>BLSH010374593.1:218286-266133 GCA_018402905.1 Glandirana rugosa | reverse complement strand
TGATTTTAGAACAGTTCTATGGCCTCTAATGTTAATTAATACTTTTCAGACCCATTTTGAAGATGATCTCCATTTTTGCATTTTTTATGTTTTTATTTTTTTTAAAATATTTAAAGTTATTTCCCTGTCCCCATTTCTTTGTAGGGCACTTGTCCCACCCTTACCCACATTTCCTTCCTTTTGCAGACCTCTAGGACCTTCCAGGACTATTTTACAGCATTTTTTGTGCCTAAAAGTCCGTGTCCCCATTGATTTCAATGGGGTTCGGGGTCCGGGACAAAGTTCGGGTTCTGTCCGGACCCGAACCCGGACTTTGTCCCGAAGTTCGGCCGAACCAGCAGAACCCGGACTTCTAGAAGTTCGCTCATCTCTACTCAGGAGGTCTCCTGGAGAGTCAGCCGGGTGGACTGGTGAAGAGACATGCGGGAGGACTGGTGTGGAGTGTTAGCCTGGAGGGCTAGAGAAAGGGGCAGCTGTGGCCAGGTGGGTTGGCAGTGCCTTAAGAGGTGGTGCTGGGATCAGTAGCCACAGAGTAGAAGTTCTAGCTGTCTTTTTGCTACACCGCAAAGGGGCTACAAGTCCCTGTTTGTAAAGGGCCATTGCTAAATTTGTCTGAGAGCCTGTCAGATCAACAAACAGTGATTCAGCTGGAGCCAGGAAGCAAGAGTGTGAAGGAGGAGAGTAAAGGAGACTGTATATAGGAAGATGTCCCTGAAGTTGTTGCCAAAGTTTTGCTGAAGTCAAGTAGGCATTCCATAACCTCCCATACTTATCCAAGACATTACCCCTCAATAAATAACAAAAAAGAAAGCCATGGACTGTTCTCTGACTCTAGAGTGCCTGTGAAAATTTGGTGTGCCTTGATGTGCAGGAGTGGGGGATCCAAGTTTATCAGCATGTGCTACACTATTAAAAACTGACCACACTAAGCAGAAGAGCACACTGTGGTCAGTTCCATAGGCATGCTGGGAACTCAATGCACTGATGCTTCTCTTCCCCTCAGCTCGTATGCAGCTGAGAACAGAGTGAACAAAGGGAAAGTGATCATAAAAAAGATGAAGAAGGGTATTTATATATTTTTTTTAAATCTATATATAAATGTGTTGCCTTTCATTTCTTTTTTAAACTGAGTGGGTTATTTTACAAATTGGTCATTTACAACAACTTTAATTGTAGATTGTGTATCTCTCTCTCTCTCTCCTGAAGAAGTGGGCCATTTCCCTTGAAACGCATAGAGAAATATACAGCATCTCCTTTTCAAGACTGTTGGAAGTCCGCAATTCATAAAACTCTTGCTATACATATACATTATAGTGCCTGTGTGGGTACCTACCCTCTCTTCATATGCAAAATATAATACAGGGTTCACCCATGACACTGAATTCATACAGCACTATGGGTTTTCTAAGATCCCACAGCAGGAGCTGTTTGCCTGTAGGCTTTCTCTCTCTGATGGAAACATCTGACTGAGTCATCTGAAGAGAGCAGGCAGAAAGGGGACAAAGTCATGGCTCTGATGACCCTGATTTACTTGTGTGGGTACATTTCAGCTTGACCTATTAAGCTCTGTAGAAAAGCAGATAAGGAACCAAGGACACTTTCTGCGAGCTAAAAATAAGAATATACAGTTGTGCTCATAAGTTTACATACCCTGGCAAAATGTATGATTTCCTGGCCATTTTTCAGAGAATATGAATGAGAACACAAAAACTTTTCTTTCACTCATGGTTGGTGTTTGGCTGAAGCCATTTATTATCAATCAGCTGTGTTTACTCTTTTTAAATCATAATGACAACAGAAACTACCCAAATGACCCTGATCAAAAGTTTTCATACCCCCGTTCCTAATACCGTATATTGCCCCCTTTAACATCAAGTCTTTTGTGGTATTTGTGGATGAGGCTCTTTATCTTCTCAGATGGTTAAGCTGCCCATTGCTCTTGGCAAAAAAGCTCCAGTTTCTGGAAATTCTTGGGCTGTCTTGCATGAACTGCACATTTGAGATCTCCCCAGAATGGCTCAATGATATTGAGGTCAGGAGACTGAGATGACCACTCCAGAACCTTTACTTTATTCTGCTGTAGCCAATGACAGGTCGACTTGGCCTTGTGTTTTGGGTCATTGTCATGTTGGAATGTCCAAGTACGTCCCATGCGCAGCTTCCTGGCTGATGAATGCAAATTTTCCTCCAGTATTTTTTGATAACTGCATTCATCTTGCCATCAATTTTGAGCACATTTCCTGTTCCTTTGTAGCTCACACATCCCCAAAACATCAGTGATCCACCTCCTTGTTTCACAGGCCTTGTTGACTCCCCTCCAAATGTAGAGTTTATAGTTGTAGCCAAAAAGCTAAATTTTGGTCTCATCACTCCAAATGGCTTTGTGCCAGAAGGTTTGAGGCTTGTCTCTGTGCTGTTTGGAATATTGGAAGTGGGATACTTTGTGGCATTTGTGTAGTAATGGCTTTCTTCTGGCAACTCGACCATGCAGCCAATCTTTCTTCAAGTGCCTCCTTATTGGGCATCTTGAAACAGCCACGCCACATGTTTTCAGAGAGTCCTGTGGTTATTTGTGGGTTTTTCTTTGCATCCCGAATAATTTTCCTGGCAGTTTTGGCTGAAATTTTAGTTGGTCTACCTCATCGTGGTTTGGTTTCAACAGAACCCCTCATTTTCCAATTTTTGATTAGAGTTTGAACACTGCTGATTGGCATTCTCAATTCCTTGGATATCTTTTTATATCTCTTTCCTGTTTTATACAGTTCAACAACCTTTCCTGGTGCCTCCATGGCAGCATACAGATGATAGAGCTCCGCCTCGACTCCTCCCCCAGGACCAGTGAATAGCATAAATTAAAAAGGTAGACCCTCCCCCAATATTCTCCTTTTGTTCCTCATACCTCTGATCAGTGAAGAAAGCAACATCAGATCCATACCTCTGCTGACGTGCAGTTCCGCCGGGTTAAGCCTCTCCCGAGCGCAGTCCCTGTACTTGGGCCGCTATTAGCGCTAAAAAGTCTGGGAACCCCTTCTGCAGATCTTTTGAGGTTGCAGTGTTTCCTCACAGGAATGAAATCTGCCATTTCTAAGGTTGGTGTGTGCCGGTAGAGAAGGCTTCAGGATCAGTTAGTTCCTTCTGTTTTTCTGCCCCTTTTTCTTCCCCTTACCTTCTTTCCGTTTATTTTCAGGCTGGTCTCCTTTAACTCTGCATTGTCTCCTCCTCTGGCGGCGGCCGTATTTTCGGTGTTTGGAAGGGGGTTAGGGGGCGATCGCTTCCCTGGACAGTTTTCCGGGCCTCCCGAAGGTTTCCCTGGGGGTCTCTGGCTTCCCCCCTCTCCCTCTGAGCCTTTCCCGCACTGTCCGCCTCACTAGGCAGCATTTGGCGGGCTCCGTTGGCCTCTCGTGCTGGCCGGAGCGCCGGGTGCCGGTGCGCATGCGCAGTTGCGTCATCGGACGCAAGCACATGGGCGGTAGCGGCGGGAGGCTCCGGCGGCCATTTTGGGGCAGGGAAGGGTGTAGTTTCTCCCTTCCTTGCCAGTACTAGGGTGGTTCTGAGGAGGAGCCTTTCACCTCCTCAGGATTTAAAGGCCCCTCTCTACATTGCCTTGTCCCATTCTGCAAAAGAAGTCTGCTGACACCTGGCTACAGCCTTGGTCCTAGCAAGCGCTTGTCTGGTAAGTTACTACTACATTTTTAGGTCTTAAAGAGATAGGAAGCTTCTTGTTCTAACTAAATCTTTTTTTTCTCCAAGCTCATCCTGTCACTGTACCTGCCATGAGCCATTCATCTCACGGTCAAGACCCGCACCTACCCCTAAGGTATGTGATCGCTGACGTAAGTAAAAAAAAAAAAAGAGTGCACTGTTTAAAAAAAAAAAAAGGAGGATCTCTGGGGAACTTTTTCTTTATCCCTCTGTTTCAGTCCTGTTCGCTCAAGGAGTTTGAGGAGGTTTTCTAGACACCATGATGATTATCGGGCCGTAGCTCAGGGCACAGGGCCTATTCTTCACATCACAGATCTCAGAGGAGGTCCAGTTCACAAAGACGCTACCGGTCTCGCTCTCCCGCTGAGTGTCCTGCCAGAAAGAAGTGCTGGGCTTGCGGGGCTACCCCTCTTCCGGACAAGCTGGTATGCAGGAGCTGCTTTAGAGACTATGCTGCAGATAGAGAGAGGGAAAGTGAGCAGGTCGTGGAGTTGCTCAAAAGAACAATGAAAGACTCCTTTTCAGAGCTGATGGCTATGAGGTCCGAACAACCGGCAGTTTACGAGGCTCAACTTCCAGAAATGACCCATGATGCCCCAGGTCCATCTTTTGCCAGCACCCCCATTCCTCCTTTGTGAAAATAACCCCAACCTAATCAAAAAGGGGTCTGCCAACATCCCATTCAAGTAGTAGCGAAAAGGTACTCCCCCAGTACATATAGCGGGACTTTAAAGGCAGTACAATGAAATTATAAAAAATACATTGTATTCCAGAAACAGGAAGAACACAGAATTACAAACATGTGTCAAATCACATATATTGATAAAATCATCAAGACCAAAGTTGTTACATTCCAGAGCTGGTACATGAAAGCGGTGTGGTTCATGTGTAGAGATGGAATCCTGATGGGTAAAGGCCCGACATGTTTCGGGATGGACTACCCTTCTTCAGGGGCCAATTAGTAACCCATGTACATATTCCCACACCAGAAGTAGAGGTCATACCGCATATCCAGAGCCACCTCTGAAAGGATGAGAGAGAAGCAGAATCCCCATATGATGTTAGGAGAGCAGGGAACAGGGAGACCCCCACCGATCAGGCGCCACCCCGAGGGTTCCAGGTGCCACAAGGGCCCATGCATATGGCAAAGCCGAAAAGCAGGAGAGACCCTCTATTGGACAGACACCACAAAGCCTGTGGGTGGATGGGTGATAACGTGGTCCGAGCTGCTGCAGAGGCTCTGGAATGTAACAACTTTGGTCTTGATGATTTTATCAATATATGTGATTTGACACATGTTTGTAATTCTGTGTTCTTCCTGTTTCTGGAATAAAATGTATTTTTTATAATTTCATTGTACTGCCTTTAAAGTCCCGCTATATGTACTGGGGGAGTACCTTTTCGCTACCCATTCCTCCTTTGGGTCAAGCCCCTAGAGACCCTCCTCAAGAGGATCTCTCTGATGATTCGGCTCAAGATTCAGAACCATCCGGTTTTAACTTTTCACTCATCCGGCCCTTTATTCAGGCCGTCAAGATGGCCATCTAGTGGGAAGAACAGCCACAGAAGTCTAAAAAATATTTCCCTCACCTGAAGAAGAGGCGAGCAGTATTTCCCTTGATAAATGAAATCAGTGAGCTTATTGACGAGGAATGGAAAAAGACAGAGAAAAAGTTTTCGCTAGCCTGCTTTGGCAAGCTTTATTCTTTAGCTGATTTGGACACTCAGGCCTTGGACTCTATGCCTGTTGTAGATGCAGCAGTAGTTTGGCTCGCTAAGTATATAACACTCCCGATGGAAGACTCAGCATCCTTCAAGGACCCCTTGAATAGACGTATAGACTTAGACCTAAAGAGGAGCTATTTGGCTTGCAAACCCGCCATTGCCCTCACTTCAGTTTCGAATGCTATCCGGGCCTGGACGGAGAACATTGAGTCGGCATTATGGCAGGATGTGACTAAAGAGGACATCATTAAGGCTCTGGAGGAGTTGAAGATGTCAGCTGACTTTGTCGGGGAGGCAGCAATAGACTATTCGCTGTTCTTCCCATTCCATGTTACACTCTGTAATGGCAAAGAGAGCTTTATGGCTAAAACCATGGGCAGCCGATCTAGCTTCTAAGCATAACTGGTGCAAGATCCCATTTGATGGGAAAGCCCTCTTTGGAGAAAAGATGGATAAAGTCATCTCTAGGGTCACAGGGGGCAAATCTGGCTTGCTCCCCCAGGATAGAAGAGCCTATTCTTCAAGATTTAGGCAGTCTAAATCTGCAAATTACAGGCAGTCTAAGCAGTCCAGGGGCGTTAGAAAGAGCTGGAAGGGCACTCAATTCTTCTTCCTGGGAGCTAAGAAAAATAAGGTCTTGTGCATTCCGCAGGATCCAGCTAACTCCTTTAGACATAAGGCCAGCCCAAACAGTGGGGGCCAGGCTCAAATCTTTTGCACCAGTTTGGGCAAGCAGGTGCTAGGATCAATAGGTCCTATCAACTATCCGCTTTGGGCATTTCTGGACTTTCTTACACCAGCTACCACCAAAGCATTTCAAAAGGACAGAAGTCCCTTCCTCTCCTCAGAAGGCTCAAGCACTTCTCCAGTTTCTCACTTTGCTACAACTTCAGGGGGCAGCAGTTTTGGTTCCCTGTTCAGAACGATTTACGTGATTCTACTCCATCCTTTTTCTAGTCCCAAAAAGGACGGGGGGATGGAGCCCAGTCATAGACTTAAAGATGTTGGTACAAACATAAAGAGCTCTGGTCTGGTTTCTGGAGTTAAGAGGCACATTCTTGGCTCTAAACTCCTTGGCCCCACATCTCAGGGGTCACAGAGTCCTCCTACGTTTGGACAACAAGACAGCTGTCTCCTATTTGCAAAGACAATGGGGAACACGCAGCAGGTCTCTTCTGTCCGAGGCGGAGCCAACTATGTTATGGGCAGAGAGGAATCTGCTGGATCTCAGAGCAACGTACCTTCCAGGCAGACTGAACACAGAGGCAGACTGCTTGTCAAGGACTTTCTTGAACAACAACGAATGGGCCCTCCACCCTCATGTGTTCCATCAGATTGCAAACATTGGGAATATCCGCAGATAGACCTGTTTTCTTCTCCAGAGAATACCAAACTGCTTCGGTTTGTCTCCCGTCTGCCTCATCCTCAGGCAGAGGAGGTGGATGCACTTACATGCCCTTGGGGCTTCAGGGTGGCTTATGCCTTCCCACCTCGACCTCTCATATCGAGGTTTCTCCTCAGGCTTCTGAAGGAATCAGTTCTGATTCTAGCAGTTCTTTCATACTGGCCCAAGAGACCTTGGTTCCCTCTAGCCATCAGTCTCAGCATAGAGCTCCCATTGAGGTTGCCTCTATTCCCTCAACTTCTGCTGCAGGGCAAGTTCACTCATCTGGACCCACGGGTCTTAGATTTACGAGTTTGGAGATTGAAAGGAGGAGGTTTGATGCCCTAGGTTGCTCCCCAGAGGTCATTTTGACACTTCTTAAGGCAAGAAAGCCATCAACCAACGCTGTATACGGAAACAAATTCCTATCCTTTGCTACAGGGGCAAACTTCAATCCGGATTCTCCATCGGCAGTCAATATTCTGGCTTTCCTTCAGTCGGGTCTTAGCCTGGGCCTAGGTCTAAGCTCACTAAAGGTACAAATAGCGGCCTTGTCAGCAACAACCGGCACTATATGGGCAGAACACCCTCTAGTAGTAACATTTCTCAGAGGAGTAATAAAGGCCAGACCACCAGTCAGACGTTCCTTCCCACAGTGGGACCTTTCCTTAGTACTGGAAGTATTGTCCGAAGCACCTTTTATGCCCCTAGATCAGATCTCAGTCTGGAACCTGTCATTAAAAATAGCCTTTCTGCTGGCCGTCACTTCAGGCAGAAGAATTTCCGAGCTCCATGCATTAGGAATTGGAAATGAACACATTTCCTTTTTTCCGGACAGAGTGGAACTTCGTCCGGTTCGAGGCTTCACTCCAAAGGTTACTTCAGCAAACTACTTGAGAGAACCATGGGCCCTACCAGTCTTCTCTGGCTCTCATCCAGATGTATGCCAAAGCTTGGACATTGCCGCAATTCTCAGGGCATAGCTTGAAGCAACCAGGGACGTCAGGAGTTCAGATAGACTATTTGTGATTCCTTGGGGTAAAAACAGAGGCAAGGAGGTCTCCAGTCGGACACTGGCATCATGGATTGTCAAGCTGATACAAAAGGTCTACAAGGCTAGGAATATGGATCCTCCAACACAGGTGAGGGCTCATTCCACAAGGGCAGTGTCAGCCTCTTGGGCAGCAAGGGCTAATGTTTCTCTGGAAACCATCTGCAGGGCTGCCACATGGTCATCACAGCACACATTCCTACGTCATTACAGGATCGATCCTGGAGCCCTCACTACAGTAGAATTTGGGAGAAGTGCAGTCCAGGAAGCCCTGGAAAAATAATGTTTTTTTGAAGCATCTCCCACCGTGTGTAGCTAGTTATTTATCATCTGTATGCTGCCATGGAGGTGCCAGGAAAACTGAAAATTGTCTCATACTTACCGTAATTTTCCTTTCCTGGTGCCAATCCATGGCAGCATACGCTCCCACCCTCGGTATTCTATTGTATGGAGAATATTGGGGGAGGGTCTACACCTTTAATTTATGCTATTCGCTGGTCCTAGGGGAGGAGTCGAGGCGGAGCTCTATCATCTGTATGGTACCATGGATTGGCACCAGGAAAGGAAAATTACTGTAAGTATGAGACAATTTTCCATTTTTCCTGCAGATCCTTTGACAACTCTTTTGCTTTCCCCATGACTCAGAATCCAGAAACGTCAGTACAGCACTGGAAGAAAGATGCAAGGGTCTGTCAGGAGTCCAGAAACTCATTGGCCTTTTATACACACACACTAATTACAAGTAAACAGATCACAGGTGAGGATGGTTACCTTTAATAGCCATTTACACCCCTTTGTGTCAACTTGTGTGCATGTTATCAGGCCAAAATCACCAGGGTATGTAAACTTTTGATCAGGGTCATTTGCGTAGTTTCTGTTAATAAATGGCTTCAGCCAAACACTAACCATGAGTGAAAGAAATGTTTTTGTGTTCTCATTCATATTCTCTGAAAAATGGCCAAGAAATCATAAATTCTGCCAGAGTATGTAAATTTATGAGCACAACTGTAAAATAATATTATGCAGTAAATATATATATATATATATTATTTATTTGTTTATACTTTTTACTAATACCTTTGCAAAACCACTATTACTTCTGGCAGTTAAAGTGTCAAACACAAAAGTCACGTATCATATTATGAACAGCGGAAAACGGATGACTACAGGAAGCTTTTGGTTGTTTCATTTTCATTGTAATAAAACATTTTCTGAAAGCAGGAGTTCCGGCGTATTTAAACTGCAGACTTCAATCGCTACACAATAGGTAAGTGAGCTTTCGGAGAGGAAAAATATGGATCAGCATGATTTTTAGAGTCATTTGCCTAGTTTTGCTCCCTTGCCTCAAAAAAGGAACACAATTGTTTTGTGATTTGGGACGGGAATGATGGCATGCAGGCACCTTCTGTTTTCGAAGAAGCTGGATAATAGATTCTAATACAGAAGTAGGTGAAGAAAACCAGATGTTAAAGGGTATGCAAAGCTACATATTTTATTCATATTTTGGAAACTTTGAGTCATGGGCGTCCGCAGAAATTTTTTCAGGGGGGGGGCATCATTTTAAGGTCACCCATGCTATGCCGCTTTTTGACATTATCACATTATCACGGTCAGAGACTGCAGACATAGTACAGGAGATGGTCAGAGACTGCAGACATACTACAGGAGATGGTCAGAGACTGCAGACATAGTACAGGAGATGGTCAGAGACTACAGACATAGTACAGGAGATGGTCTGAGACTGTGGACATGGCACACGAGACGATCAGAGACTTCATACATAGCCCAAGAGGATAAGGACCTAGTGGGCAACCCCCGATCCGATCCCTGATTCCAGGGGGGGGCAATTGCCCCCCCTTGCCCCTATCTGCGGACGCCCATGCTTTGAGTGTATTTCTGTGTTCTGTTAGAAATAAGAAGACCAACTACTCAACTACAGAGCTTTAGGGTAACAGTTTACTTTTTGTGAAAACTGCAACCACAGTTTTCCAGAATTTTACTTTAGAAATGACCCTCGTTCTGTTAAATGCTGTTGGCAGACATTTTTCTTTCTTTAGCAAAGGCCAAATGACACCTGGGTCCTGGAGAAGGGGTGCCCAGAAGTCTGAGGAACAACCTCTAAAGCTTAAGCACTTCTTCTAGAAAAAAAAAATCTGTGTTCTGAGACTGGCATGTGTGTGTTGGGTCTTGGACTGGCAATGTGGCATGTTGGAAAAGCTGATGTGGTCAGTGTTGGCCACTGTGGGCTTGTTGGGGGGGGGGGGTGGTCAACCTTTTTTTTAGATGTTCCTAAAAACCTTAACATAAAACAGGATAAAAAAAAGTTCTGTTCAGGTAAGTTACATAGGTTGCAAGAATTCTGTGCATATTTAGAAAACCCACACAGCGCACTTGCAAAAACGGAGTGCTAAGACAATGGGTCTTTCTAGTATGATCTTATGATAAGTGCCAGTTCTGCTTCTCTGCATTATCAGGAGCCGGGAGTTGTGTTTGAGGTCAGGCAGTACAAAGAGCTTAAAGTGGATGTAAACCCTCCATATACCCAGTCAGGGCCACCTTAATACACAAGCACCCCTGGGCACTGCCCAGGGGTCCCAGGTGCATGGGGGCCCCATGATACTCTTGCAAAACATCATACATGCTAACCATCCAGGATTTGTTTGGACAGTCACACTATTGTTGTATTGGGTGAGAGGGCTTTTGCCCATTGGCAGGAAACAGGGACACTGCACAAGGATGGAGTTAAGTGGACACTGTATACAGACATCATTGCTGGTAGCCAGCTTTCTGACACTTGTAGTGCTAGAGGATATAAAGCCATTCAGATACAGGGACACTGTATACAGACACCAGTGTACTTTCACCCTCCTAAGGAAGATCCTGCCTTCTTACTTAATAATCCAGGCCAGTTGTGTTATTTGGGCCTGCTATACAGAAGTTAACTAAAATTGCTAGCTAAAGATACAGTACCAAAATTCATCTTTCACCATAGGAACTGAAGTTGCTAATGCCTTATGGGCTCGCACACACCTAACCGGGGCTCTGTATATGCAGTAGGCGTGTGAGGCAGTTTATCTGGAAAGTTAAGATATTGACTATTGATTTGAATATATTGCTTGTTATTGGGTATGTGGTGTCAGAAGAGAGAGGCCTAACATAAAGAGGGTCAGTCTTCAACTCTCCTCCTGCCTGAACTCATAGAGCTAAACCTGAGTAAGGGTAAAGAATCTGGTATAGATTACCATATTGATATTTATTGTTATTGAAGTGTTTGCCTCTGCTCTTGGGGTTAGTCTGAGGTTCTGAATCCCCTGAAAGCAGCCTGAATGTACTATTGAGCTATATTGCTCACAACCTCAGTATTGTTCTTCTATTGCGTTCCTTGAACATATATATTGTAAATGTTTGTTGTCTATCCACAGAAATATTACAGTAAAGACAATTTCTGTGTTTTATAATAACATGTGTGTTACTCATTTGTGCTTGCACTCACACTATTGCCAGGTGTGCCAGAGGGGCTGGGACAGTTCTTTAGGGTTGGAAGGTGAGTATGGGACTGAACAAACTTAAGTGGCTTCTGTGGGGGTAGCGCTACACAGGGATGAATCAAATCTCCCTATATATGTTTTATATGTATATCTTCTGTCTTCATCTATACAGTATATATCCTTTAGAAAGTGCAGATCGTGTTATCATTTTTCTCTTCCTGGTTACATCTGGGAGTGGATCATTGCAATACAGCCAAGACAGCTGATTGGAGGAAAGGCACACACCCCCTCTCCTCATATGCAAAGGAAGAAAGCAATGTGCATAGCTCTGCTCTTAGACGACAAGCAGTGTACTAATCTATTTATAGCAACCTCCCCCGACACACACTTCTATCTCCCATCTCAGAAAATGTGTGAGAATTTATCAGGCTGATAACAGAGCCACTGAGCAAGAGAAAAGACAGCTATAGGACACATTTCTTTGAAGAGAGATACCAAAACACTGCAGATCTATGTGCCCAGTTTAAATGTCATGAATCTGGTTTACATCCACTTTAAGAAGACCTCTGACCTTTGTGGCAGAGCATTGCCCTGTCAGGGTCTAGAAAGAGGTTGTGACCCATAATTCTGAACTAGGCGGATTGAGGGGCTCCAGGGAGATTGAGTTATGGAGAGGAAACTGGCTTTTCAGTTTCCTCATTGTTTTCTAAAGTCAGTTTTGGGACCTGGAGCCTGGAGATTTTTAAGTGATCCAACCAGGTGAGGTGAAATCTCTGATCGTGGGTCCAGGTACTTGGAACAGCCAGTAAACAAATTGGTCAGGTGTGTGCTGTGCTTTTAATAATGGCCTGACCATAATTCTGGCCCAGGAGTCAGGAGGGCTCCACATGGGAGTGAACAGTTGGTGAGTTGGTGAGCGAACAGTCTGTATGAGACAGACAAGACCCTGAAGTGTAAGGCCAGAGTAGCAGTGCTGCAAGTACAAGCTAGAAGGGCTGAATGCCATTTATGTTGATGAAAAAGTATTGCTGAATACCCTTGTGAGGGAAACTCATGTTTGTATTTGCTGAACTTTAAAAATAGGCAAGAAAAGCCCTTAAAAAGAAAAAAAGTGAGTGGCGGTGTCCTTAAAAGCTGTACATTTGATGCTAGTTCTCACACCTTATACTATCCACTTGAAAGGTCTGACACCCTTCAGTAAGTTGGCCTGCACAGATGTAATAATATACATTTTTTAGATATATGTTCAGATTTTAGCATAAGCACATGTAGCCAGGTAAAGTCTACTTTCTCCACTGCAGGTGGCGCTATTCCGCAGTGGCACGGCAGTTGGAGAGGAAGTCAGGAGGAACATGGTTCCATTTTGATTTTGTAACGTACCTGGAGATGGAGTCTGAATTGCAGAGGTAGATCTCTCAGAGCTCTAGCTCAAGAACCCTGGTAAAGTAACAGGGAATTGCCGGAGCACAGAGTGGCAGGGGTGCCTGTAAAGTCTTCTGTCAGCAAGTGCTGAGGTGCGTTGTGATGTGCAGAGGAGGCTGGTGAGAAGCACACAGATAGAAGTTACAGGCTGGAGATTGGGTTGCCACATCATCCCTTTAATCCAGGACATTTATGAATTAGACAGGTTTTTGAAGCTAATTTAATGCAGATAAGGCACCAAGTGAATTTAATTACCAACTTAATTGGCTACAGAGTCTGTGTAATTAACATGTGTCCTGGATTAAAGGGATGATGTGGCAACCCTAGCTGGAGATAGGCACAGCTCAATGGATGCAGAAGCCGGGATGCAGGCCAAAGCAAGGTCAGACAGTCCAGGTTGGCAACGTTCGAGCAGATAAAGACGCAGACAGCAGGCAGCGGATTAGTCAGGAACCAGCCCAGGGTCGGAAAAAGCCAGGCAGATAATCCAGGGTATCAGGCAGAAGAATAGTCTAGAGGCAAGCCAGGGGTGAGTACGAGCAGCGTTCAGGCAGATACAGGTTCAGCAGAGGTCGGCAACAGACCATCAGATACAGGAACAGATGTACAAATGCTCAAGAGTGAATAAGACCGAACGTCACTGACACAATTTAAATAGCCTGCCTGGTGCCAATGAGCACTTGTGCATGCACACCTGATCGCACAACCATTTGCTTATGCGCATACACACCAGCTACGGACCACAAGCAGGGCAGGAGTTCTCTGGTTACTGTGCATAAGAGAATGCCAACGTCTTTCCTGATAGGTTTCCGGGGCCACTGGGGAAGCTATCCGATTGGATGCTGCAGCCCCATGTAATTCTGGTGGCCATCTTGGGTTAGGCAGAGCCTTTTTAAGGTCCTGACTCCCAGGTTTGGCATGCATTTTGCGAGTTGGTAGAGTAGGGACAGGTACCCCGCTTGTTAGGGACATCGCTACCATTAGGGAACGGTTCCTGATGAGGAGGAAAAGTGTAGGGTCGCAACTCTTCTGGACACTTTCTCAGCCATGAAATGGCCAGGCTGTGTTCAGCCCCCTCTCAACAGACACAGCTGTTTCTGGAAACCATGAGTGCCTCCAGCTGGGCTGCTTTTCCACCATGTTTTTTGGGAATTGTTGCTACATTACTTCAATACATGTTTTACATTGCACCCAACTGTGTGAATTAATGCCGCCGCACACACTACACCCCACTTACACTCGCTGGCTCTCTTGACAGGGCACATAATGCTCGCTGTAGCAACTTTTTTTAACAAAACTGGTGTTATTACTGCAAGCAGCTAGGAGTGTCTCCCAAGCTACTTATATTTAAAGGTAATCTGTTACAAAACAAGATACATGTCTCAGAAGTTTCAGAAGCCAGGCAGGTATTACCCATCTGAAGTCCATATACCAAATCTGATCCAAGGACTACATTTACACTGATTCAATTAGGTTTCAGCTAGACCTAGAATCTGGACAATAACAAGCTTTATTTGAGATTGATTTGGTGGGATCTTTGTTTTGTGATGGGTTCCCTTTAATTCCTTTCACTTTTTCTTGTCTTAATATGTCCCAGAATTTGCTCCCAGTCAGCAGAGATGGAGGATTTGGTGAACCTGAGAGCGAAGGTCCTCAGCTACAACCTTGAAAGCTCTGAGATGGGAAAGTTGGGCTACAATCGGATCTTGCTCCAGGTCTGTGGTCACACTGGTCATGGAAAATCATCCTTCATCAATTCCCTGAGGTATGCCTTGCTTGGTGGCAGTTTTGAGGCTAAGGCTCCTGAGGCGTCAGCCACAGACAGCCAAGGAGGGTATACCCAGAAAAGAACATCGTACCCCCTGAATGACGTCATCACCCTGGTGGACAATCGAGGGTTTGGAAAGTCCGACTGCTATGAGAAGGAGGAAGTTTACGCACAGCTTGGTCAGTGTTCATCTTTATTACATATGTTTAATAAATGTCTAAATTATAGTGTTGACATTCAGCAAAGACCACCAAACCACTACACAAGACCTCCTTAGCGAAGCTTACACTTTAAACTTCCCCATTGCTGCTACATGATTTTTTAGAATGATTTTGTCATGGTCAGGGATCAAGCTTGGAAACCAGTAGCTTTAGCAGTAAAGAGGCTCTTACCAACCAGCTGGATAAGCATACAAGCAGGTCACCCTGGGGGGTGGCATGGGCTCACCTTAGGATGAGGGGTCTATGCACTAACCGGTACTCACCAGAGCTCCTGATGGGTTTTGCTGCATGTTAGTACTAGGTTGCAGTCCTCAGGATTGCCCCACCAGAAGGGGAACAAGCCAGGGTTCAGGCTAAGCACAGCTGCAGGTACGCAAAGAAGCAAGATATTTGCTGTAGGGAGCACAATAATTTGGCAAACAGGAAGTGTCGAGACATGGCGTAAATCAGGAAGTTCATGGGAGGAGCAAAGAGTTCAAGGTTCAATAGAAACAGAAGACAGGTTGTCCTATGAGGTCAGGCAGGGTACTAGCCAGCATCCCAGGTGAGCTACTACCAGTTGTAGCAGAGGGTGTGCTTGTCCTGGCAGATTTATTATCCATATTAAATAGGTCCAGCATATTCTATGGAACTTTACAGAGGGCTTAGAACCATTCAAATCAGGGCCTGTCAGCTCAAAATTAAAATGTGTATACAACTAGTGAAGTTTAAGAGAAATCCACTTACAACAGCAGTATATTTTTTGTTTTATTATTCATTTATTGCAGGTACGTATATAGCATTAGACATGTGCAATTTGTTTCGTCCCGAATTAGTTCGGAAATTCGAAAAATTTGTTAATTTGGAAATATTTAAATTAACGAAAACCCGTTTGACAAATTTTTCCAAAGTTCGAAAATCTGAAACTCGAAAATATAAAAATCCGAAATTCTGAAAATTGAAAATGTGAAAATTCAAAAATAAAAACGAAAATCCAAAATGATAACTAACTAACTTATAATAACTATTACTAACTATGAAATTATAGGTATTGGAATTTCCTTTCAAATTTGGCTGTTAGTGAACGTAACAAATGCAAATTTATCCAAAGTTATGAATTATCTGAAATAACGAATGCCGCATCTAGACGAATGGAACATAATGAATTAATAATAAATAATAATAATAATAATAAAAATGTATTATTATTATTATTAGTTGACATGCTTCTGACAGTGTAAGAAGGGCAGAGATTGGTGTCTGCATGGGAGTGAGCGTGTCATTACAATTTTATTTTATTATTTTTTTTACAATTTTTTAGGAGCCCCATTACTGGGCTTTTCTATAATATCAGGGGCCCAAACGGGGAATCTCCACCACATGGGGCGATTAGGGTGTGCCCAGGCACACCTGGCAAACCCTGTGCGCACGTGCTATGCATCTGACTCGTCTACACAGCAGGTTAAAATAGAATAATATCTGCACCTATTGTGTGTTCCAACCCAGGACACTCTGGGCAACCTCCAAGCTGGACTTATAATGCGCTGTTTTATGTCAGACATGGGCGATAGCCAACAAGCTGACTTACTACCAAGCTGTAATATTACTGTGTCCAGACCTTATGTTATTGATTGTTGTTACGCAATAAGTATAATAAAAACATTTTCAACCCTAAAATGCTAGATGATGTTAGCGAGGGGGATCACAACGTTTCGTGGGTTCCAAATATCTTGCTTCCTCAGGCTCTGTAAAACACTTGGATGGGTCTCAGGGAGTATCACTTCGATGTGAAAGAAATGATACCAATGCATGATCCTTAGAGAGGACAGAGACTATGGGGTTGATTTACTAAAGCTGGAGAGTTCAAAATCTGGTGCAGCTGTGCATGCTGGCCAATCAGCTTCTAACCTCAGCTTGTTGGCTTTTATGCAGAGCTGCACCAGATTTTGCACTCTCCAGCTTTAGTAAATCAAGCCCTATATATCTGCATATCACCACCTTTCACCATCCAATAAATCGTCTTGTAGTATATGTGTTTCCCTGGCAGGAATGGTAGCAAGATGAAGGATTAAAATCAATTGTTAGGGTTTAGGGACAAGGTAGGGTAAAGTTAGAGTTGGGGTGGGTTAAATGTATAGTTTAATTTAAGGGCTAATTTTAAGGGTTACGTTACGGGTTAAGGTCAAGTATTTGGGGTATGGTAATACTTTAGTATGGATGGGTTGAGTTAGCTTGGGTTGGCATCAGAATAAGGTATCGTTAGGTTACAGATCAGGGTTATTATACCCCGCATACACTTTATATTCGTTTTCACTTTCAGAAGCCCTCTGTCGATAATGAATCGCTCCACAAGTCAACCTACCTTATCCTGATATGCAGTTAATGCCGTTAATTTTTTAATTGATTTTACGGTTGACAATTCCAACAATTATAGCATAAGGTAGTTCAGTAACATGTTGTATCATTATATGGTTGAGCATTTAACCACTTCAGCCCCGGAAGGATTTCCCACTTTAGGACCAGAGCACTTTTTGCGATTCGGCACCACGTCGCTTTAACTGACAATTGTGCGGTCGTGCGACGTTGTACCCAAACAAAATTTGTGTCCCTTTTTTCCCACAAATAGAGCTTTCTTTTGGTGGTATTTGATCCCCTCTGAGTCATTTCTGATCACCGCTATAAACAAAAGAAGAGCGACCATTTTGCAAAAAAAAACAAATTTCTTACTTTTTGCCAAAATTCTAATCCAAAAAAAAAACATAAAAAGACATTTTTTATCATAGGTTAAGGTTAAGAGCGACAATTTTGCAAAAAAAAACAAAAACATTTCTTACTTTTTGCTAAAATACAAATCTAAAAGAAATATATAAAAAAACATTTTTCATCAGTTTTTGCCGATTTATATTCTTCCTCATACTTTTGGTAATAAAAAAAAAAATCACAATCAGCGTTTATTGATTGGTTTGTGCAAAAGTGGCCGTGTTTACGATTGATGAGAATTAATTTATGGTGTTTTAATTATTTTTTTTAGATTTTACTAGTAATGGTGGCGATCTCCATTTTTTATCGGGACTGCGATATTGCGGTGGACATGTCAGACCATTTTGACACTTTTTTTGGACCATTGGCATTTATACAGCGATCAGTGCTATGAAAATGCATTGATTACTGTGTAAATGCCATTGGCAGTGAAGGGGTTAACCTGGAGGGGGCACTCTAAGGGTTAACTGTGTTCCCTTAGTGTGTTCTAACTGTATGGGGGCTGGGCTGGCTGGGGGAGGGGAGTGATCACGGCTTCAATATACAGGAAGCCTGTGATCACAGCCCTTCCCCCTCTGTCAGAACGGAGATCCGTGTTTACATACATGAACCTCCGTTCTCTCACTGTGGGGGACCATTACGGGTAGCCAGCGGAGATCGAGTCCATCCTCCCCGCTTCCTAGCCCCCCCCCCCCCGGAACACAGTGAGCGCAAGAGCGCGCCTCCGGCGGCGCGAGCGTGCTCACAGTGCGCAATCTCACAGCCGCCGTCTGGTGACGCCGGTTTGCGATAATGAACCAAGTTGCCGCCGTCAAGCCACGGCGGGTGGTCGTCAGCTGGTTAAACAGACAATAAAAGAAAAACAGGGAACAAGAATTAAACAAATGTACAAGGTAATGACTATATTCTTGTTAGTTAATTTCTGCCTACCCCTAAAGGGATCTAACTGTAGACGGAGATCAACTCTCAAGATCTTTTAAGCTTCAAGGGAGAAAGAAGAGGTAAACCTGGGTTATATATTATATTGGGAAGGAAAAACAATTGCGCAAAGAGTAATAAGCTGCTAACGCATCACTAGACCTATACTGCATAAACAGTAATATATAATACTGTAAGTGTAGAGCTAAAACCAGAAAAAATACCAGTGAATGCGTCATAAATGCATGACGTTCAAAAAAGAAGGGAGTCCATAAGTAAGGTTAGGATATGGAATTATAAAGTTCCGCAAATGTGCACAAAATACCTAGGTAATAAATAAGTTAACTTATGTGCAATAAATGTCCTTCGCAGGGTGCAGTGCACACAATACAAAAAAAGTAGCAGACTCAAAAGTCACTAAGGCCCCTTGTGCAATGTGATTTTACCGCAATTTTTTGCCGCGATTTTACAGCGATTTTGGATCAGTACGACTTTGGTCCGACTTTGTTTCAACTTTGGCTCAATGAAAACAAATTACAAAGTCGTACAGAAATAGTACAGAAAATGCACCTATATTATTCAGGTGCGATTTGCATGAGACTTTGAGGGTTTAACAGTGAAATCTATGGACCTCAAGTTGCAAGTTGGGCCAAAGTAATGCAGGGACTACTTTGAAGTCGGCACGACTTGAAAGTCGTACAGATATGAGCGGTACTCATTGGAAATAATGTGGAACGACTTGTCATGGGACTCTGCAGTCCCAAATCACAGAACAACTCGCACCAAGTGTGAAAGGGGTCTAAGGGTTCTCTAAGACTCCATAAACTGTGCTGAAATCCAGTAATCGTCTTCAGAAAAGGTAATGATACTCCAAATGGCAGATGTACAGTACAAATGCGCTTCAAGATAGTAAGGTTATATGCTTACCGACTTTGTTGGACTCATGTACCGTACAGTACCATGGGTCAGTAAAGCTTGTTGGGATAATATCCCAGATGGGTTCCTCCTGCTGCAGCGAATGGATCCAGATTATGGAAAGCGATGCTGGAGGCTATTCAATGTTAGGGTGTGGACTCCAATTGGTATCCAGAAAGATGGTCACGTACTCACAGAGGTATGTAGGGAAAAAAAACTCCACATAGTGTGACTCCGATAAAATATTTAATTAATTTAAAAAAAAATTGCACTTGTAGTACAAAAGCCAGCATAAAAGGTTAAAACCTGGCATGCCCCAGATGACGTCCTCTAGGACGAAACATGTTGGGTGAGGACCACCAGTTGTTTTTAACCTTTTATGCTGCCTTTTGCACTACATTCTTGTAAGTGCAATTTTTTAAAATTAATTAAATATTTTATCGGAGTCACGCTATGTGGAGTACGGTACGTGAGTCCAACAAAGTCGGTAAGTGTACAACCTTACTATCTTGAAGCGCATTTGTACTGTACATCTGCCATTGGGAGCATCATTAACTTTTCTGAAGCTGATTACTGGACCTCCGCACAGTTTAAGGAGTCTGGGAACAGCAGAAGACAATTAAACTGGATAGAGGAAAATGGAAGAGATTGGTTCCTCTAAATGCCACCCCCACCATCCCTGCTATTCAGGTGTACAAGGGAGGCACACGGTCATTTTTTATATCTGGAAGACCCAAGCCACCTGAGGTTTTTGTAGTAGTTAGTACCTGGATTTTTTACCATTCCATATGCATTTTTTCAGCTTAGTATTGGTCTACGTAAAAAATTTGGCGAGTATCAGGATGGGAAGAGACCGAAAATAATAGAGGATTTCAGGTAGCGTTTGTATCATAAAAGCCGCTATCCTACCGATCCACGGGAGTTGGGTTTTTTGGATAGATTGTAGATCTTTGTTGACTTGTTCTAAGAGGTAAGGAAAGTTAGCTTCATATAATTTGGGGGTGGGGTAGGTGAGCTTTACGCCCAAGTAGGAAATAGATCTGTAGGAAAATTCATAGGTAAAACATAACATTCCGGGGCTGAAGTGGTGATGGTTGACCCTGTAATAGGATACAATACCGTAACCTTCTAATGTGTTTTGAACTGCAGGTAAGGAAGTATCCAGATTTGTCAATGATAAAATAATATCATCCGCAAAGAGTCCTATCTTGTGTTCATATTGGCCTATTTTAATACCGTTAATGTCGCGGTTGGTGTACTTATTGCTATTCTTAACCGCTTCCCTACCGCTGTATACAGAATGATGGCCGGGAAGTGGCTCAGTTATCCTGACTGGGCATCATATGACGTCCAGCAGGATAACAAACTGATGCGCTCCTGCAGAGGCGTGCAGAGTGGCGCGCAGCGTGGCGATCGGTGGTGTGGTGTGTCAGTCTGACACACTGCATCTCCAATCGTGGTAAAGAGCTTCTGACAGAATCACAGCTGATCATAGTGTAAATAGGAAGAGCCGTATATCAGCTTTTCCTCTACTTGCGTCTGCAGACACTAGTAGATGAGATCCGATCGGCGGCTCTCCTGACAGGGGTGGTCTGCACTGATTGCAGACCAGGGGTGCCTAACCAGGGCCACCAGGTGTGCCTACCCAGGACCACCAGGGAGCCAAAACCAGGCACCAGGGGTGCCTACTCAGGGCCACCAGGGAGCCCATCCAGATCCGCCAGGGAGCCCAACCAGGCACAAGGTTTGCCTACCCAGGGCCACCAGGGGTGCCTACCCAGGACCACCAGGGAGCCCAACCAGGCACCAGGGGTGCCTACCCAGGACCACCAGGGGTGCCTACCTAGGACCACCAGGGAAGCCCACCCAGGACCACCAGGTATGACAAACAACTGCCAATAGGGATGGCACTCAGTGCCCATCTGTGATGCCCGCCAGTGCCTCCCAGCAGTGCTGCCTAACAGTGCCATCTATCAGTGCCAACCAACAGTGCCCATCAGTGCCCACCAGTGTCACCTATTAATGCCCACCAGTGCCACCTATATCAGTGCCCATTGGTGCCGCCTATCAGTGCCGTCTATCAGTGTCCATCAGTGCCACTTATTAGTACCCATCAGTACTGCCTATGAGTGGACATCAGTGCCGCTTATCAGTGCCCATCACTGTTGCATATCAGTGCCACCTATCAGGGCCCATCAGTGCTGCTTATCAGTGCTGCCTATCAGTGCTGCATATAAGTGCCTCATCATCAGTGCCAATGAGTTCCACCTTATCAGTGCCAATAAGTACTGCCTCATCAGTGCCCATCAGTGAAGGAGAAAACTTACATATTTACAAAGTTTCATTACTGAAACAAAGAAAAACTTTTTTATGTTTTCAAAATTTTCAGTCTTTTTTTATTTGTTGCACTAAAAATAAAAAGAGGTGATCGAATACCACCAAAAGAAAGCTTTATTTGTGGGAAAAAAATTACAAAAATGTTGTTTGGGCACAACGTCGCACGACCGTGCAATTGTCATTCAAAATGTGACAGCACTGAATGCTGAAAATTGGTCTGGGTGGGAAGGGGGGTGAGTGCCTGATATTGAAGGGGTTAAACAGTTGTCTGTGCTGTAGAGCCATTAATAAGATCCAGTTCTGCACTAGACAAGTGTCAGAGGAGAACAGGATCAGTGGTTCTGGAGTAACACAGGTCATTTTTTATACTTATTGACAAACCTGTATGACCCTAGGTGAGTATTTCCTTGACAGTCTATAAACATTCAGAAAGTGTGATAATATTCCATATAATTGCAGGAAACTTGCAGCCTCTGGATGAAGAGGTGGTTTGGCAGACATGTTTTGACAGCAGGATGGAAGCAATAACTGCAGCCAAACTTAACTCCAAAGACCTTCTGCTGCCAATTTTTATCCACAGGTAATCTTCTATTGTTATTATCATTATTTGTGGTTAGCGTGTGTTTCTTTGGGCTCCTACCCTGTGCTATTTTTCATCAGAACGTCACCAGAGGTTAGGGAAGATTTCTTGTGACACTATAGGAAAGAACCTTTCTCTATGTTCATGGGAAAATATTGAGGGAAGAGAAATTAATCTAAGAAAACCTTTTGACACAGTCGGGAGTCAGGTGCAGAGACCAGTAGCTACACCGACCAGCTGGATAATCACACAAGCAGGTCACCCTGGCTGATGTCTGGGGCCCACTGAGGTGAGGGGTCTAAGCACTAACCTGTGTTCACCAGCAGAGCTCCTGATGGTGGAGATGGGTTTTGCTGCATATTAGTGCCAGGTTGCAGCCCTCAGGATTGTCCCACTAGGATGTGAGCAAGCCAGGCCCAGTAACAGATAATGCAGGTGGGGTTCAAGAAGAAGTGTAGTCAGCAAACAAGCTAAAGGTAATGAACAGTTGCAGGTTGAGGTCAAACAAATGCGTAGTTGAGGAACAAGCCGAATGTCGTTAACGAATGGTTGCATATTGGGATCGAACAGAAGCATAGTCAAGAAACAAGCCAAAGGTCAGTAATGGCTGATAGTGGAGATAAGGACAGCTGCAGGTACACAGAGGAGCAAGATAGAGGAGCTGAAGAGAGCACAATAATCTGGCAAGCAGGAAGCGCAAAGGCTTAGCTTAATCACTTCAATACAGGACACTTATACCCCCTTCCTTCCCAGACCAATTTTCAGCTTTCAGCTCTCTCTCACTTTGAATGACAATTACTCTCTCATGCTACACTGTACCCAAACACAACTTTTATCATTTTTTTCACACAAATAGAGCTTTTTTTGGTGGTATTCAATCACCTCTGGGTTTTTATTTTTTGCGACATAAGTGAAAACAGAGCGGAAATTTTGAAAAAAAAAAACCTTTTTTTGTTTCTTTGATAACATTTTGTAAATAAGGCATTTCTGTTCATAAATTTGGGCCAAAACCTATACTGCTACCTATCTTTGATAAAAATAACCCAAATAAGTGTATATTATTTGGTCTGTGTGAAAGTTATAGAGTCTACAAACTATGGTGTCAATCATTGAAAATTGATCACACCTGATGTACTGACAGCCTATCTCGTTTCTTGAGGTCATGAAATGTCAGGAAAGAACAAATGACCCCTTTTTTTGAAAAGTAGACATTCCGATATGTTTAGTAAGAGGCATGGCAAGTTTTTTGAAGTTGTATTTTTTTCCCACAATTCTTGGGAAAAATTAAGATTTTTTTTTTCTTTTTACACAGAATTGTCATAACAACAAGTTATTTCTCACACACAGCATATGGATACTTCCAATTACACTTCAGAATACATTCTGCTACTCCTCCCGAGTATGGCGATACCACATGTGTGAGAATTTTTCACAGCCTGGCCACATAGAGAGGTCCAACATGTAGGGAGCATCGTCAGGCGTTCTAGGAGACATCAAATTTCCTGACGACCTATTACACTTTTGAAGGCCCTGGAGCACCAGGACAGTGGAATTACCCACAAAATGACCCCATTTTGGAAAGCAAACACCCCAACGTATAATCTATGAGGCATTATGAGTCTTTTGAATGGTTCTTTTTTTTTCCACAAGTCTTCGAAAAATGTGGAAAGAAAATGAAAACGCTTTCATTTTTACACAAAGTGGTCAATTTATAAGATATTTCTAACACAAAGCATGTACAGAGCAAAAATTACTACCCAAAAATATATTCTGCTACTCATCCCGAGTATGGCGATATCACATGTGTGAGACATTTACACAGCCTGGCCACACAGAGAGGTCCAACATGCAGGGAGCACTGTCAGGCGTTCTAGGAGCATAAATTATACATAAAATTTCCTAATGACCTATTACATTTTTAAAGGTCCCGGAGCATCAGAAAAGTGGAATTACCCACAAAATTACCCCATTTTGGAAAGCAAACACCCCAACGTATATTCGATGAGGCATAATGAGTCTTTTGTACGGTTCATTTTTTTCCATTTAAGTCTTCGGAAAACGTGGAAAGAAAATAAAACATATTTTTTTACACAAAGTGGCCAATTTATAAGATATTTCTTTTTGTTTACAAAAAGCTTTATTGGAAGGTAAGGTACAAAGAGTAGTTACAAAGTATATATCCAATGTAATAAAAGAGGTATACAAATTATATATAGTATAAAAGATATCAGATATTGCAATACAAATAAGGGTCAGTTAGTCTTTGGATATTGTATCCCAAAGAGTCCATTTTTGTTCATATAAGTTCATTTGGTTTTGTAAAGTACAATAGATATATTCTGTAAGTCTAATTGAAGACATTCTTGACATGACTTGTTGCCATGAGATACAGGGGGTATGCCACTTGCATGCGATCATCCAGATGACTGCACTACAAAGGGTATGCAATAATCTATTGGTGTGACATGGAACATTTGGAATTTTTCCGAACAAAAGGCATATTTGAGGAGTAAGGGAAATTTTACATTTATAAGATATAAGACACAAAGCATGTACATAGCAAAAATTACCCCCCAAAATACATTCTGCTACTCGTTCCGAGTATGGCGATACCACATGTGTGAGACTTTTACACAGCCTGGCCACACAGAGAGGTCCAACATTGAAGTAGTACCTTCAGGCGTTCTAGGAGCATAAATTACACATCTAATTTCATTCCTACTTATCCCACTTTTGAAGGTTCTGGAGCATCAGGACAATGGAATTACTCACAAATGAATCCCATTTTAAAAAGCAAACACCCCAAGGTATATTCTATGAGGCATGGGCTGCAGATAGGTACTCGGGCACTCTGATGGGCTGCAGACAGGTGCTCGGGTACTCTGATGGGCTGCGGATAGGTACTCAGGTACTTGGGTACTCAGTTGGGCTGGAGAATCCCCCCTTACTAATACAAATGCTCTTTTCACACCTGCAGCAAGGGAAGTTGCTTGTGTTGCCATATTGGATGTGGAAAATGGCAGACTAGGAGATGACGTTGCAGAACTGTTAGTGCCTAGCGGTTGAGGCATATTTGCCTTTTTGCCCAACCTGAAAAAAAAAAGTGTGAGACAACTATAAAAACAGAGAGCTGTTATGGGGTGTGCAGACAGATCGACATGTGGTGGAATTTGGGATGCACTCACCGCTCTGTGGTCCCCTGACAGTGCAGCTGGAGGTGTGCATGGGAGAGGACATTCTCAGCAACCTGGAGGAAGTGGGGTCGGGAAAGACAGTGGCAGAGCAGGAGCTCTGGACAGGTACAAGGAGCAGTGTTGCTCTTAAACTCAGCAGACAGGAAGAGTGCAAGAGAGAAGAACATTGCATTGATGTGTGGACAGCACGGCTGGCAGAAGCAGTGGCCGGACGGCAGCCTGGAGGGGACAGGGAGCTTCCAATGCAGCTCAGCTCAGGTGTGAGGAGGAAGGGGGTGCGTGTCCGGCTGGCAAGGAAGATTACTGCTTAGTAGACATGTGCACTGCCGAAAAATTTGTTAGTTTTCGTTTCATTTGCTTTTGTTTTTTTCGGAAATTCGAAGATTCGAATATAAGAAAGAAAATTAGAAAATTCAAAATAATAACTTACTTACTAATAATAACTATTAAATTATAGGTATTGGACTTTCCTTTCAAATGTGGCTGTTAGTGAATGTAATGAATACAAATTT
This sequence comes from Glandirana rugosa, assembly GCA_018402905.1. Classification (NCBI taxonomy): domain Eukaryota; kingdom Metazoa; phylum Chordata; class Amphibia; order Anura; family Ranidae; genus Glandirana; species Glandirana rugosa. The sequence goes on along the minus strand of BLSH010374593.1, from coordinate 240,177 downwards.
ATCTGAAGTTACGGATTATCTGAAATAACGAATGCCGCATCTAAGCAAATGGAACTAAACAAATTAATAACTGATAATAATAATAATAATAGTAATACATTTTATATTATTAATATTATTATTGTTATTTATTATTCTTAATTTGTTACGTTCCATTAATTTAGATACGGCATTCATTAATTCGGATAATTCGTAACTTTGAATAAATTCGTTACATTCACAAACAGCCACATTTGAAAGGAAATTCCAATACCTATAATTTAATAGTTAGTAATAGTTAAGTTATTAGTTAGTTATCATTTCACATTTTCAAATTTTTGTGTTTTCGAATTTTTGCTCTTATTTTCGGATTTTTGTTCTTTTGAATTTTCGGGTTTTCATTCTTATTTTCAGATTTCCGAATATTCAAATTTTTGTATTTCGAATTTCCGAAATTTCAAATTTTCATATTTCCAAATTTATGGAATTTTGAATTTTCAGGTTTTCAAATTTTAGAATCGAATTTCCGAATGTGGAAAAATTCAGAAATTGGAAAATTCGGAAATTCAGATATTTCCAAATTAACCACTTAAAAAATGAATTCGGAACTAAATGAATTGCACATACTAGACCAGAGCTCCGCTTGCCTTCCCATAGGAGCGGCGAGTAAAGCAACTTACAGCAAGCTGTCCCAACTGTCATAACATCTCCAGACGCTGCCCACATACCGAGTGAGGATGTCTAAGCACAGGAAACCCGGCAAATCTCCTCAGCAGCTCACTGATTTCTGCCAGGCAGTCGGACAGCGGGGCAGACAAGATCACGTTTGCGGCACAGCTGGAGGTTCCTTCTGATAGCAGCTGGGATCCCACAACTCACTCATCCCACCCGGAAACTGGACATGGGTGAGTTCTCTCCCCTTCAACACCCACTACTCGTAGCCTTGTCAAGGAGGACAGAGGAGATACAAGGAAACAGTCACTTCCAGTACTAAATGGTCTTCTATAGTAAAAAGCGACCAGGACATCAATGTTTCAAGACTAGGCAGATGCTGCCTTCTTTGGATGGGGTAATCCGATAAAAACTGAAGAAACAAGACAAAAGGAAGGTGCACACACCTAGTGCATAGAGCTGCACGATTCTGGCCAAAATGAGAATCACGATTTTTTTGCTTAGAATAAAGATCACGATTCTCTCACGATTCTCGCGGCGTAATATATTAAATATATATAAAAAAAATTGGGCTAAGAGCACTGTTTAGGTTTTTGAAAGGGGTAATTTTTCCAAAAAAATTGCGTTTAAAAGTCTGCTGCGCAAACAGCATGTGGCATAAAATATTGCAACAACCGCCATTTTATTCTCTAGGGTCTCTGCTAAAAAAAAATATAATGTTTGGGGGTTCTAAGTCATTTTCAAGCACAAAAAAATTGATTTTTATTTGTAAACAGCAAGTGTCAGGAAAAATTGAGTCTTTAAATGGTTAAACCAAAGGACTATACAAGGGGAGTTCATTCAGAGTTCAATGCCTTTGATGTATCTCTTGTATCAATGATGACTCAGAAGCTGGCTGTCTGCCCAGACTTGGCTGTTCCCCTGAGACTCAAGCCGCTCTGACTTCAAAAGGCTTCAGGCACTTTTTATTACTGTCAAGTCGCGCTGATTCGCCCCCCAAGTCGGATCCCATTAAAAGCACTGAAAATCGCGGTAATGCCCAATGGAGATCGCGGGGGGGGGTAGATCGAGATCGCGATCTTCATACGATTAATCGTGCAGCTCTACTAGTGCATTACCAGAGACATTTAATAAACATTAAAAAGTGTTTAAAAATGGATACTCACAGAATGAGCCATGCAGATACACTAAGTAGTAAGGTGCGGACACTGCGAAAAGTGAAAATGAATGCGTTTTGGGGGCATACCCCCTTCCACAGACCTAAGCTGCTTTGGACACCAAAACCAAGCACTGTCATGCCATGAGTGGAAACATACCAGACACACAGCACAGACTCTCCATTGACACTTTCCCCACTGACGACCAACTTATTTCAGGACATACCATGAAAAACATGCTAGTCTCGCTGAGGCGTACATTGTTTAATGACTTCTCAGATATGCTGGCCACGCTTTCTGATACTGTTCAAACTCATGCTGACAAAATACAACGTATTGAGAACAAAATGTCAGACATGTATACAGCACACAATGACATAGTAGATGCTTATACAGATGAAGAGGCAGAGATCCAAAGATTACAATATCAAATTGCAGACCTTGAAGACCGCTTAAGGCGGAATAACATAAAATTTAGAGGCATTCCTGAGTCTTTCGCCTCTCCTGATCTACCTAACTTTATACAGCGCCTTATAATACCTGTTATTCCATCTCTTAGCGATCTGGAACTCTGCAACAATCGGGCCCACAGGATACCCAAACCCCCATTTCTACCGTATACTGCACCTAGAGACACTCTGCCACAAATACATTTATTTCATGTCAAAGACAGGGTCATGCTGGCAGCCAAAGAAAATCCTGTGGTTCCAGAGGAGTTCACGAACATCTCTCTTGATCCCGACATCTCGCAACAAGCGGCTCAAAATAAGAAGAAACTCTCTCCTCTAACAAAAATTTTACAGAATAACAAGATTTCCTATCAGTGGGGATTCCCCACAAAGGTGCTTGTGACCTGAAATGGCAACAAAGTATTATTATTATTATTATTATTATACAGGATTTATATAGCGCCGACAGTACCTATCAGTAGTGTGGAGAAGGGCCTTCAACTCTTCAAGCAATGGCAATTTCTAACTATTTATGTTCAAGTGCCACAACCACATCCTCCAGCCCATAAAGATGCGAAATGAACTTGATGCCACCAAGCTCCCTAGTCAGGAGATTGCTTTCTCCCATATCCTTCCTGATTCTACACTACGTGGAAGGTTTTCAATTTCTGCTCCTGTTCCTGTTATTTTGATCAGGTGGGAGGAGGAGAGGACGGGAGGTCACAAGAGTGTGTGTGTGTGGCAGGGGTGAATGGAGCCGATGTCGGATCTGCAGCACAGAAGCAGGGAGCCGTGGCTGTGGGCTTGTATGCTGTGCAGCCCCAGAAGGAGAGCAGGAGAGGTGTGAGGAGGGGCAGTGGAGAGGCTGACAGAGTCGAGGGAAGTGACCGCCATCCGAGTGGATCAGCAGAGTTTACTCACACTTCCTGGGTGCCCTCCATTAAATGGTTTATGGTTTAGATGGCAGCACAACATTTTTTACATAGAATTCAGAGTCCCCTTACCGGGCGGGAGACTGTTGAGGGCAGGAAGCCGGAGTCAGGGGAAGAGCTGGGAGGTCCTTGCATGCTCTTCCTTGTGTCTGTGCCTGAAATGCGTGTCATCGGTTGCTAGGACGCTGGTGGTCCTAGCAACCAATGACAGAAAGAAAGATTGAAAGGAGGGGGGAGAGAGGCCGAGAGCACAGTAAGAGCATATTGCATCTAGTCAGGATACCCCCACTGAGTGGACCCAGCTGCCTGAACTTGTTTTCTGGGACTCTAGCCCAGATATGTGGGACCCCGGGACAGCCTTGAAATTTCAGGACAGCCCCGCGGAATCCGGGACAGTTTGGAGGTATGCTTCTGGGACATTGTTATATTACGTCGCCCTAGTCTCACTTCGCATGCACAGGGACACGGCATGACCCTGATCTCGGTAAAGAGCAGATGATATGGCTCTTTACCCATGTGATCAACTGTGTCCAATTGCAGCTGATCACATGTAAACAAAGAAATGCTGGTTGTCGGCTCTCCTTGCCTCACACTGACAGAGTGTTAGGAGAGGAAAGCTGATCAGCGGCATCTTCTCACAGGGGAAACATGTACAGTTAATCAGGGCACTGATCAGCAGTGCAGCTCCAGCAGTGCCCAGCATGGATGCCAGTCTGCCCATCTGTGATGCCAATATGTGCCCATCAGTGCCGCCCATCCGTGCTGTCTATCATTGCCCATAAGTGCCACCTATCAGTGCCCATCAGTGTCGCTTATCAGTGCCAATCAGTGCCGCCTATCAATGCCCATCATTGCTGCATATTAGTGCCTCCTCATCAGTGCCTTTCAGTGCCGTCTCATCAGTGCCACCTCATCAGTGTCCCTCAGTGCTGCCCATTGGTGCCACCTATCCGTACTGCTTATCATTGCCCATAAGTGCCACTTATCAGTGCCTATCAGTGCCGCTTATCAGTGCTGCCCAGCAATGTCCATCATTGCTGCATATTAGTGCCTACTCACCAGTGACTTTCAGTGCCGTCTCATCAGTGCCCATCAGTGCCACCTCATCAGTGCCCATCAGTGGCGCCTCATCAGTGCCCATCAGTGCAGCCTCATCAGCGCACATCAGTGGAGAAGAAAAATGATTTACAAATTTTTTGACAGAAAAACGTTTTTTTTTTATTGTTGGTGTTTTTTTATTGTTTTAGCAAGCAATAAAAAATTCAGTGGTGATTAAATACCACCAAAAGAAGTCTCTATTTGTGTGAAAAAAAAGTATAAAAATTTATTTTGAGTACAGTGTTGCAAGACCGGGCAATTGTCATTCAAAGTGAGACAGCACTGAAAGCTGAAAATTAGCCTGGGCAGGAAGGGGGTGAAAGTGCCCTGTGTTGAAGCCGTTAAACTGCATGTGAAGCGGCTCTTCTGTGCATTGTATTAACCTTCTACATTATATAATATAATAATACATAATATTTACAAAGAACCAAAAAATGCCTTTTGCTAACAAATGACAGCTTATACACAATTTTATTTGTTTTTTACGGCAATTTTTTTGTTTTTTTTCTACAGCCGGGAAGCCCATTGACAGCTGGTGACTCATCGGTTGTTAAGGATGCCGCACCCGGCTTCCTGGAACCGCTCCTTAAAAACCAGTTTATATTACGCCCTGATTGGGCAAAGCTTTGCCCAATCAGGGCGCAAAATGCACTGTGCAGCATACATTGCATTGCAGGGCATTCGGCGGGGCGAACGCTTGCCGAACACCCTGAAAATTTGGGTGTTCCCCGAACGGGGCGAACAGCCAATGTTCAGCCTGAAATGATGCTCGTGCACAAAGCATTATTTTGCAGGTAAGAAAAAAGTGAAATTAAAAAAGCAGCGTTTACTTCCTCTTTAACCAGTTCCAGACCGCCCACTGCACATATACTGTGGCGGGGCGGCCCGGCTGCACAAAACAACAAACCTGTACGTTGTTCACGCTTCCTGGTCTGGGGCACGCGGCTGTGATGGCAGCCAGCCACCCGCGATCATTCGGGGGTATGACAACACGGCGGTCTACCTATGTACACAAGGCAGACCGTCATTCTGTCACAGAGTAAGAGAGATATCTGTGATTCCTGCCAATCGGGAGCACAGATCTGTCTCTTTGTCTAGTGTCAGCATCCCCACACAGTTAGAAAGCACACATAGGGAACACATTTAACCCTTTGATTGCCCCTGATGTTAACCCAATGCACGTTTTTAGCACTGATCACTGTATTGTTGTCACTGGTCCCCAAAAAGTGTCACTATGGAGTTGATTTCCTAAATCTGGAGAGCGCAAAAAACGGTGCAGCTTTGCATGCTAGCCAATCAGCTTCTAACCTCAGCTTGTTCAATTAAGCTTTGACAATAAAACCTTGAAGCTGATTGGCTTTCTGGGTGGAGCTGCACCAAATTTTGCACTTTCAAGCTTTAGTAAATCAACCCCTTAGTGTCCAATTTGTCTGCCGCAATTTCACAGTCCCCCTAAAAAATCTCTGATCTCTGCCATTACTAGTAAAAAATAAAAAAATTAAATAAAAAAAGTCCCTAAATCTATCTCATTGTTTGAAGACGCGATAACTTTTGCTCAAACCAATCAATATACGCTTATTGGGATTTTTTTTTTACCAAAAATATGTAGCAGAATACATATTGGCCTAAATTGATGAAGAAATTTAATTTTTTACATTTTTTTATTGAATATATTTTAAAGCAGTAAGTAAAAAAAAATATATATTTTGTTTTAAAATCAAATACCACCAAAAGAAAGCTCTATTTGTAGGGAAAAAAGACATCAATTTTGATTGGGTGCAACGTTGCTTGACTACGCAATAGTCAATTAAATCGACCCAGTGCCCTATCGCAAAAAAATGGCCTGGTCATTAAGGGGGTAAATCCTTGCGTGGGCTGAGGTGGTTAAAGGGATTGGTAATGATACAAATAGACCTGCCCCTATAGCTGACCTTACTACAGTTACAACAGCTCATTGTTTATTGGCATTCTTTTTCTGCTTTATACTTTCAGTGCAGAATGTACTATTGGAAATGAATCCAAGGAGGAATTTAAAGAATTTCTAACAAATTGTCAAAAGCTTACAGGTAATGCCATTCTACGTATTCTATCATATTAGCTCCAGGCTGAGATGATGCTATGGGTCTGTTGCAGGCAGAAGGAAGCATTTCTTCAGTCTATTCTCCCTCGGTGATCAAACTGCAACATTGTAACTTTGTAGTCGCAGGGTGAGAGTGATTCAAGCAAGAATATGCATGTCCAGGGGCATAGATGAGGGGGGGATATGGGGGTCCAAATCCCTTCCCGAGTGACCTGGCAGGCAGCTGCTTTAAGGTGCTGGAGTTGCATAGCCTGGGCACTCTCCTGTGTCAGCACAGTGAGGCAGGGAGAGGAGAGAGAGCTGATTGGCTGTATTGGCATCCAGACTTTAGCTCCACCCACTGGAAAGGAGGAGGCACTGTAGACAATGCGGGGCCCATGGTGATCAGTGGTACCTATAGCAGGCAGAGGGAGCTGTTGGGAGACCACAGAAAAAGAAAGAACACCCCACATGGAAAAAACGTGCATGAGATGGTAAGCCAGCCTCCCTGAGATTCTTTGTTGGTTTAGTGTCTCTTCTTCTGACCTCTATTTTTTTTTTTTACTGCTCATTTGTATGAGGTTATATACAACGTAAATATGATGTTTGCCCATTAAGCCACCCACAGACATGAATGGCTGTAAGTGGCTGTAAGTGGCTGTATACAGGTATATTACCAAAAGTATTGGGACACCTACCTTTAGACACACATGAACTTTAATGGTAGCCCAGTCTTAGTCCATAGAGTTCAATAATGAGTTGGCCCACCCTTTGCAGCTATAACAGCTTCAACTCTTCTGGGAAGGCTGTCCACAAGGTTTAGGAGTGTCTATGGGAATGTTTGACCATTCTTCCAGAAGCGCATTTGTGAGGTCAGGCACTGATGTTGAACGAGAAGGCCTGGCTCGCAGTCTCCGCTCCAATTTATCCCAAAGGTGTTCTGTTGGGTTGAGGTCAGGAATCTGTGCAGGCCAGTCAAGTTCCTCCACTCAAAACTCATTCACCCATGTCTCAAAGTTTTTCCAGACCTAAAATGTACCATGGCACAGAGCGTGTTGTCTTATTGTTCCTCCTTGAGTGTCCAATGTTGAACCTCCCATGCATGACTCTTGTATTTAGCCAATATCTGCTTATAACTGAGTTCAACCTTAAAGTGTCACTAAAGCCACATCATAAGAAAACCATCAGTAAATGGTGTATTACATGCTGTTTATACTCACTCAGTCATTGTAAGATTCCTTTTCTGTAAAAAAAATGTTTTATCTCTATCTATCTTTATCTCCCCCTCCTGTCCAATTCAGTTGGAGATTTTGCAGGGCAGTGTTGGCAGCTCTGCACATGCTCAGTTTTCAGCGAGTTTCTATGCTGAGCATTTCCTCCCTATCACATCTGAGCAGCCCATGTGACTATAGAGCCACACAAGTGGGTGTACACACTGGTAAATGACAGCTCACTCCCTTCATCATTCTCCATGGCCACTAACCAGCTAAACACAATGGAGGCAGGATATTACATGTAGATTAATGAAGGCTTCACCTCCCTCTTATTCGAAGACACATACACCATGTTATTGCCAAAAAATAATAAAGATTTGATTTATATACATTTGCATGCCAACACGTGACCAGCAGCAGAGGATTAGGAGCTCCTCCTGCTTATGTTTCTCTGTAGACAGTCTGGGAGAGAGCTGGGTCATGTGACAGCTGGATATTGATTAGGAAAAAGGTACTTACTTTTTTTTTTTTTAATCATTTATAGTGCCATCATCCGCATACAGGAATACAATGAAGAATGTAAATTAAACAGTGTGTGTTTAGTAAAAAATATTTCTGCCATGCATCAGCTGAATAGCTGACATCAGGCTTGTAGAGGAACTGGTTGCTTTGTAAGTTACTGTAAACGGAAGCTAACAAGTAGGTAGATAGTGAGCAGCACTGTTCAGAAGAAGGACACATACACTAGGGACAATTAAGACCAGGGCTTTTTTTTCTCAGAAAATAGGTGCAGGAACTCAACCATGCCCCCCCCTTCCAGACAAACCGCATCAAATGGTGGGTGTGGTCAGAGTGCAGGGTTCAGGAGTGCACTATGTATAAAGTGTATTACTTACAGGGTGCAGGGATCAGGGGTGTCCTTTGTACAGAGTGCTAGGTTCAGAGGTTTGCTACGTACAGGGTGAAGGGATCAGGGGTGTGCTATGTACAGAGTGCGAGGTTCAGAGGTGTGCTATGTACAGAATACAGGGATCAGGAGTGCATTACTTACAGGGTGCAGGAATTAGGGGTGTGCAATGTAGAGAGTGCAGGTTTTAGGGGTGCACTAGGTATCAGGGTTGTGTTATGTGCAGGGTCCAGGGGTACACTACATACAGAGTGAAGGTTTCAGCTCTCTTTCACAGGCCCTTATCTGTGCATCCCCTATCCACATCTCATTTCCACCCCTTCTCAGCTCTGACCTCTGCAGCACAAAAACTCCCCCCACTGTGGGCGGCAGCAAGATAATCTGCTGATTTGCAGCAAGATCACCTGTGGGCATTAGCATCCGTGCACCAGGGAAGATATGGTGATCATAGAGGTTGCAGCCTACCACACAACACCCCCTCTTGCCCATGACCACATTACACTAGCATCTGCATCTTCCTTGTCCACGCCATGAGTGTAGGGCAGGGAGGGATCTCTAGAGCCACTGGGAAAGGCAAGCTGTCCTCGTAAGCACAGAAGCCGGGCTTCTGTGTTTACAAGTGACAGTGGTGAACAGAGATCGGAGGGTGAGAACCAGAGGTGGTGGAACTGAGTTCCACCAAGTTCCTGCTGAAAAAGAGCCCTGGTTAAGAGAGAAGACAATCAGCCGACCAGCAGGTCTTTGGAGTGTCGGAAGAAACAGGGGTACCCAGAGGAAGACCACCAAGCACAGGGAGAGCAAGCAAACTGCATGCAGATAGATATCCTGGCTGGGGCTTGAACTGAGGACCCTAGTGCTGCAGGGCAGAAATGCCAAACATTAAATGACTCTGAAGGCTTAGGGCTCATTCACACCGGTGGGCACATGCAGCAGCCCATTGTGATGCAGTATAGAATCTTGGGCAAACATGCAACAGGTACCATATTTTTATTTCAGCACGTTGGTGGGAACTGAAGCAATGCAGGTTGCCTTGTCTGATGGGACTGCGTGTAGAAACATTGCCCAATGCAGCCCTATGGGACTGGTGTGAATGACTCCTGAAGATAAGGCAGTCGCTTGGTCAGATCATTGTCATTCAATTGGCCTTTGGGTCAATTATCTTTCCTTGTGGATGCAAATGTTGTGTTTCTTCTCTCCAGGATTTCTACCAATAATCATCCTCACCAAAAGATATCTTGGAGATGTCAACGCTCTGCAGGAGCAATTTAAGCAACTCCATATAGAGCAAATATTCCCAGTAGAGAATTACACTTCCAAGGACCACATCAAAACCCCGGAGAAGGACAAAACCTTCCTGACCATCCTGAAGGAGGCACTGGATCTGGTGAGCTTCCGGGGCAACGCGGCATCTTCCTTTGGTACCCCAGTGGAGGAGCACCTGAAAAGGGTTCAGATAGTGCTTGGGATTGCACATAAGAATGAGATGGAGGGTAACATTGGAAAATTAAAAGTCGAATGGGAACAAGAATACATTAGAAAAAATAAAAAAAAGGATTGCAGATTCCAGTAACCACATAGGACCAAACGGTGAGGGACTATGATTGTTGTATGAATTACTGAACTCTAATGTCCAACCTTCGTCACACACTGTTATTATTATACATGTATATAGCTCTGACATATACTGCAGTGCTGTACAGAGAACACTGAGCCAATCACATCAGTCTCTGTACCAGAGGAGCTTACACTCTAATGTCCGACCTTAGTCACACATTGTTATTATTATACATTTATATAGCTCTGACATATACTGCAGTCCTGTACAGAGATCACTGAACCAGTCACATCAGTCTCTGCACCAGAGGAGCTTACACTCTACTGTCCCCTCCCCCACAGTCACACACTGTTATTATTATACAGAGATCACTGAGCCAGTCACATCAGTCTCTGTACTAGAGGAGCTTACACTCTAATGTCCTCCTACAGTCACACTTTATTATTATTATACATTTATATAGCTCTGACATATACCACAGTGCTGTACAGAGATCACTAAACCAATCACATCAGTCTCTGTGCCATTAGAGCTTACACTCTACTGTCCCCCCACAGTCACACACTGTTATTATTATACATTTATATAGCTCTGACATATACCACAGTGCTGTACAGAGATCCCAGAGCCAGTCACATCAGTCTCTGTACCAGAGGAGCTTACACTCTAATGTCCCCCCACAATCACACACTATTATTATTATACATTTATATAGCTCTGACATATACCGCAGTGCTGTACAGAGATTACTAAACCAATCACATCAGTCTCTGTGCCAGAGGAGCTTACACTCTAATGCCCCCCCACAGTCACACACTATTATTATTATACATTTATATAGCTCTGACATATACTGCAGTGCTGTACAGAGAACACTGAGCCAGTCACATCAGTCTCTGTACCAGAGGAGCTTACACTCTAATGCCCCCCCACAATCACACACTATTATTATTATACATTTATATAGCTCTAACATATACTGCAGTGCTGTACAGAGATCACTGAACCAGTCACATCAGTCTCTGTGCCAGAGGAGCTTACACTCTAATGCCCCCCCACAGTCACACACTATTATTATTATACATTTATATAGCTCTGACATATACTGCAGTGCTGTACAGAGAACACTGAGCCAGTCACATCAGTCTCTGTACCAGAGGAGCTTACACTCTAATGCCCCCCCACAATCACACACTATTATTATTATACATTTATATAGCTCTAACATATACTGCAGTGCTGTACAGAGATCACTGAACCAGTCACATCAGTCTCTGTGCCAGAGGAGCTTACACTCTAATGCCCCCCCACAGTCACACACTATTATTATTATACATTTATATAGCTCTGACATATACTGCAGTGCTGTACAGAGATCACTGAACCAGTCACATCAGTATCTGTACCAGAGGAGCTTACACTCTAATGTCCTCCTACAGTCACACACCATTATTATTATACATTTATATAGCTCTGACATATACCGCAGTGCTGTATAGAGATCACTGAGCCAATCACATCAGTCTCTGAACCAGAGGAGCTTACACTCTAATGTCCCCTCCCCCCACAGTCACATCAGTCTCTGTACCAGAGAAGCTTACACTCTAATGTCCCCTCCTCTACTGTCACATCAGTCTCTGTACCAGAGAAGCTTACACTCTAATGTCCCCTCCTCTACTGTCACACACTATTATTTTATATACTGTAATTAATATTATTTGTTTCTTCCCCAGCTATTGAAGATATTAAGAAAACAGAGAGAAAAAAATCTTCAAATATACAACGTTTTTGATTCAAAAGTCAATAAAAACTATCCTTCCATGACTGATAAGTAATAAAGACACATGGGGGGTCTCTGTACATATTATAGTACTTCTTATGTTGTAGTGTCATTCTGTATATCTGACATTCGATGTATTCTCTCAGTAAAGTCAATCGTTCAGTATGTGTACGAGTGCCAAATAAATGTCTCTTAAGTGATGTTTGTTTCCAGCCTGATCGTATTATAAAACCAAACTTGCTCTGCCAAGACACACTCATTAGTCTATGTATTAAAAATGGACGTACTTATGTAGCCATGAGCTCCCTTAAGAGTGGCTGGTAATAGTGGTTCACCTGATAGCTGACCTCAATCGCACCGTATATCACACATCCCGAGACACTGACCAGAGCGGCTCTTGTTTTTGTTGCTTTATTTGGAGAAATAACTTGGATGGGGATAAGGGGTAACTGTGGGATGCCCAAAGAATTATGGTACAAGCCTGCATATGCGCACTTCACTGCAGACTCTACCTCTGCAGACTATCGCTCCTCTCAACTCTCCAGCACTTCACTTGCTGACCGTTTCTCTTACAGTTCTCTCACTACACAGAACTTACAGCTTTCCACTTCCTTGCTTCTCTCCAGCTCAGAACTTAGTTTCCAGCCTGAAGGGAAATTTATCAGGCTTCTTTCATGGGCGTCCGCAGAAGTTTTTTCAGGGGGGGCATCATTTTAAGGTCACCCATGCTCTGCCCCTTTTTGACAATGTCATTGTCACATTATCGCGGTCAGAGACCGCAGTCAATGTACAGGAAACGGTCAGAGACTGCAGACATGGTACAGGAGACGGTCAGAGACTGCAGACATTGAACAGAAGACGGTCAGAGACTGCAGACATACTACAGGACATGGTCAGAGACTACAGATATGATACAAGAGACGGTCAAAGACTGCAGACATGGTACAAGAGATGGTCAGACACTGCAGACATGATACAAGAGATGGTCAGAGACTGCAGACATAGTACAGGAGACATCAGAGACTGCAGACATGATACAGGAGATGGTCAGAGACTGCGGACATGGTACAGGAGATGGTCAGAGACTGCAGACATGGTACAGGAGATGGTCAGAGACTGCGGACATGGTACAGAGATGGTCAGAGACTGCAGACATGGTACAGGAGATGGTCAGAGACTGCGGACATGGTACAGGAGACGGTCAGAGACTGCAGACATACTACAGGAGACGGTTAGAGACTGCGGACATAGCACAAGAGATAATCAGAAACTGCATACATAGCTCAAGAGACTGTCAGAAACCGCATACATGGCTCAAGAGGATAAGGACCTAGTGGGGAACCCCAGATTCCAGGGGGGGGCAAACGCCCTCCCTTGCCCCTACCTGCGGACGCCCATGGCTTCTTTATACCTTTCTCTTCACTGCGGTTAGCACGTGGTGAGGCCTACACTGTTTCAGCAGGACCTCAGAAACACCCATTATAGGCCAGGGAGCACAGGCATGAAGATTGGGTATTGAGACTCATGGCAGGTAAATTATGGTGGCCCACACAGGGTCCCCACCTGGGCTAATCCACTCACTACACAACAATATACAGAGTGGGGCTCCATGGCTAACAACAAGGCATAACTACATACACACTAGAAAAAGAGAGTGTTCCAAGAGCCACTACCAGAGCCACTGGGACATGCAGCCCACACAATAAGGACACAAAGGTAATAAAATTAAATAATTTATTGAAAATTAAACAAATTGATCACAAGTAGTAAATCAAAAAAGACAGAAACCACCATCCCATCACCAAGAACGACAACGTTGTCAGTTAAAACCACCATGTGTCATGCGTACCTCCATACACACCATACCTATAGAGTGCAGTCACCTGGGACTATATGAGGTGAACCAATAATCTACCTCATGAGTCACAAGGACACATGGGTAGGGCTAAATAACGGGATAAATCAAAAATAGAAAGTAACAATTGGCTCAATGGACATAGTGACCTCAAAGTCCTATTGCAGGATGATCAGTAAAGGGTAATGGTGGGGACTGGCCAATCAGGCGTGGGGAGAAGAAACCCTCCTATGAAGTGGTTGCAAAAGGTGGCTCAAACTGAAAGTCAATAGTGTGCCTTCCCAGTAACTAGCAAACCGCATGTGGGGTAGGGAGCCACTTTAAAGCACAGCTGAAAAAGTAAATCACAGAATCCTATCTGCTTTCCTGGCGATTGGTACACTAAAGCCGTCATCAAGTGGTCAGATCATCAAGGTACCAGTTCATCCCCCTAACTCTGTGCAACAAACAATATAGGAGTTATGATTACAGTTGAGCGAACACCTGGACGTTCGGGTTCGGAGGGTCCGAACGAACTTTGGAAAAAAGTCCGGGTTCGGCACCGAACGTTGCCCGAACGTTATCCCGGACCCCAAACCCCATTGAAGAAACAAAAATGGCTGTAACAAAGTACTGGCAAGTGCTAGAGGGCTTTAAAAGGAAGTAAAATGGGGGTAAGAGTAGGGCAAGTGCCCTTCAAAAAAATGGGGAAAGGGAAAATAAATTAAAATCAAATAAACTAGGAGATGATTTTTGAACAATAATGTGTCATCTAACAGGTGCAGCTAGAACCTCTCCCTTTAGAACTAGGAGATGATTTTTGAACAATAATCTGTCCCTCTAAGCAGAAGCCTCTACCTTGTGCAGTCAGATCACTCAAAGCAGCAGTATGTGAAATCTCAAATTACTCCCACAATATGATCGTTGTGTACGATCCCACAATCTGAATCCGTTGTGTTAGGCAGGGTTTGATCTGCAATCTGTCACTCAAAGCAGCAGTATGTGAAATCTCAAATTTCTGCAATCTGTCCCTCAGAGCAACAGTAGTAGTAATCTCAGGATGCAGGATCAGATGTTAAAATGTCTGCTATCTGTCCCTCACAAAAACGCCGGCAGCATCCTCTCCCTACACTAACCCAAGAGCATGTGACATGCAGCACTGTGACTCCAGCCTCATATAGAGGCTGGGTCACATGATGCACTGGCCAATCACAGCCATGCCATTAGTAGGAATGGCTGTGATGGCTTCTAAGGGCAAACCAGTGAAACGCTTGTTGATTGGCTGCCCTGCAGCTATTCAACATGCGTGATCAACTACCAGAACCCGAACGTTTTTTGAAATGTCCGTGTTCGGGTCCGGGTCCCGGACACCCGAAAGTTCGGTACGGACCCGAACGTTACAGTCCGGGTTCGCTCAACACTAGTTATGATGTATGCAACAGACCACAGTTTACTACTTGTACAATGTGGAATAGCAGATGGATGATATAGTTACGTGATGAGCTTCTCCTCCCACTTTAATGCGGGACTGTTACCTTCCCGGTGTCCACTGTTGGCTTTGGACGCTGCTGCACCAAGTATCCAACCCGTGAGTTCCTGCCAAACAAATGCCAGTAAGTCCGTCACTACAGCCCAATATGTGCCATGAAGGGGTAACACGGCGTGCTGTCCATCTGAGTGTCCTGCCCTAGATCCGAAACCTCCGTGCAGTGCGGTCGCTCTCCCTTCCAACAGAGGCACTCACTTGCGGGCCACTCATAGTGCAGATGACGTCACTGCTGCTCCAGGAACATATCCTGGGGAGGAAGGAGGGAGATGGGAGACACATTCAGACAGCTGCCTAGAATGGACACGTTTCACTGGGATCACTCAGCTTCGTCAGCACAAGGGCGCCCCCTAGCAAGATCTTATATATATACACTTTCAAATCCCATCCAAAGTGGTGTTTAAAGGGGCCAAACTGAAGTCATAGGACTTCCATACAAAACATGCGGCGAGACAGGTAAAACGCGGTCATATGAACACTCCTCTCCATGCCCCTAAGTCAGTCACATGGTCGTCATATTTAGCTCTCAATCATCAATGTACAACGCGGCTCTTTTATTTTTAAATTATTAATCCATGACTTCAGGTAAATACCTATAGAGGTCATATTATTTAAGTCTCTATTAGGGCTGAAAGAGGGGATCACATATCTATACTAAGTAGGTATAATTTCATATGTAGCCAATTGTTAAATGCTACTTCTACCAATTCTAAATATATGTTTAATTAATCAACAGGGACATACCATGTTGCCAGTGGTAAAAAAAAAAGCACAGGCCCCTGAATGTGCAGCTAAGTACCTTGTTGCTAACCGGGCCTTTGATGGACTACAACTCCCAGTCCATCCTCATCCAGGTCCCCTCGACCTGCTCTCTTGCAGTGACTCTCCTTTCCCTTGACTGGCTCCCAAGGCTCCCACAGACTGTCCACCATTCCTCTCCCAGCCTGCTCCAGCACTTTCTCCTCCGGTCTCAGGGACCGTCACTTACCGCACCGGTGGATACTTTAAAGTGTCTCAATCCTCCTGTAGCACCTCCGCTGTTCTCCTGTTCCTCTTGTGTCGCTCCAGGAATCACTCTCCTTCCTGGCTGCACCTGAACTCCCAGGCCCAAAGGTCACCCTCCCCAGACTGGGACTGCCTCCCGGGTAGGAGCTTGCACCACAGCGCCTCTGCTACATCTCCAGACTTCCACCCGACACTACTCCTGCCAGATTGAGCCGACTCTGAGTATATGAGTAGGCCTGCCCCCTGCCAACCCTGCTTGGGAATTGGTCAGGGCTCCTTAGAACACTCCAGATGGCTCCACCCATATCCCAGCTCTCTGACCAGAAAGCCGTCTCCAGGTTTCTAGAATGAAGTGGGAGGTTCTGGTGACCTCATCTGTTTAGTTCACCCAATCCTCCCTGAGCTTCTCCTCCCAGCCCAGATCAAAACATTCAGGCCTGCACATTACAGTCAATGATATTCAAAAAATATTAATCGGCACTCCGGAAATGCTTACGATTAGGTTTATTGTGCAATGACCATGTACAAACAAGCTGTCGCGTTTCGGCAGTAACATCTTGTTGGAGCTGTGAACAAGGCATTCCTGCCAAAACGCGTCAGCTTGTTTGTACATGGCCATTGCACAATAAACCTAATCGTAAGCATTTCCAGAGTGCCGATTCATATTTTTTGAATATCACTGATTTTCTCTTGGGAGTTTGGAAGACTCCTCTGAATCTGAGCACCTGGACTGGAGTATCAGCAACCACCTATTTTCAGCTGTGTAGAGAGAGCGGTGTTTTTCACACATGTGCATTACAGTCAGGCCTAACTAAATTTACCTCTCCAGGCCAAAAACCTGCTAGAAGACGCACCTAACCTATGGGGGCGCTACACTTATATGTTGAGCTAAACCAAACCAATTTGTAACCACCCAGATCAATTCTGGCATTTCTCTCCTATATGTAAAAATTATATATTTTTTTGCACGAAAATTACTCAGAACCCCCAAACATTAAATAAATATATATATATATATACAGTACATATTTTTTAGCAGAGACCCTAGGGAATAAAATAGCGGTCATTTAAATTATTTATGTCACATGGTATTTGCGCAGCAATTTTTCAAACGCTTTTTTTCCTTGAAATAATACACTTTAACCACTAATTGACCACCCGCTGTCATTATACAGCGGTACTTTACCGTTGAATATCGTTGTTATGCTGTAATAGGAATAAAAGTGACCCAATTTTTTTTTTAAAGGATGGTGTAAAAATAAAAAATAAAAAGTAAAAAAAAAAAATGTAAAGCGCCCCGTCCCGCCGAGCTCGCGCGCAAAAGCAAACACATTCGTAAGTCCCGCCTGCATATGAAAACGGTGTTCAAACCACAAATGTAAGGTATCACCGTAATTGTTAGAGCGAGAGCAATAATTCTAGCACTAGATGTCCTCTGTTGCTCAAGACTGGTAACCTGTAGACATTTTTATACTTAGCTGATGGAGATTTTTAAGTGCCAAAGTTTGTCGCCATTCCACGAGCGGTGCGCAATTTTGAAGCATGACATGTTGGGTATCAACGTACTCAGCGTAACATTATCTTTCACTATATAGAAAAAAATTGGGCTAACTTTACTGTTGTCTTATTTTTTAATTAAAAAAGTGAACTTTTTTTCAGAAAAATCGCGCTTGTAAGACTGCTGCACAAATACAGTGTAAAATAAAGTATTGCAACAGCCGCCATTTTATTCTCTAGGGCAGGGATATGCAATTAGCGGACCTCCAGCTGTTGCAAAACTACAAGTCCCATCATGCCTCTGCCTCTGGGTGTCATGCTTGTGGCTGTCAGAGTCTTGCTATGCCTCATGGGACTTGTAGTTCTGCAACATCTGGAGGTCCACTAATTGCAT
Organism: Glandirana rugosa; assembly: GCA_018402905.1. Lineage (NCBI taxonomy): Eukaryota > Metazoa > Chordata > Amphibia > Anura > Ranidae > Glandirana > Glandirana rugosa. The sequence goes on along the minus strand of BLSH010374593.1, from coordinate 222,099 downwards.
ATCGCTGCTCTAGGGTGTTAGAAAAAATATATAATGTTTGGGGGTTTTAAGTAATTTTATAGCAAAAAAAATGATTTTAAATTGTAAACACAGAATCTGAAAAAAAGGCTCGGTTAAAGCATTTGAATGCAAGAAAACACAACACAGTGAAGGGAAAAAGTATTTGCTCCTCTGCTGATTGTGTACATTTGCCCACTGACAAAGAAATGATCAGACTATAATTTTAATGGTAGGTTTATTTCTGGCTCCCAAGTGTCTTTTATACAGGTAGGTAGAGTTGAGATTAGGAGCACTCTCTTACCTGTATAAAAGACATCAGTAAACAGAAGCAATCAGATTCCAATCTCTCCACCATGGCCAAGACCAAAGAGCTGTCCAATGATGTCAGGGAGAAGATTGTAGACCTACACAAGGCTGGAATGGGCTACAAGACCGTCACCAAGTAGTTTGCTGAGAGGGTGACAACAGTTGGTGCGATTATTTGCAAATGGAAGAAACACAAAATAAATGTCAATCTCCCTCGGTCTGGGGCTCCAAGCAAGATTTCACCTCGTGGAGTTTCAATGATTATGAGAACAGTGAGGAATCAGCCCAGAGCTACACCGGAGAATCTTGTCAATGATCTCAAGGCAGCTGGGACCATAGTCACCAAGAAAACAATTGGTAACATTACATCAAAAATGACTGAAATCCTGCAGCGCCCGCAAGGTCCCCCTGCTCAAGAAAGCACATGTACAGCCCATCTGAAGTTTGCTAACGAACATCTGAATGATTCAGAGGAAAACTGGGTGAAAGTTTTGTGGTCAGATGAGACCAAAATTGAGCTCTGTGGCATCAACTCAACTCGCCGTGTTTGGAGGAGGAGGCATGCTGCCTATGACGCCAAGAACACCATCCCCACCGTCAAACATGGAGGTGGAAATATTATGCTTTGGGGGTGTTTTTCTGCAAAGGGCACAGAACAACTTCTCTGCATTAAAGGGACAATGGATGGGGCCATGTATACGCTGTATACATATATTGGCACAACCTACGTATTCGTTCGCTTCTGCATGTGAGCACAAGGGGATGGGTGCATTTCATTTTTTTTCTCATACTTTCCCTTTAATTTTGTATTATTTGATCACTTTTATTCATATTACAAGGAATGTAAAGATCCCTTGTAATAAGAATAGTGCATTACAGGTCATCTTTATGGCGAGGTCTGGGGTCTATAAGTCCCCACATCTCTCCTCTCTGCTGGAAAGCTTGAGACCAAAAAAAAAAAAAAAATCGACCTCAACCTTTCCAGCAAATAAAATGGCAGTGTTTACATCTGTCAGCGCCGGAAGTGATGTCATGGCGTTGATTTCGGTCTCCGAGAGTCATAGAGATGGGGACCATCTGGTCCATGGCCAGCTCTATGGTATAAACTGGCGCTGCTGGATCCATTCTCCAGGTCCCAAATCACACAGGAGAGCCTGGAGAAGTCCCAGTGTGTGGCGGGAATGAAGCCACCCCCTCCCGCCTCCTGTAAAAGGAATTCCATATCTAAACAGCTTCTAAAATGGCTTTTACACTGTAGGGAATGGCTGGCTGAAAAAAAATAGATATCTGGAGGATGCCTGTAGCTGAATGCATCATTCAGATGTAGCACCCTTGTCCTAAACAGAGCTGCTAGCAAATTTGGTTGTGCTAGGTGGTAACTAGTCTGGCTAATTTGTAGTCTTTGATCCACTGGATTCTGTCCTAAGCCTGAGTCTAGTGTGCTGTCTTTCTCTTCTGTCAATAGGTGGCACTGCTGCCTTTGGCACTAGGATGATAGTTCACAGTGAATACAGGTTATGAGTAAATATATTGTCTCAGCCAATCAGGAGGAGTTTTCTTCAGCCCCTGAGCATGCTGGGATAGCCTATTTATTTGGAAGGAGTCAGGTGATCGGGGATCTTTCCGCCCTGGGCTTCGGTCTGGAGGGCTGTATATTGAGCAGCAGCTGAGGGTTAGGCCTGAAGCCTGGGTCTAGCCATGTCTGTAGAGGATCAGCCCGAGGGGAGCCTGATCTGTGCCGGAGGTAAAGGAGAGGCAGTTGCCACAAAGGGACGACAGCTCCTGTTACCGGAGGCAAATGCAGAAGGGAAGAAGTTCTGAAGGAGTACCAGAGCAGATGCTTCACTAGCCGGGGACTGTGAAGTAAGTGGGAAAGCTTCAGTAGAGACTCATTCAGGAATAAAGTGGTAGCTGTGAGTAAAGCTTGAAGATAAGTACAGCGGGTAGCTGTGAGTCAAGCCAGAGGGATCCAGCGGGTAGCTGTAAGTCTAGGAACCCAGCGGGAAGCATGGGTGCAGCTTGAAGAACACAGCTAGTAGCTGGGGGTCAAAGAGGTCTAGTGAGAGACTGCGAACTGAGCCTGAAGACTACAACAGTTGGCTGTGAGTGAAGCTTGAGAAGTCCAGCAGGTTCTGTAGCTGGGAGATAAGCTTGAAGATCTACAGTGGGATACTGAGTGAAATGTCGCTATAGGAGACAGCAGTTGTTACAAAATACAGATTGCTGCATTCAGCTTAAAGGCCCTTTTTCTGTATCGCTATCTGCCTAGTTCTATTTTTGTTCGTGGAGTCTGCCAATTTGCTATTGCATTTGCCTAAGGGTCTCCTGTGCCCTAACCCTCTCTCCACCAGTTCTTGTTAAGATAAATAAAACTCTCTTTGTTCATTTTAAAAGTGACTGGCACCCACCATTCCATCTTGCACTACACCCACCATGCCAAGTAACCTGTACCTTGAAGAGGAATGCCAGCTCTCCCTCACTCTTGAGGTCACCATCAGACCTCTAGAGGTCGGGGGAACTGCTACACAGATATCTCCACTCAAAGTCCATGATGTCATATGACGTCCATCTATGGAGAAGTGGTTAACCAGCATTTGCACAATGTGCGGTGAAATCAGAGGAAGCCATTTCAGTCCAGGAGAGGAGCCGGTACACCTGGGCAAGACTGAAGGGGAGGCCGAAGGTCGGATTTGTTTCTTTAATAAGCATACAAAATATTTTACACTTTATAAATCCATTGAGAAACGGATCTCTGACAACTATCAGTCATACTAAATGTACACGGTGGAAAGTACGGGAAGCAGGGAAGGTTCTGGAATTTCTCTACATAAACAATAGAGAATCCCCCCCCTAAATCAAGAAGGAAATTACTGTCATTATTTTGCATTATAGTCCGCTCTACATAGCAGGATGACGAGAGAATACACACATCCTGAAGAGGAACTCTACAAGTCACAATATATAATAACAGGGCCATTGTTCAGAAAAGTTTAATTTTTCATTATTAAAAAGCCATCCATGGTCCCTTTACCACACTAATAAAACATAAAGCAATGGGCTGAATGAGCTTTACAGACATGCATGATTACTATGCAGCAGTAGGGCTTGACCAACTTATTGGTTCACTGCCTCCTTCGCCAAGCACTGGAGAGATATAAAAGAAAATTTTATACCCAAAGGGCCATTGAAATCATTCCTTTTGGCCCAAACATTTCTCAAACCCGCCACCAGAGTGATCACCCATCCCACCTCAGCAGTTGTGTATGCATTGCACTACTTTCTAGGCTACTCACCCAAATCCCCACCTAGGACAAAAGTCCCAATGCCGACCCATCTACAAGACATTACATCCAGAGCCGGGGCAAGGTCATCTAGAACCAGAGTGAACATGCCAAAATGCCCCCCCCCAAGATGTATGGGCATTATGTGTCAGCAAACCCCCCCCCCCAAAAAAAACTGCGGAGATTAACCTGCATAACATCTACCCAGCCGTAACCCTGAAAACAG
>BLSH010374593.1:157616-172909 GCA_018402905.1 Glandirana rugosa | reverse complement strand
ACACCTGTGATCAGGTGTCCCCTCTGACCATATGGTGTGCCCACAAGGCGGTCATGAGGGGCCACCTTATCCAGATGGCTGCCAGAGAGAAAAGGAACAAGCAGAGTCAGATCACCCAATTACACCAAACCATAGCTGACCTGGAGAATAAGCACAAAAAGAACGCTATAGGGAATGAAGCTATACTAACAGAACTGACAGCTTGCAGAGAGAAAATTAGAGCCATCCTTAAAACAGAATACGACACCTACTTCAAGCGCCTAAAAGTTAACTGGTATGCCCAGGGGAACAGAGCTGGGAAACTCTTAGCGGCACAACTAAAACAGAAACAACAAAAAATTACCCTGCATAAACTCACCCACCACAAATCAGGAGTAACATTTAGGAACCCTAAAGACATTGCCAACGCCTTCAAAGACTATTATCAAACTCTGTATAACCTCCAGGGGGATGACTGAACCCACCAGCCAACTGACGCTGAAATTGATTCCTTTTTCAGCAAAACAAACATACCCTGTTTGAGTGACGAGGTACAACACCTACTCAATGCCCCTATCACAGATAAAGAAATACTGGACGCAATCCATGCCCTTCCCCCGCACAAATCCCCGGGAATCGATGGATTCTCAGCGGAATACTACAAAGCGTTTGCCACCCAACTAACCCCACACCTTAGAAATTCATTCAACACGGCTATCTCAATAGGCAAATTCCCCCAAGAAATGTTACGAGCAGTAATCATAACCATTCCCAAACAAGGAAAAGACCCCACCTCCCCCCAGAATTTTAGGCCCATTTCACTCCTCAACACAGATCTAAAGATCTTCGCAAAAATACTTGCCAACAGGTTGATGCACGTTACCCCTTCCATTATAGGATTAGACCAAGTAGGCTTCGTCAAAGAATGACAAGCAGGCGACGGTACACGACGTATGATTAACCTTTTACACAGGGTGGAGAAACAACGGCAACCTTGTGTCTTCCTGGCCCTGGACGCGGAGAAGGCCTTCGATAGGGTCCACTGGGGATACCTGTCGAAGGCCCTCTTGAAATTTGGCATCACGGGCCCTCTACATAGAGCTATAATGGCACTATATGTTAATCCATCGGCCCAGGTCTATACCTCGGGCTTAATGTCAGACCCCTTTTTCCTCACTAACGGCACCCGCCAGGGATGCCCACTGTCACCTATAGTCTTTTCTCTCGCCATAGAACCCCTGGCAGCACACATTCGTGCGTCGACTGAAATACAAGGAATTAAGGTAGGCCCTACACATCACAAACTAGGACTGTTCGCGGATGATATCATCCTAACTCTTTCAAATCCTAAGAGCTCTCTACAGGCCATCAAAGAGCTTCTGACCAGATTTGGACAAGTGTCCTATTATAAAGTTAATACATCTAAATGCTTCGCTCTCCCGGTCAACATCACTCAATCTCAGAAGGCCCAGCTGCTAGAAATATTCCCGTGTAATTGGGATAGCCCTTCCATCACTTATCTGGGAATCCAGCTAACAACTCCATCAGCTAATCTTTACTTACATAACTTTCCCCCACTACTCACCACTCTCCAAAATGAACTCAACTCGCTGAGCAAAGTCCAACTCTCCTGGCTAGGAAGGGCTGCCGCCTTCCAAATGCAAATCTTCCCTAAAGTGCTTTATTATTTCAGAACCCTCCCTATACCCCTACCCCAGAAATTCTTCTCCGCCCTAGATGCATTAATCCGTAAATTCATATGGGGTAAATCCAGACCTAGAATCGCTCTCTCCACCCTGTACCTACACAGATCCCTAGGTGGCCTAGGGCTGCCAAACGTCAAAGCCTATTACCATGCTTCAATTATGGAGCAAACCAGGTACTGGTTCTCATCTCAAGAGGATAACCTTTGGGCAATCATTGAGCGAGAAACAGTGCCAAACCATGACCCTCCCGCCCTACTAATGGCAGCTGCCAAGTCCCATAAAGTGCAAATTCCTGACGCTCCCACAATTCAGGCTACAGTTAATGCATGGACAACCCTATCAAATCTGCACTTCCAAGCTGAACAACACACCACAATCAATCTACCACTAGCTGCATATGATTACCTGATCACTGACTTTTCTACACAACAATGGAAAAAAAAAGGCTACCATTTTAATCTCAGTGATATCCCTACATACACAGCAATAGACAATCTAAAAGTTAACCAAATTAAGCATTATCACGCATCCAACCCCCACACCAACATCCGACTACCGGCGAGAATTTGGCACTTTCTCCTTGGTAAACTCCAACCCCTCCCTAAAGGAATCTCTTTGCTATATAGGTATTATAATCAGGCCCCTATATCGAATAAGATAAAAAGCATTCTCAGATGGGAACAGGAACTTAAAATGGAATTCACCCAGACACAATGGCAGGCAGCATTCAAATCCAATAACAAACTCTCAGCATGTGTGGACCATTGGGATAATGCCCTAAAATTACTGCATAACTACTACCTAACACCCCACAAACTGCACTTGTTCGATCCTAAGTCCTCTCCTCTCTGTTGGAGACACTGCCAAAAAAGGGGTACCACACTCCACATTTTCTGGAACTGTCCAGAGTTACACACCTTTTGGAACACGGTTGGAGAACTGATCTCTGAAATCAACGGCCATACAGTAACTTTAACTCCCGAATTAGCGTTACTCTCCGTTGGGATTGAAAAATTCCCAACGCAGACGAGAACCATCATAGTACATACCCTCTTTGCGGCACGAACAGCAATAGCTAGCAAATGGAGGAACTCTAACCCCCCCACTATCAATGAAGTGGTGATCAGAGTGAACTCCCAGGCTCTGATGGAAAAAATGATTGCCTACAAAGCTAACAAGGCCCAGGCCTTCCATTACAAATGGAAGGCATGGACCACCTCGAAATGGTCCACTCTTCCCAAGGAAAACACCTCACTCTGACTTCCTATGGTTCTGTTTAGGCCATCTCAAATCCAAACTAATTTGATGAAATTTTACTTAACAAACACCATCTAACACCCCCTTCTGAACCGGCTAGATCGCTAACTTGATAAAATCTACTGACATGACCACTCTAAGAGCAAAGTCTTATCAGTATTATCTCTGTTTCACTGAGGTTTTGTGTTACAACCACTGCCTTCTCTTATTTTATGTTTATTATACCGGTGCCTACGAAACTGCATATAATGAATAATGTCAAGTGACGGCACAAAACTAGCGAAGGGAGCCTCCCACCCATAAACTTACCTCGTTAAATAGGCCTGAAAATGGATCCGAAATCTCCGCCCACAGAATAGCTCCCAAATTGGGGGGGGGGCAGAGTTTTCCCTGTGAGAGAGGGATAGTTAGACTAAACCTGGTAGGGTCTATACTGTATGCAACCTTCCTAGTAGAAGGGAACTGGGATGCTCCCTCCGCTGGTGCACATCTCGCTATGAATGACTTTGAAGTCTACTTCCTGTACTCCAAGCTTTATATTATGAAAACATTGTAACTCTGTATTCTCCCGGTTAGGGAGTGTATGTTGTACATGACTGCATTTGTAATCTCAATAAAAATCTATTGTTAAAAAAAAAAAAAAAACAATTATATGTATCCATATTCTTCCATATCATTTTACTGTTCTACCCCAATTTGCCACTGGCTGACCAGGAATTTTCCGGGACTTTTTTTTACAAGTTTAAAATTTGTATTTTTTGCTAGAAAATAACTTAGAACCTCTAAACATTATATATATATATTTTTTTTTTTGCAGAGACCCTAGAGAATAAAATGGCGATTGTTGCAATATTTTATGTAACATTTTATTTGCATAGCGGTTTTTCAAATTTTGAATTTTGTTTTGTTTTTTCCAATTTGTTTGAGAAAAAATACACTTTAATGAATTAAAAAAAAAACACTGACATTACCCCAATTTTTTTGCATAATGTGAAAGAGGATGTTACGCTAAGTAAATAGATACCTAACACGTCATGCTTTAAAATTGCGCACATACGTGGAATGGCGCCAAACTACCATACTTAAAAATCTCCATAGGTGACGCTTTTAAAAATGTTTATAGGTTATGAGTTTAGAGTTAAAGAGGAGGTCTAATGCTAGAATTATTGCTCTCTCTCTCTAACAAATGCGGTGATACCTCACATGTGTAATTTGAACATCTTTTACATACGCGGGCGCAACGTATGTATGCATTCGTTTTTGCGCTCGAGCGCGGAGGGACGGGACGTTTTCATTTTTTTTTTCTTATTTGCTTTACTTTTTATTTTTTTTTTATCACTTTTAGTCCTATTACAAGCAATGTAAACAACCCTTGTAATAGAAATGACAGGTCCTCTTTATTGAGAGATCTGGGGTCAAAAAGACCCCAGATCTCTCATTTACCTTTAAAAGCAAAAGAAGAAAAACATTTCCTTGCAAAATTATTTGTTTTGGACCAAGAACCGGAAGTGATGTCAGAAGTCGCTTTGGTCCTCCAAGGGCATAGAGATGAGCCATCTTGCCCTTAGACATGTGCATGGCGAAAAAAATCTGTTTAGTTTCGTTAATCTAATTATTTTGTTTTGTTAAATTCGGTTGATTCGTTCAATTCGTATTCGGAATTCTTATTTGGAATTTATTTCATGACTTTTATGAATTTTCTTCCAAGTTACGGATTGTTTTCGATTCTAAATGTTCGAGTCGATAAATTTTGAATCGGTCTCATCTTTTTTTCGATTCAAATGCAGCAAAGTGAACAAACAAAAGACAAATCTTCATCAAATTATTACAATGACTCTTTAAATCGCCTTTGGCTTAACAAAAACAGCATTATTTTGAAATGGGACTCTAAGGCTCCATGCGCAATGTATCTGATAAACGGCCGTTTTTGGTCGCTTGGGCGTTTTTTTTTTTAACAGCCCCAAAACGCCACTTTATGCTATCCTATGTGTCCATGCACACATGGACATTCATTGTCATTTATCAGCAGTGGTGTTTTTGGGCTCATATCTGAACGCCCTGAATTGGCATTCAAAAGTCGTTCTCCTGACCACAAAAAACGCCGGACGCTGATAAACGCCAATAAACGCCGGTTTATCGGCGTCTGACATTTTTTGCAGTCAATGGAAACCAATGAAGAAAAAAAAAACACAGACGCTGAAAAAGGCCAATAAACGCCGGTAAACGCTGCTTACAAAACACTGCAAAAGAACGTTTTGTAAGCAGCGTCTCCTGCCCGACGCTGAAAGAGCCCAGATAGCGTCCGGTGTGCATGGAGCCTAATAACACCACACAGTCTTTGATTTCAGCAATATGTCTACAGTTCAAATTTGAATGGAGTTCGATGTAAAATTAGATTCGAATTTCAGTCCGAATTTCGTTTTGTTATTCGGAGCATTAGGTTAAATTTGTTTATATTGTAATTCGGATAGTCGAATATATCCGAATAATGATAAATTGGTCTGAATATTAATTCTGAACGGCACATGTCTACTTGCCCCCACTCGACTTCCTGCCCAGCAAATGGCCACATCGGATCACTTCCGGGATTTACAGATGGCTCTGGTAAGCCAAGAAACAACCGGGAAGGGGGTGCACCTCTAAAAGTCATCCCACGGTGAATGCACTCATGGGACTTTTATCCAATGCAGAATCGCCCATAGTAAAAAACGATACTGGGGTTATGGTAGCTATCTGCTGCCATAACACCTGTATTTAAAGTCAAAGTATTGCCATATTTTTTTACTATGGGCCAGATGGCATTTTTACCATAATTAACTTTCACCCACCACCCTCCCTCCCTTCAAGTCATGAAAAAAAGGGGCCAGAAAATCTCATCCAATCGTAACCGGTTCTCGACTGGCTCGTGTACATTTACTGCTGCAGAGTGGCGCTGTAGTGAGAATCGCTGTTTATAAACGGCAGCTCACTTGTGCAAGGCTAGCGGGCGCTCTCGTGCCCGCCGCACTCTGCAACAGTGTGCCCGTGGCTCAGGCAGACTCAGTCTCCGCCAGCGAGCCGCGCTGACCTGGCAGAGAAGAAAAACGGGGAACCGCCAATGTAAACAAGGAGGTTCCCCACTCTGTCAGGCGGCATTTAAGAGATCTACTGATGCCTGTCACTGGGATCAGTTAGATCTCTGGTGCCCCTGCCAGCCCAGACCCCTCACAGTTAGAACACGCCCAGGGAACACAGTTAACCCCTAGAGCACCCCTGCAGGTTAACCCCTTCACTGCCAGGGACATTTATACAGTTATCAGTGGACATTTCAATTTCTGATCGCTGTATAAATGTCATTGGTCCCAAAAAAGTGTCAAAAATGTCGGACATGTCCACCGCAATATGGCAGCCCTGATAAAAATCGGAGAGTAAAAAAAAAAAAAATAGTAAAAACACCATAAATTAATTCTCAACGTTTGCGCAAACCAATCAATAAGCGCCGATCGCAGTTTTTTTTTACCAAAAGTATGAGAAATTATATAAATCAGCCAAAACTGATGAATACATTTTTTTTTTTATACATATAAATTTTTTTTTTGGATTTGTATTTTAGCAAAAAATTAAAACTATTGTTATTTTTTCAAAACTGTCGCTCTTTTTTTGTTAATAGCGGTGATCAGAAATGACACCGAGGGGATCAAATACCACCAAAAGATATCTCTATTTGTGGGGGAAAAAGGGCGCCAATTTAGTTTGGGTACAACGTCGCACGACCGCGCAATTGTCAGTTAAAGCGACGCAGTGCCGAATCGCAAAAAGTGCTCTGGTCCTAACATGGGAAATCCTTCCGGGGTCTGAAGTGGTTAAGGCACCACCCCCAAGACTTCAGAAGAATAATTGGAGATGGAATTAGGGTTGACTTCACACCTATGTGCTGCACACTCCTGGTCTGGGGTTTCCCCACTCTGTTGGTCAGGGCTGGCCCAAGACATTGTGCTGCCTGGGTCCAAAAATGAAATGCTGCCACTCCCCCCCCCTCCCCCAGAAAAAATCACACCCACCAAAAGGCCCCCACATCCATTATTTTATATCATGATAATTAAAACTAAAATTCAATTTATCAGGAAGTCAGATTTACATGCAACAGCATCTTGTCTATATGCAAAATTATATGACCTACCATTATGTTCAATTCCAAGGGGCAGGCTAGGGTAGTATATGAACACACTTAGGTAGTATAGGGACAGGCTAGAGTAGTATAGGGGCAGGCTAGGGTAGTATATAGACATGCTAGGGTAGTATATAGACATGCTAGGGTAGTATATTGACAGACTAGGGTAGTATATTGACAGACTAGGGTAGTAAATGGGCACTCTAGGGAAGTACAGTATATAGACAGGCTAGGGTAGTATAGGGGCAGGCTAGAGTAGTATATAGACAGGCTAGGGTAGTAAATGAACACGCTTAGGTAGTATAGGGACAGGCTAGAGTAGTATAGGGGCAGGCTAGGGTAGTATATTGACAGACTAGAGTAGTAAATGGGCACGCTAGGGAAGTACAGTATATAGACAAGCTAGGGTAGTATATAGACAGGCTAGGGTAGTATAGGGGCAGGCTAGAGTAGTATATAGACAGGCTAGAGCAGTATAGGGATGGGCTAGGGTAGTATAGGGGCAGGTGGAGCGGCCCCAGGGGGCAGTTATCGTCATGACACACATAACTGCTGGAAAAAAAATCTTGGTCATCAATTTGCTGGGTGAATAGAAGAGGAGAGGTTGCTGTGGTTCAATTTGCTGCCCCTCTCAAAGTGCTGCCTGGGTCCAATGGACCCACTGGGACCCATGGTAGGGCCGGCCCTGCTGTTGGTCCTCCCGAATTGGTCAAGAGTTAGCTTTGTGTTGACTTGTGATGTTCTTGTAGTCTTGTAGGCCATTACAGGTTAGAAATCACACTGCACACTTCAGAAAAGTTTTTTATACTTTGAAATTGTGGGAGAAATAAATATGAATATTTTCATTCATATACAGAATATAAATATGTAATGACAGCTTACACATGGTCCATGAATGGAACGTGATTGAAAACTTTCATATATTCTGATTGTCCTGTGTGCTTAAAAAAATGAACGTTGGCCTTTCATATAAGTAACATCTGAACCAATGATCTTTTCAGCTCTGTGTAAGAGGGGATCTCTGTCCAGTGAGCTACAATCCAAGGAACTATTTCATAATTTGGGGAACATTCGAGAAGCATTGTTCTGGTTGACCACCAGTAAAAGGAGGATTCTTCCAATTGACCACCAATGTAAGGAGGATTCTTCCCATCGACCACTGAAGAATATGAATTATTCTTATGATATTCTGTAAACGTATGTTGGTGAGAAAATTTCAAAATAGAAAGTCCTTCCAGTTCTTGTGCAAAAACTAAAAACTGATTTAATAATTGAATAATATAAAATTACAATAAAAATGTTAACATACAGAATGTAAAATGATGTCAAAAGTGTAATTATGTTCTGATAAAAATTGTGTGTGTAGCTGTGGGCAGATGTCTGAAATTCAATTCTTAGGGCCCCTTTTCGGAGCCACGCTGACATTCTATAAGAGTTAGGGGGATGGCATGGGCCATGTGTAAGCAACCATATACACCAGGGATGTGCCATTAGCGGACCTCCAGATGTTGCAGAACTACAAATCCCATGAGGCATAGCAAGACTCTGACAGCCACAAGCATGACACCTAGAGGCAGAGGCATGATGGGATTTGTAGTTTTGCAACAGCTGGAGGTCCACTAATTGCATATCCCTGATATACACGATACAATATACTCTATATTACCAAATGTATTGGGACGCCTGCCTTTACACACACATGACGTTTAATAGCATCCCAGTCTTAGTCTGTAGGGTTCAGTATTGAGTTGGCCTTCCCTTTGCAGCTATAACAGCTTCAACTCTTCTGGGAAGGCCGTCCACAAGGTTTAGGAGTATCTATGGGAATGTTTGACCATTCTTCCAGAAGAGCATTTGTGAGGTCAGAAACTGATGTTGGATAAGAAGGCCTGGCTCGCAGTCTCCGCTCTAATTCATCCCAAAAGGGTGTTGAGGTCAGGACTCTGTGCAGGCCAGTCCAGTTCCTCCAAACCAAACTCGCTGATCCATGTCTTTATGGACCTTGCTTTGTGCACTGGTCCAAATCATTTGGTGGAGGGGGGGTTATGGTGTGGGGTTGTTTTTCAGGGGTTGGGCTTGGCCCCTTAGTTCCAGTGAAGGGAACGCTTAAGGCGTCAGCATATCAAGACATTTTGGACAGTTTTATATTCCCAACTTTGTGGGAAGGGTTTGGGGATGGCCCCTTCCTGCTCCAACATGACTGCGCACCACTGCACAAAGCAAGGTCCATAAAGACATGGATGAGTGAGGTTGGGGTGGAGGAACTTGACTGGCCTGCACAGAGTCCTGACCTCAACCCGATAGAACACCTTTGGGATGAATTAGAGCGGAGACTGTGAGCCAGACCTTCTCATCCAACATCAGCGCCTGACCTCACAAATGCTCTTCTGGAAGAATGGTCAAACATTCCCATAGACACCCCTAAACCTTGTGGACAGCCTTCCCAGAAGAGTTGAAGCTGTTATAGCTGCAAAGGGTGGGCCAACTCAATATTGAACCCTACAGACTAAGACTGGGATGCCATTAAAGTTCATGTGTGTGTAAAGGCAGGTATCCCAATACTTTTATTAATATGGGGTAACTTTATCTATCATATGAATCACATACTACATACACAAATATATACATACAGGACCTTATTGCAATGTTCTCTCCCATATTAACATCCTAATAAAGAAATATTAAAAAATAAAGAACTTATATACTTTATGAACTCTTAAATCCTCAATGAGAAAAGCTTATTCTTCAAAGTCTGAAACAGGAGGCAGTTGAGTGGAACGCCTAATGAGCTCCATATGTCAGCCCACTCAACACTTGTAATTAGACAAAACAAACCCTTAATATATATACACACACACTATATACAGCATATGGGATCCTGCACTTCCGACTGTAGGGGGGCACGTGCGCTGCTTCTGCTGTGATTATTCACAGCGGGAGCCGATGGGCACGGGACCCGCCGATCATTCCTTACACAGGCAGAATGTAAACAAGGCACACATTTAACCCTTTCATCTCCCCTGCTGTTTAACCCCTTCGCAGACAGTGTCATTAGTATAGTGACAGTGCATATTTTTAGCACTGATCACGGTATTAGGCTACTTTCACACTGGAGCGGATTTAGCGGAGTTTTACCAGCGATAGGGCCCCGCTATGCGGGCGGGAGCGCCACGCTTTTAACCCCCCACAAGGGGTTAAAAAGGGGTTAAAAGTGCCGGCGCTCAGCGCTACCGAGGCGGTGTGCAGCCGCTTCGGCAGCGCTTGCCATGCATTTCAATGGCAGGGGCGGTAGAGGAGCGGTATATTACCACTCCCCTCACCGCCCCAAAGATGCTGCTTGCAGGACTTTTGGTAACGTCCCGCAAGCGCACCGCCCCAGTGTGAAAGCACTCAGGGCTTTCACATTGGGGTGGATTGGAGGGGACTTTTGAGGCACTTTACAGACGCTATTTTTAGCTAAATAGCATCTGTAAAACGCTCCAGTGTGAAAGCAGCCTTAGTGTCACTGGATCCCAAAAAAGGTGTCAAAAGTGTCAGTTAGCGTCTGATTGTCCGCCGCAATATGGCAGTCTCGCTATAAGTCGCTGATCGCCACCATTGCTAGTGAAAATAAATGAAAAATAAATAAAAATATCAAACCAATAAATATACGCTTATTGGGAATCTTTTTATCAATTTACAGCATATGGACTTAAATTTATGAAGAGATTCGATTCTATACATTTTTTTATTAGATATGTTTTATAGCAGAAAAATAAAAATATTAAAATAAAAAATAAAAATATTAAAATAAAAATGTTAAAATAAAAAATAAAAATATTAAAATATATTTTTTTTCCAACATTGTCGGTCTTTTTTGTTTGTACAATTCACAAAAAATTAAAAAAGGCAGCAGTGATCAAATACCAGGTACAACTACAGCATCTGACAAATAAATTATTTCAACGATAGTCAAAAGTTCATTGTTTGAGTTCTTCCTTTATGCCTTGAGATTTCTTGTCTTTTTATTCTTCCTGTACTCTGTAAAAAGTTAGAAAAACTTTAATGAACGTGAAAAGACAACAATAACTATGATGAGTGAAGCTCTTGTGCCAAATCCTTTTCCAGAGTAGATTGTCTTCTTTTTAAGCTTTTTTTAAGGCTCCATTTACAGGGGACGCTATTTTAACCTCCACTGAACGATTTTTTTTCACAGCTAGAAGCCGGCGTCTAAAACGGCCGTTTTGCCACGTTTTGCATGCTGCGTTTAGCGGCGTTCGCGTCTAGGAGCATTTTTAAAGAATTTTTTTTTCTTTAAATGGAAACGGCTGTAAACGAAATGGTCCTAGATGCGAGTTACCGCATTTAGGCGTGTTTAGCGGCGCTTACAAGCTGTTTGGCATTTCAAATGCCTTTGAACTGGTGTTTGAACCCTTTTTTGCGTTTCAAAAAAAAGCCTCTAAACTTAACTGCCTGGAAACGACCTTAAAGCGGTAGTAAACCCGCTGCCAAAAAAAAAAATAAAAAAAAATCCTGCAAGACAATAGCATAATATGTTAGTGTGCATCGCATACTAACATATTATGAAATACTTACCTTAGAACGAGGCCCCCGATGCCCGAGTCGGTCAGCGCTAAGGACGCTGACATGTTTGTCCTCTTCATTCTTCCGGGTACGCGGCTCCGGCGCTGTGAGTGGCCGGAGCTGCGTGACGTCACTCCCGCGCATGCTCGTGGGAGCTCTTCGCTCCGGCAGCCAGCTCTTAGTTGCCGGCCACCTCGGCCGGATCGTCAGAGCGCATGCGCCGCTAATGTCAGCGGCTGCATGCAGGGCGAATATCTCCTAAACCATGCAGGTTTAGGAGATATTCTTTTTACCTGCAGGTAAGCCTTATTATAGGCTTACCTGTAGGTAAAAAGAGCTTTGGGGGTTTACTACCGCTTTAAACGGCCCTGTGTAAATGTACTGATAAGATAACATAGAGGAAAGTTCAGGGGCAGCTGAAAAAAAAACGCCCAAATGCCTCAAAACGTCCGTTTACCAGCAGCAGTGTAAATGAGGCCTAAGTTTTGTTTTCATCTGGAAGGTCTAGAAATATTAGACGTTTCTTCTAGCAGTGATATATTGTAGCAGAGTCTCAGAGGAAACTTGGAAAAGTCCTGTTTGGGGGGTTTACACATCTCCCAGGCTCCTCTCAGGTTTTATTCCTCTCCCCGGGGGCAATTTATACTCACCGGAGACTTGCAGGCAGAGCTCTCATACCCGGGGAACTGGGAGAGCTGTAAGGTTGGTGAAAAGCAAACAAGCTGTGTAAGTTGTGGCCGACAAGGACTTGTATTTTGTGTAGTTAGTTCCGGGACAGAGCTAGGATTTTGTTTTATCGTTTTTGCTCACCCCAGGGAGTTTTTATACCCAGGGCCAAAACTAGGAGGGAAGGGGTGGGGGGGGGGGAGTGTGCCCTGGGCCCCACATAGAGAGAAGGGCGCTGTCAGTCTGGGGTGCATGGGTGTGCTAAAGCATCTCCAAAATTCTGCTAGCGTTCCCAATCACCATGTCAAAATCTAAATTAAAGCTTTTCTCAAATCCTAACTTAAAGCGGAGTTCCACCCTTTCCGAATGTTTATTAAAAGTCAGCAGCTACAAAAAGTGTAGCTGCTGACTTTTAATAAACAGACACTCACCTGTCTCCCGGTCCAGCAATGGGGCGGCATGGAGCCTCGGATCTCTCCCCCTCCCCTCCGCGGCGCCAGCATTGCTACTGTGGGCACCTGGCCGCGGCTTCACGGCGGGGCGCGCGCTGCACATGCGCGAGCGGCGCTGCGCTTCGTGATTGATCCTGACGTCTTCTAGGACCTGTCCTGTGTCCCAGAAGACTTCGGGAGGGGGAAGGCGACCGGAGCGGAAGTACCCATAAAAATTGGGTATCTGCACCCCCCTCTTCCCTAAAAGCTCAGTTTCAGCATCCGGAGCTGGGGAGGAGGCCTTAAAGTGGAAGGTCCACTTTTGGGTGGAACTCCCCTTTAAACACTAGCAGCTCTGAGAGATGTTGAGTCAGGGACTTGATGCTAAAGTTGGTCTGAGAAGTGATCTTGCAGCCGGGTTTTCCGATGCCAATTGTAAAGCTCTGGCATCGCTCAGTCCCTGGCGGAGTGATATGCACACTGCCCCTCACATGCTGTAGGGGAGCGTGGCTGCGGGGTACGTTCTTCCACTCAATGCTCCCTCTCAACTTTCATCCACTCATTCACTTTCCTGGGTCACTCCGCCTTCTTTCCTGGTGAGTTACTTTACTTTAAGTGATACTAAAGGTTTGTTTTTTTAAAAAAAAAAAAGAATAACAGACACGTTATACTTACCTCCCCTGTGCAAGGGTTTTGCACAGAGCAGCCCCGATCCTCTTCTTCTGGGGTCCCCTGGCTCCTCCTCCTTATCGTGTGCCGCCATGGAAAAGCGCTTTCCATGAGAGTACCCATGCAGGCGCACTCCCAAGTCCTGCTGCTGCGCCCATTGACACAGACAGCAGGAATTGGCCCCGCCCCCAGCTCCCATGTCACCGGATTTGATTGACAGCAGCGGGAGCCAACGGCTCCAAACACCGCCGATCGCTCCGGCACACCGTCTTCATAGCTCTGTGAGCAGAGAGCTGTAGACTGTCAGTCACAGCTCTCTGCTCTGCTCCCTCCTCGCTCATTGGAGCACTGGGCTGTGGAGGGGGCGGCTGGTTCAGGCTCTCAGTAGCTTGCTGAGAGGCTGAGCCGGGTGTCAGTCAAGGCACCTGGCGGGTCCAGATTTCCATTTTCGTGATGACGCAGTGCCTGGCCTGACAGCAGTGACTTCAGCCCGCTGTCTGCTGAAAACGGGTCACAGCAGTGCATAACAAACTGCACTCCTGTGATCCACAGGTGAAATACAGCCAAATGAGCTTTACCCGTACTTCTCCTTTAAGTGTGCTCCTAGGGAGTGATTTCTAACTGTGTGGGGGATGGTTTAGCTGGAGGACAAGAGATATCCTTGTTCCTGTTTAGCAGGAACACAAGATCTCTCTTCCCCTTTCACAGAACGGTGGGTCTGCCTTGTTTACATAGCCGTTCTGCCTCTCCAGTGAACGATCGGAGGGTCCCGGACATTGCCAAATCACAGCGGGAGCGGGCGCCGGCAGCACGTGGGCGCGCCCCAGATCCAGAAGAGGAAACAATGTGCAGGTGCGTTGTTTTGCACAGCCGGGCCGCCCTGCCGCATTAAATGTGCGGTGGGCGGTCTGGAAGCTGTTAGCCAGACTTTGCAAAATGTGCACAAAAGTAAAACGTTTGTGAATCACTACTGCTGGGACCTTGAAAAAGGGGACACCCCGAAAGCTTGTCCTGAAAAATTGTATGTTAGTCCAAATAAAAAAAAAAGTATCAAGGACAGTAGAATTGTGCACGGCCGAAAAATTCGTTTTCGTTTGTTTTTTAATTTTTTTGGAAATTCGAGAATGCGAAAATTCGAAAAATTTGGAAATCGGAAATTCGTGAATTCGGTAATTCGGAATTTGAAAATGCCAAAGTTCGAAAAGTCGGAAGTTGAGAAATTTGGAGGTAAAAAAAAAAGCGGAAATTTGAAAGTCAGAAATTCGAAATTAAGAAAGAACATTTGAAATAATAGATAACTAATAAATTAACTATTCAATTATAGGTATTGGAATTTCCTTTCAAATTTGGCTGTTAGTGAACTTAAAGCGGAGTTCCACCCTTTCCGAATGTTTATTAAAAGTGTAGCTGCTGACTTTTAATAAACAGACACTCACCTGTCTACCGATCCAGCGATGGAGCCGCACAGAGCCTCGGATCTCTACTAGAGTTGAGCGAACACCTGGAAGTTCGGGTTCTGCTGGTCCGTCCGAACTTCGGGACAAAGTCCGGGTCCGGGTCCGGACGGAACCCGAACGATCGCACGCACGCCGAGGTAGCGACCTAGCCATCTGTCCACTCACAGACAAATAATTTTCAGTCGTCGATGTGAAAATTATTTGTAAGCCTTTCCCACCTTGAGGCGAAATTCAAGTGATTGTCGGTTTAAACTTTCCTTTAAGGTTATGGATATTAACTTATCAATTAAATAATCAATAGATAATAAAGTTTACAAGAAAGAATTAAAGCTTAAAGACTGAAAGTTTAAAGGCGAAAAAAAAAATGGAGGTTTAAAGAGTTGAAGGCTGAAAAGCTTGAAACCGTAAAAGTTTA
>BLSH010374593.1:140172-155611 GCA_018402905.1 Glandirana rugosa | reverse complement strand
CAAATCTCCAACTCTAAGCAGCGGTATTTGAAATCTCAAATTCCCCCAACAATCTGATCGTAGAGCACGATCGTAGCGATCGTTGTTCTATGCAGAGCTTGATCTGCAACTCAAAGCAGCGGTATGTGAAATCTCTAATTTCTGCTATCTGTCCTCAGAGCAACAGCACAGACAGCAGTAGTAAAGTAATCTATCTCAGGATGCAGGATCAGGTCTTAAAATGGCTAAAATCTGTCCCTCACGCCGTCAGCTACCTTTCCCTATACTAACCCAAGGAGCATGTGACTGCAGCACTGTGACTCCAGCTTATAAAGAGGCTGGGTCACATGATGCACTGGCCAATCACAGCCATGCCATTAGTAGGCATGGCTGTGATGGCTTCTAAGGGCAAACCAGTGAAACGCTTGTTGATTGGCTGCCCTGCAGCTTCTCAACACGTGGAATAAAATAGCAGAACCCCGGACCGAACCCGAACGATTTTTGAAATGTCCGGGTCCGGGTCCGTGCCACGGACACCCGAAAGTTCGGTACGGACCCGAACGTTACAGTCCGGGTTCGCTCAACACTAATCTCTACCCCTCCCCTCCGCGGCGCCGGCATTGCTACTGTGGGCACACGGCTGCACGTCCGGGCGCACACTGCGCATGCGCAAGTGGCGCTGCGCTTTGTGAGTGATCCCGAAGTCTTCTAGGACCTGTCTTGTGTCCCAGAAGAATTCGGGAGGGAGGGGGAAGGAGACCTTCCACTTCCGATCGCCTAAGGCAACCGGAGCGGAAGTACCCAAAAAAATCGGGTATACCTATCCCCCCTCCTCCCCAAAAGCTCCGTTTCAACATCTGGAGCTGGGGAGGAGGTCTTAAAGCGGAAGTTCCACTTCCACTATAACTAACAGCCAAATTTTCAAGGAAATTCCAATACCTATGATCTGATAGTTAGTAAAATTAGTTAGATATTATTTCCGATTTTCGAATTTTCGAATTTTTGAATTTCCGACTTTCAGCTTTTCCGATGACCGAATTTCCGCATTTCGCATTGCGATTTTCGGATTACTGAATTTTTGAATTAGAAAAAATTAAAATTCGGAAAAATTCAGAAATTCGGATTCGTCCGAACTCCTGAATTTCTAAAAATTTGTTAAAAAACAAATTTGGAACAAAAGGAATTGCACATGTCTAACGGACTCTATCCAGCCGGTACCCCTGTGCAAGACCAAGGTCGGATTTATTTCTTCAATAGGCATGCAAAATATTTTACACTTTATAAATGCAGTGAGAATCATATCTCTGACAACAATCAGTCATACTAAATCTCTGAGAACACGGTGGAAAGTGCGGGAGGCAGGGAAGGTTCTGGAATTTCTCTACATAAACAATGGAGAATTCCTCCCCCAATCAGGAAGGATATCACCGTTATTTTCCATCATAGTCCACCCTACATAGCAGAGAACACACATCCTGAAGAGGAACTCTACAACTCAAAATATACAATAACAGGACCGTTATTCAGAAAACCTCCATCTCTTATCATTAAAAAGCCCTCCGTGATCTCCAGTCGGTGACTTTGTCTAGGCTGAGCTGAAATAATCAGTCTGCTGCAGGCAGAATGAAGCATTTCCTCAGTCTCCTCCCCAGTGATCATTAGACATGTAGATGATGAAAAAAATTGGTTTCGTTTTGATTCGGTAATCTAGTTATTTCGTTTAGATAAATTCGGTTGATTCGTTCAATTCGTATTTGGAATTTTTGAATTTTACAGATTTTTTTCAATTTGAAAACATTGAAATCGATACATTTTCGAATCGGTCGAAACTAAAGTGTTATATTTTTTTCGATTTGCAGCAAAGTGCATCATCAAATGGTTACAATAACCCTTTAAATCACCTTTGGCTTAACAAAAACAGCATTATTACGAAATGGTACTCTAATAACACCACACAGTCTTTGATTTCAGAAATATGTTTACAGTTCAAATTTGAATGGAATGCGATGTAAAATTCGATCCGAATTTCAATTAGAATTTCGGAAATTTGGACAAATTTTGCTTCGTTATTCGGAACATTCAGTAAACTCTGTTTATACTGTAATTCGGATATTCTGATATATCCGAATCTCGGAATAATGAAAAATTCATCCGAATATTAATTCGGAACGAAACGAACCGCACAGGTGTAGTGATCATTGCAATCCTAATAGCATCATAGGCCCCTGGGGAAAGTAATACACTGGAGTCCCTGCAGGCTTGCATCTCAGTGCCCACTTACATCATGTTTTCCTATCACAGTGCCCATATACACTTTATTCCCAAAAGTATTGGGACACCTGCCTTTACACGCACATGAACTTTAATGGCATCTGAGCCTTAAGCCTCGTACACACGGGTCGGCGATCATATACAACAGGTCGTACAAACAACCGTTGTAAGCGAAATCGATCGTTAGTACGCACGATTAGAACAGCCGACGTACGACGGTCGTACAACAGGAGTTGTATGAGCAGACGTACGACCGCTATGTCGTGTGTACAGAGAAGTTGGTCCAACAACTTGTACTGTGCAAAACACGCATGCTCAGAAGTAAGGAACGGCCGGGCGCTAATCACATGCACCTGAACTTTCTCTTTATACATTCATAACACGTCACTACGATCGGCTTGGTCGTACGATCGTGTAGTGTATGTCAGTATGTCAGATACAACAGCCAACATACGATTTGAGCCGTTTGGTAGTACAATCATTGACCCATGTGTATGAGGCTTTAGCCCGTAGGGTTCAATATTGAGTTGGCCCATCCTGTGCAGCTTTAACAGCTTCAACTCTTCTAGGAAGGCTGTCCACAAGGTTTAGGAGTGTCTATGGGAATGTTTGGCCATTCTTCCAGAAGAGCATTTGTGAGGTCAGGCACTGATGTTGGAGGAGAAGGCCTGGCTCGCAGTCTCCCCTTTAATTCATCCCAAAGGTGTTGAGGTCAGGACTCTGTGCAGGCCACACTCTCTGTTCTAGAGTGACAATGCTGTTTAGTATGGTTGCCACCAAGTTTGTTAATTGGGGGGGGGGGTTACCAGCATTGAAAAAAAGGAGAAAAAATTGTGAAAAAGAAAACGAATGCAGCTGCCAATGCAGCTAAGAACTAGCAATGTTTTGTCTTTGGATTTAGATACACTTGAAATGTTTTTCTTTCTTTTGACCTAAACATCAGTATGTACAGAGAGGACTGGCACAGCTCACCAGAGGCCTACATACGTAGGTACAGCAGATCTCTGGGTGGAGGTCACACTGCAGAGTCTCCATTCCTTAAAATGGAATCAACCAATGAATATTTTCACAGCAAGGACGCACAGCAGGAGACTCTCATGGATATATTTTCTTACATGGTAATTGAAGACTTTAACCGATTGCCGACCGCTGATCGGCAATTGACGGCGACAGTGTGGCGCTCCTGCGCAAATCGCCGTCATATGACAGCGGCTGCGAGATCGCGCCCAGTGAGCGTTTGCGTGCCACCGGAGGCGCGCCCGCGCACTCACTGTGTCCGGGGAGGGCCAGGGAGCGGGTGCGGCAGATTCGATCTCCGCCGGCCACCCGCGATGCCCCCCCCCCGGAGTGAAAGAACGGAGGTCCGTGTAAGTAAACACGGACCTCCGTTCTGTGAGGGGGGAAGGGCTGTGATCACTCCCCTTCCCCAGCTAGGGCAGTCCCCCCACAGTTAGAACGCCCAGGGAACCCTTAGAGCGCCCCCTGCAGGTTAACCCCTTCACTGCCAATGGCATTTACACAGTAATCAGTGCATTTATAGCACTGATCGCTGTATAAATGCCAATGGTCCCAAAAAAGTGTCAAAATGGTCCGACATGTCCGCTGAAATATCGCAGTACCGCTAAAAATCGCCACCATTACTAGTAAAAAATAAAAACCCCAGAATTGAATTCTCATCATCCGTAAACGCGACCACTTTTGCGCAAACCAATCCATAAACGCCGATTGCGATTTTTTTTATCACAAGTATGAGGAAGAATATAAATCGGCCAAAACCGATGAAAGAAAATGTTTTTTTATATTTTTTTTTTTTGGATTTGTATTTTAGCAAAAAGTAAGAAATTTGGGTTTTTTTGCAAAATTGCCGCTCTTCTTTTGTTTATAGCGGCGATCAGAAATGACGCAGCGGTGATCAAATATCACCAAAAGAAAGCTCTATTTGTGGGAAAAAAAGGACGCAAATTTCGTTTGGGTACAACGCCGCACGACCGCGCAATTTTCAGTTAAAGCGACGCAGTGCCGAATCGCAAAAAGGGCTCCGGTCCTAAAGGGGGAAATCCTTCCGGGGCTGAAGTGGTTAAGGACAACTTCACCTTTAGGCTGGGTTCAGACTAATCCGATTCTCAGACCGACATTAGGAGCACAAGTTGCATTACGTCGCAAAAACAATGACTCCCTATGAGAGCTGCCTTAACTGCTCCGAGTCGGTCCGACTTTGAAAAAGGTTCCTGTACTACCTTTGTCCGACTTTGATCCTACTTCCGCCCATTGAAAAGCACTGAAGTTACATCAAAGTCGGATGATTGTCTTAACTGATCTGACTTTGGCATGCGACTTGTGCTCTGAGGATCTTGAAGGGGAACTCCATGCCCCCTTATGACATCACAGCCCCATCACGGGATGTGACATCATAAGGGGGCATGTCCTCTGGATGACGTCAGCGAGTGGCCCCGCCCCATGTCAATATAAGTCTCAGCACACAGCGGAGATGGCATTCTTGCGGGAGATCGCGTTGTGTCAACATGGGAAGAAGAAGAGAGGGAGAACAGAGAGAAGAGGACAGCGGAGATGACTGGCAAAAGAGCAGAAGATAGAAGACCCCTCAGAAGATAGAAGACCCTGCAAAAGAGCAGAAGAAAGAAGACAAGCTGATGTAATAAAATATTTAAAAAACCTGTGTAGTGTGTTTTTATTTTACACTTTTTTTTCAGGTGAATGGGTAGGGGTACAATGTATGCCATACTCATTCAGAAAGCGCGGGGGCCGGGATCTGGGGGCCCCCTTGTTAAGGGGGTCTTCCAGACTCCGATTAGCTCCCCGCCCGCAGACCCAGACAACCACCAGCCAGGGTTGTCAGGAAGAGGCCCTTGTCCTCATCAACATTGGGACAAGGTGCTTGGGAGTGGGGGGCGCAGAGCCCTCCCTGCCCCAAAGCACCCATACTCCCCATGTTGAGGGCATGCGGCCTGGTATGGTCCAGGAGGGGGGGGCGCTTGCTGGTCCCAACCCCCTTTCCTGGCCTGCCAGGTTGCATGCTCGGCTAAGGGTCTGGTATGGTTTTTGGGGGACCCTATTCTGTTTTGTTTGGCGTGGGGGTTCCCCTTAAAACCCATACCAGACTGAAGGGCCTGGTATGCTCTTGGAGGGGGACCCCATGCCGGTTTTTTATCTGAATTTGGCAGGGGTTCCCCTTTAAGATCCCCAGAGCACAAGGTACCCGGTATTGTCGGGATCAAAGTCAGATTCCTGTTCACAGAAAATCAGACCGACTTTGACCCGATGTAGGACTGTAAATCGCACAGCAAAGTCGGACCGCTTAAATGTCGGATAGTGTGAACCCAGCCTTAGGCTCCTTCAATGTGGCTGCTCTGATCAGGTCCACCTGTCATTTTTTCAGGCGGATCTGATCAGACCGTCCATTCATCCCTCTGGACAGGCAGACCTAAAGGATATGTAAAGGTTCATTTAAAAAAACAAAACAAAAAAAACAAAAAACAAACATGTCATACTTACCTCCTCTGTGCAGTTGGTTTTGCACAGAGTGGTCCTGATCCTCCTCTTCTGGGTTCCCTCAGAGGCGCTCCTGGCCCCTCCCACTTCTCGTGTGCCCCGTTGGAGAGCCGCTCGTGCGGGCGCGCTCCCGTGTCCTGCTGCTGTGTCCATTGACAAAGACAGCAGGACTCGGCCCCGCTCCCGGCTCCCATGTCACTGGAAATTGATTGAGAGCAGCGGGAGCCAATGGCTCCTGCTCCTATCGATCTATCCAATAAGGACCGAGACACCGGCTGGAGCTGGTGGGCTCATCCCCATCACTGGAGCAATCAGGCTCAGGTAAGTAAAGGGGGACGGGGGGGGGGGGGGGCTGCAGTACAGGAGGTTTTTCACCTGAATGCATAGAATACATTCAGGTGAAAAACATTGAGGGTTTACAACCCCTTTAAAGGAGAAGTACAGACAAAACTTGTTTGACTGTAATTCTCCTGTGAATCACAGGAGTGCAGTTCGTTCTGCACTCCTGTGATGCATTTTCATCAGACAGCGGTCCAGGCTCTGAAAAATTTGCAACCATATGGTCGGGATCCACCCTGGACAGGTACCTGGCTCAGCCTCTCAGTGACCCGCTGAGAGCCCAAGCCAGCTGCTTCCACCCCCTCAACAGCTCAGCGCTCCAGTGAGCGAGGGGGGACAGATCAGACAGCAGTGACTATAGGGTTGCCACCTGTCCAGGATTCACCCAAACAGTCCGGGTTTTAAATCATGTGTCCGGGTTTCAGTCTGCCTGAAACCTGGACACATTATTCAGACTGGGCTGTGGTCTCGAAGCAACAGATATACGAATCTGTTGTTGCCCCAGTGGGCAGCTGTTTGGGGGCAGGTTTGGCACAACTGGGGGGGTGAGGATGACAGTAAGAGTAGTTTGGCCACACCCACTCTTCGCTGCAATGCGCTTCATTACTGCTCTCCTTGGGGCACTCAAACGTGCCCCAGGTCCAGGGGCATCGCTAAGGGGGGCTGACAGCGCTACAGAGAAGGCTCAGAGAAGGCTATTATTAGCCCCGAGGGAAAAAAGAGAAATAAAGGCGGAGGGAGAGAGACTGTTTGGGGAACTGTCTCCTTTCCAATTTCTCATTCTGTTATCTGGATGACGGTACCCCCATTTGGTATTTGAGTGTAATTTTGTATGAGGCTTGCCCTTGATATTTTATTATTATTTTCACAATGGGTTTTTGTTTTTGCTTTACCTTTTCCAAGTTTTTATTTTTAACAGGCACTGTGAATGTTCACCCAAGGAACTCCCGTTGAGATCTTTCCATCTAAATACTGAACATGAAACTAATAGTGGCATGGCTTCTACACAGCCGCTTACAGACAATTTATAACCATGATAATCCAAATTCATAGAAAAAAAAAAATAAAGATAACTTTTTTTAATATGAAATAAATATCAAAAACATACATTTCATTTTATATGTGTATATATTTACACACACATATATAGCATATATATCATTTGATAAGGTGGCTCTTGTGGGGCTGGAAAGGCGAACGCTCAGTGAAAAGGTTTATTTCAACTATTTGATGCGGCACGAGCTCAACTTTCTCAAATACTCCTCATCACTGACTGTTCTCCTTTCAAAGCCCAGTGAGTGCCGCCTTATCTTTTGGATTATATTTATTTCATACTTTGCTGAGCACCCCACCTCATTTCATCTCATATATGTGTCCAGAGGCAACCACTGGAATGTTCAGTATCTCACAAAAGTAAGTACACCCCTGACATTTTTGTAAATATTTTATTCTATCTTTTCATGTGACAACACTGAAGAAATGACACTTTGCTACAATGTAAAGTAGTGAGTGTACAGCTTGTATAACAGTGTAAATTTGCTGTCCCCTCAAAATAACTCAACACACAGCCATTAATGTCTAAACCACTGGCAATAAAAGTGAGTACACCCCTAAGCGAAAAAAATGTCCAAATTGGGCACAGAGTGTCAATATTTTGTGTGGCCACCATTATTTTCCAGCACTGCCTTAACCCTCTTGGGCATGGAGTTCACCAGAGCTTCACAGGTTGCCACTGGAGTCCTCTTCCCCTCCTCCATGAAGACATCATGGAGTTGGTGGATGTTAGAGACCTTGCACTCCTCCACTTTCCGTTTGAAGAGCCGCACAGATGCTCAATAGGGTTTAGGTCTGGAGATGCTTGGCCAGTCCATCACCTTTACCCTCAGCTTCTTTAGCAAGGCAGTGGTCATCTTTGAAGTGTGTTTGGGGTCGTTATCATGTTGGAATACTGCCCTGCGGCCCAGTCTCTGAAGGGAGGGGATGATGCTCTGCTTCAGTATGTCACAGTACATGTTGTCATTCATGGGTTCCTCAATGAACTGTAGCTCCCCAGTGCCGGCAGCACTCATGCAGCCCCAGACCATGACACTCCCACCACCATGCTTGACTGTAGGCAAGACACATTTGTCTTTGTACTCCTCACCTGGTTGTCACCACACACGCTTGACACCATCTGAACCAAATAAGTTTATGTTGGTCTCATCAAACCACAGGGCATGGTTCCAGTAATCCATGTCCTTAGTCTGCTTGTCTTCAGCAAACTGTTTGCGGGATTTCTTGTGCATCATCTTTAGAAGAGGCTTCCTTCTGGGATGACAGCCATGCAGACCAATTTGATGCAGTGTGCAGTGTATGGTCTGACCACTGACAGGCTGACCCCCCCACCCCTTCAAGCTCTGCAGCAATGCTGGCAGCCCTCATACGTCTATTTCCCAAAGACAACCTCTGGATATGACGCTGAGCACTGCATTCAACTTCTTTGGTCGACCATGGTGAGGCGCTGTTCTGAGTGGAACCTGTCCTGTTACACCGCTGTATGGTCTTGGCCACCGTGCTGCAGCTCAGTTTCAGTGTTTTGGTAATCTTCTTATAGACTAGGCCATCTTTATGTAGAGCAACAATTCTTTTTTCAGATCCTCAGAGAATTCTTTGCCATGAGGTGCGATGTTGAACCTCCAGTGACCAGTATGAGAGAGTGAGAGCGATTTAACACACCTGCTCCCCATTCACACCTGAGACCTTGTAACACTAATGAGTCACATGACACCGGAGAGGGAAAATGGCTAATTGGGTCCAATTTGGACGTTTTCACTTAGAGGTGTATTCACTTTTGTTGCCAGCGGTTTAGACATTAATGGCTGTATGTTGAGTTATTTTGAGGGAACAGTAAATTTACACTGTTATACAAGCTGTACACTCACTACTTTACATTGTAGCAAAGTGACATTTCTTCAGTGTTGTCACATGAAAAGATAGAATAAAATATTTACAAAAATGTGAGGGGTGTACTTACTTTTGTGAGATACTGTATATAGGTAAAATATACATTTAATTATTATTAAAATAGTAGTAAACTTAAAAAAAGAAAAAAAATCCTACCGCAAGGTAATATCACATACTAGCAAATTATGAAAGACTGACCTTAAAACGGATCCCTCCGTTTGTAAGTTGGATGTTTGTAACCCGGGGACCGCCTGCATATATATATACAGGGCTTTTTTTATCAGTTGGAACTTGGTGGAACTCATTTCCACCACCTTTGGCTCAGGCCCTCTGCTCCCTGCTCACCTCTACCACTTGTTAACACTGAAGTCCGGCTTCTGTGTTTACAAGGGACAGCTTGTCTAACAACGGCTCCCACAGATCTAAATCCTAAGCGGCTCCAACTGAGTGCAGGATGGGGACAAGGGAGATGCAGGTGCCCAGGGTGCAGTGCAAATTCCGACACCCCCACTAGACGATCCCCCTGCAAGTGAGTCAGGCGGAGCCAGAGGCGTAACTAGAACCTTCAGGGCCCCGGTGCAAGAAATTATGAAGGGCCCCCTGACCCCTGGCCAGGGCCCTTCCCTCTTCCCACTGATCCTGGGGCCCTTTACGCCTATCGTGGGTCCCTTTATTACGGCACTGCAGTGGGGCCCTTTCACAAGTTCTGCAGCAGGCCCCAGGGGGACCAGGGAAGCACACAGGGACCCTGGGAACAGCAGAAGACAAGTAAACTGGATAGAGGAAAATGGAGGAGATTGGGTCCTCTAAATGCCACCCCCGCCATCCCTCCTACTCAGGTGTACAAGGGAGGCACATGGGCCCCCCGGACCATGGGGCCCGGTTGCAATTGCAACCCCTGCAACCCCTATCGTTACGCCCCTGGGCGGAGCCACCTACAGTGTGCAGGTAGGTACTAGAGCCAAATGGTGCTTCAGCTTAATACAACAACCAAAGTAAGACACGTGGAAGATGGTGGAGCTTTCAAGGAGGTGGAGAGAAGATGGGGGCAGTGGAGGGGGGTTGCATGCAGATTTCAGAGCTGAAGAGGGTCGTGTTTGAGTTCCTGTACCTATTTTCTGAGAAAAAAAAACCCTGTATATATATATACCAGGCTGTACATATTTTAATACACCATGTCAAGTATACTATATACCGTATGTACAGATATACAGTGCACACTCAATACGCTGTATATATATATATATATATATATATATTTATATAATATTATATTATATTTATATATATTAGTCTACAAGGGGAATATATTCATATATAAAATGTATGTTTTGGGTGTTTTTTTAATATTTATTTAAGCACTTGCCGACCGCCAACCGCAGGTTGACAGCGACAAGGTGGTTCGATATCGCAAACTGCCATCATATGACGGCGGCTGCGAGATCGTGCACTGTGAGCACACGTGTGGCGCTGGAGGCGCGCTCACTGTGTCCGGGGGGGGCAGGGAGCGGGTGCGGTGGACTCGATCTCCTCCGGCTACCCACGATGCCCCCCCCCCCCGGAGTGAAAGAACGGAGGTCCTTGCATGTAAACACGGATCTCTGTTGTGTGAGATGGGTAAGGGCGGTGATCACGGCCTTCCTCTATATGGAAGCTGTGACCACTCCCCTTCCCCTGCTAGGGCATCCCACACACAGTTAGAACACGCCCAGGGAACACAGTTAACCCTTAGAGTGCCCCCCCCAGGTTAACCCCTTCACTGCCAATGGCATTTACACAGTAATCAGTGCATTTTTATAGCACTGATCGCTGTATCAATGCCAATGGTCCCAAAAAAGTGTCAAAATGGTCCGACATGTCCGCTGAAATATCGCAGTACCGCAA
Source organism: Glandirana rugosa (assembly GCA_018402905.1). Classification (NCBI taxonomy): domain Eukaryota; kingdom Metazoa; phylum Chordata; class Amphibia; order Anura; family Ranidae; genus Glandirana; species Glandirana rugosa. The sequence goes on along the minus strand of BLSH010374593.1, from coordinate 144,685 downwards.
AAAATTGCAGATCGCCGCCATTACTAGTAAATGAAAAATAAAAACCCAATAAATGAATTCTCATCGTCTGTAAACACGGCAACTTTTGTGCAAACCAATCAATAAACGCCGATTGGGATTTTTTTTTATCACAAATATGAGGAAGAATATAAATCGGCCAAAACTGATGAAAAAAATTTTTTTTTTTTTGTGGATTTGTATTTTAGCAAAAAGTAAGAAATTTGTTTTTTTTTGCAAAATTGTCGCTCTTCTTTTGTTTATAGCGGCGATCAGAAATGACGCAGAGGTGATCAAATACCACCGAAAGAAAGCTCTATTTGTGGGAAAAAAAAGGACACAAATTTTGTTTAGGTGCAATGTCGCACGACCACGCAATTGTCAGTTAAAGCGACGCAGTGCCGAATCACAAAAAGTGCTCTGGTCCTAACGTGGGAAATCCTTCCAGGGCTGCAGTGGTTAACAAGAAAATATATATATTTTTTTTCAATTTTCTATGAATTTGGAGTATCATGGTTATAAATAGAGTGTAATCTTGTTGTATGAGTATAGGCTTTTTCACTTTTGGTCCCATATATAAAATTAAGGTTTTTGCTTCTGTCCGTGACTTCATTGGGTAGATTTTCCTGATTTCCTGTCCCTGTGACAACAAGACAGGAAATGGGGGAGGGGTGTCACCATGACATGAATGAATGGACAGCAATACAAATATCGCCATCACATGTAACCCTCCTTACTAGCCATGTGTTTCTGTTTTTATCTGTGTCCCCATTGGGGAGATAGAAACATAGAAAAGTGACGGCAGAAAAAGAGTAGTCCATGGAGTCTGCATATTTTATTTTGTTTTTTTGTTTTTTTTGTTTTTTTAATTAACCTCATTGTCTGACTATGGATTTATGTTTATCCCAAGCATGTTTGAAGCCATTTACTGTTGACTGTCTCACAACCTCTGTTGGTAGTTTATTCCAATCATCAGCCACCCTTTCAGTAAAATAAAACTTTCTAAGATTCGTTTTGAACTTCCCTCCAGTTAGTTTGAGATCTCCTATAGATAACTGAGTATTACTTCATGCTGTCATCTGTGTATTGCGTGCCTCCCTCCCTCTGTATAACGGTTTCTGCTACAAAGTTTCACTTTCACTTCCTGCAGTTTTTGCATGCGATCGCAGAGAAGAGCTCGGCGTGTTGGGCGTATCGCAGCTTCCAGAATCGGTAAGGCTAATAATTGGGATGTCACATTATGTCAGCAGATGGTAGGGGGGGGGGGGGTGCAATTGAAACTGTCATTGTTACTTGGGAAGAGGATTAACCCTTTGCTGGCAACAACCTCAACAACTCACATGAGCACGGTCCAGGCGACGCACAGCGAGGAGTTTAGGGCGATAGTATCAGTGCTGATTGGACCGAAATGCAGGGTGCAGACATGGACTGGGCTCCACTGTGTTCAGCAAGGAGTTAAATCTCTCTAACAGAGGACAGATAATGTGGCGGATGTGGAATGAGTGACACCATGGGGTGGATTTACTAGAAGGCAAATAGACTGAGAACTCTGCAAGTGCAGTTGCTCCAGAGCTTAGTAAATGAGGGGGAGCTTTATTGTCCAATCACGTGCAAGCAAAAATGCTGTTTTTTTTTATTTTCCTTGCCTGTGATGGGGATGTGATTCTTTGTAGATTGAATCTTCATCTCATTTCCTAAGCTCTGGAGGAGCTGCACTTGCAGAGTGCACAGTCTGTTTAGTAAATCCACCCCAATGCAATACCCACATAACAGCACAGGAAACGTCACCTAGAAATATATGACCTGCAAAACTGTTGGCACTATAGAAATCCTGAATAATAATAATAATCTCTGATAGGGCGGGATATCATGAACTTTTTTTCCCCCCCACACGCCCCATCAGCTAACACAGGAAAATGAATTAAAGGAAATTACAGAGAGATTTCCTGCCGGTGTTCCCATGGATAATTAACCCCTTAATCACCTAAAACACAGCAAAGCCTCAATGTTTATTTTCTTTTCTTTTGTGTTTAACCCCTTCATCTCCCCCCTGTACAACTCACAGAGCAACTTTTCATTCCAGCCAGTGGCGGCCCGTCCATTAGGGGCGCACAGGCACCGCCCCCCCACCCCTGATCTACATACAGGGCGCTGGACTATGGATTTCAATGGAGGGGTGTTTTTTGAAGCACGTGATTAGAACCAGAGGCTCTAATAGGCTTCAAAAATGGGTGTGCGCTGTGCCCCAATCCCACCCAGTTAAATAGAACATCAATTCAGACAAGAGCAGCGCCACTCCCCACCTAATTCAATCATACCACCCAGTTGTATGACAATAGTGAATGAATATTCTCTATTTTCACACTAAATCTCCTCCCCACCAATCAGGAAGCAGGTCGTGAGACCCGTTTCCCAATTGGCCAAAACCTCAGGCAATCCTATTGGACCCCTAGCGCCTAGGAGGAGAGAGGAGACGCACAGGGGGAAGCCGTGGAGGAAGCCACTGGAGGATAGGACACGGGAGCCGCTGCTTGCAGCCCGCCACGCTGGAGCACACTGGAGCCGCAGCCCGCCACCTGCCACGCTAAAGGACACCGGAGCCGCTGCCTGCAGCCCTCCGCCCACCATCTAGATGGGGTAAGTGCCAGACCCACCTGCAGACAATGGGGGGGTAGTGCCATGCTGCCCGCCGCCCAGGGGGTGATTGTTAGCTGCCCCCCCCCAGAAAAAACCCACCAGCTGCCACTGATTCCAGCTATGAACCTGTTTATTCAGACATAACTTTGTCATTACTTAAAGCCAAGCTTCACCCTCTAGGCAAACGTCCCCCCTCTCCACCCCTCCTCCTCCTCTCTCTTTAACCCCTTCACACCATCATAACACAAAGTTACATAGTTGGTAAGGTTGAATAAAGACAAACGTCCATCCAGTTCAACCTGTGTAGGTGTGTCAGTGTCTATAATTATTTCCCATATCCCTGTATGTTGTGTTCTTTAAGATTCACATCCAAGAGTCTTTTAAAAATATCCCTACTCCCTACTGCCACCACCAATTGTGGAAGAGAGTTCCACATCCTTATTGCCCTGACAGAGAAAAGCCCCCAGCGCACATATATGCAGCCTCACTGGACTGGGCTTTTTGCCATGGGGCCGCATACATGCGTACCGGTCTTAGTGCTGGGAGTGCGTTGCACAGCGCGCTCCCAGCATGAAGACCAGGGTCTCATACAAACGACCAGGAGCCGGAGCTCCCGATTTTGGGTCACCTGATCACTATGGTAGCCTCTGATTGGTGAACACTGTGAAGCCCACCCTTGTGTTTCGCTCTCTGTAAATGGAAACATACATTGGGGTTGATTGATACATTGGGGCTCTCAGTGAGACCCCTGCTCTTTGTGCTGGGAGCGCGCCACACAGCGTACAAATGATCAGGAGCCGGGGCTCCCGATTCTGGTCACCTGATCACTGTGATAGCCTCTGATTGGCTACCACAGTGATCAGTCACTGTGAATCCCAACCCCGTGTTTCTCTCTCTGTAAATGGAGAGGAAAGATACATTGGAGTCAATTTAATAAAAACATTTGTGTCTCCTAGAAGGCAGCGGAGGGGAAGGAGGAGTGGCCAGAAGTTTCATAGATTGCCGCCAGCGACGTCCCATCCATTAGGGGCGCACGGGCACCACCCCCCCCATCCATACGTCTGACCCCCTGATCTACATGCATGGATTCCAATGGGGGCAGGGGTTTTGAATTAGAGCCAGAGGCTCTAATAGGCTTCAAAAAAGGGTGGGCTCAGGGGGCAGAGCACTGCGCTCCAAGCCCACCTAGTTGTATGACAATTATAATAAGGCTTACCTGTAGGTAAAATGAATAGAGTTGAGCGAACCCGGACTGTAAAGTTCGGGTCCGTACCGAACTTTGGGGTGTCCGGGACCCGGACTTTTCAAAAAAAGTCCGGGTTCGGGTCCGGGGTTCTGGTAATTTTAATGAAAAATCTTAGAAATGCTGTAAAAAAGTCCAGGAAGGTCCTAGAGGTCTGCAAAAGGAAGGAAAATGGGGGTAAGGGTGGGACAAGTGCCCTACAAAGAAATGGGGACAGGGAAATTTATAAATTTCAATAAAGGGACAGGGGTAAAGAAACATCCCGTGAACAGGGTGGGAATGGGGGTAAAAGGAAGGAAAACGTCTGGAGATCCTGGAAGGACCTGAAAAAATGTCGTAAAGATTCTAAAAAGTAATTTTAATGGTCTTGGGGCCTGGGCTTGGGCCTGAAAAAAACTTTTCAGGCCCAGGGCCTGTGGGGTTTCAAGCCATGCCTGGGCTTGAAATGTCAGGCCCAAGCGAGTTGAGATAAGTAAAATGGATGTCCATTCGGAATAATATTAACAGTATGTTGATCCACCCGAACCTCGCGTCACGAGACGGGGGACTCGGGTGGGAAAAAACTTCGGATAATCTCGGAGACCGAGATTAAGTTTTGGGGACGGGGGTAACCTTAGGTACGTACATCTAGTCCCC
>BLSH010374593.1:73711-94687 GCA_018402905.1 Glandirana rugosa | reverse complement strand
CATGCATATACAGAATATGACTATGTAACAACAGCTTTGTGTATCCCTTCATCACATACAGTCATTAAATGAAACGTGATTGAAAACTGTCAGATATTATGAGTGTGTTGTGTGCTTCAAAAGGAATGGTTTGCCTTTCATATACCTAACATCTGAATAATAATCTTTTCAGCTAACTGTAAGAGGGGATCTCTTCCCATCGACCCACATTGTAGGAATCATTAGTCCCTATTGCTACTCATGTGAGGAGGTTTCTTCCCACTGACCACCAATGTAAAGAACATTCTTCCCACTGACCACCAATGTAAGGGGCATTCTTCCCACTGACCACCAATGTAAAGAACATTCTTCCCACTGACCACCAATGTAAAGAACATTCTTCCCACTGACCACCAATGTAAGGGACATTCTTCCCACTGATCACCAATTTAAGGAGCATTCTTCCCACTGACCACCAAGGTAAGGAACATTCTTCTCACTGACCACCAATTTAAGGAGCATTCTTCCCACTGACCACCAATGTAAGGGACATTCTTCCCACTGACCACCAATTTAAGGGGCATTCTTCCCACTGATCACCAATTTAAGGAGCATTCTTCCCACTGACCACCAATGTAAGGGACATTCTTCCCACTGACCACCAATGTAAGGGACATTCTTCCCACTGATCACCAATTTAAGGAGCATTCTTCCCACTGACCACCAAGGTAAGGAACATTCTTCCCACTGACCACCAAGGTAAGGAACATTCTTCCCACTGACCACCAATTTAAGGAGCATTCTTCACACTGACCACCAATATAAAGGGCCAGTCTTCCCTCTGACCACCAATGTGTGGAGAATTCTTCCCACTGATCACCAATGTAAGGAGCATTATTCCCACTGACCACCAATGTAAGGGAGAGTCTTCCCACTGACCACCAATGTAAGGGATAGTCTTCCCACTGACCACCAATGTAAGGGATAGTCTTCCCACTGACCAACAATGTAAGGAGCATTCTTCCCACTGACCACCAATGTAAGGAACATTCTTCCCACTGATCACCAATGTAAGGAGCATTCTTCCCACTGACCACCAATGTAAGGAGCATTCTTCCCACTGACCTCCAATGTAAGGAGCATTCTTCCCACTGACCACCAATGTAAGGAGCATTCTTCCCACTGATCACCAATGTAAGGGGCATTCTTCCCAATTTTACTTAATTAAAAGTCTTGCAATCAATAAGCATAAAATATATACTGTATATTATAAATAAGTATATACATATTTACATAAAAATGAAAATAAATATAGCAAAATCTGCTCTCAAACAGAGAATGACTTAACAGCAAAACTCTTATAAATAATCATCATATCATTATTGGGGGAAAATAAGACTCACACCAAACATTAAAACTGTGATGTCAAGAAACAAATCCGCACCCATTATGCATGCAGCCCTTCTTCAAAAAGAGGATACTAACCAACAAAGCTAAGGGAGTGAAAAGGATAGTATAAGAAATGAGCTCCTCACCCAGAGATGGACAGTTCACCAAAGGCAGATCTGATATTCCTCCATTCACTTTTCCAGACCGCCTGAGGCTGCCTATCCTTCTCAAGACCCCAAATCTTCCCAACCTCACCCAGAATATCGAGCACCACCATCTCAACAGAGAGGACTTTCTTCTGCAGTGTGATCTGGCACCGTGCATTCCATGTGAAGTAACGGACAACTATACGAACTAGAAAAAGTGTATCCAAATCAAAATCCCAGCGAGTCAGGAATGCCCCGTACACCGACTCTGCATAACTCATGCAATAGAGAAAGGGGATACCTAGAGCCCCCACCCTTTTATACACCTCTGTGTTAAAGGGACACTGGAGAAAAAAAAAAGGGGTCCATAGACTCCACCTTACCAACACACTCTGCTCTAGGACAATCCCGATCATCCACATGGGATGCTTCAGGTTACCTCTAAAATAGAGCCTTCCATGGAAAGTGAGCCAGGCTTGATACCTAAACTTCAAAGGCACACTTTTCAAATTGATTAAACGTAACCCTTCCCTCATTACAGAGCCTGGGCAGTACCTTAAGGCCAGTGACACTGAAAACAGGGCCCAAAATCCTCTTTTCCAGAAGCTTCCTGGGGAGGGGCTTGATATCCTCCACTTTCACCAGCCACTACCAAAATATTTTCAAACATGGAGCAACATAAGCCGGGAGCTTGCCATGTTGGACTCTCAGACTTTTCACTGACCTGCCATCTTCCCAGCATCACAAAAAAAGGCCCAAAGATTGAAAAATACCCACCCATCCCGGTGGGGTTTCTGGTAGCATGTTACCAAGATTGTACTTTAAAAAGAGCAGGGAAAAGAAGACTATTGGGTTGACCATTCCTAGGCCACCCTCCCACCTGGACAGGTAAGATACATTGCATTTGATCAGGTTTAGCCTATTTTCCCATAACAGTTGGAAAAAACAGCTGTACACCCGTGCATAGAGAGGTGCTGCCAAGATACAGACGAAGCTGACATATAAAAAGATTGGGATCTCCCTCAAGGAAAGTTTCCATTTCTTCCAGCTTGCTACTTTGGCATTGGCATTCACCAACCCGCTTTCCCAATTTCGATGATCATAGGCACCAGGACCAAATTTGATGCCCAACACTTTAATTTCCTGCTGGGGCTCTGAGAAGGCATTCGGAAGTTTGAAGCTTTTACCTTCCTCACCGATCCAGAAAACTTCACTCTTTTCATGGTTGACTTTAGAGCCAGAAGTCTCCGTGTACTGCTCTATCACAGAGACTACCTCCTGAGCCTCACATCAGACACATCATTGGCATAGGCCAAGACCTTCAAAGGCGGCACACCAGCAATGCCCAAAGGCACCGTGCGCAGTGATCCACCCTCTAGCCTTCTTATGAAGTGGTTGATTGTGAAGGCATATAGCAGGGGCTCAGAGGACACCCATGACGCACACCAGAGCCAACCTCAAAAGGCCATCCAACCCAACCATTAACAAGTGTGAAGCTCTCAGCCCCTCTATATAATGTTTTTAGCCAATCTATAGACTTTCCCCTGCAGGCCGTATCTACCAAGTAGCAAATACATGTAATCATGATTGACTCGATCAAAATGCTTTGCCTGATGCAATGCCAGCAAGTACTTTCTCCATCCAGTATCCCTGCGTCGCTCCAAAACCTCCCGGACAACTAAAACTGCTACTTCTTCCTTGGACCAAGCAGTGTTGATGATCGGACAACAAATCGCCTGCAACTGATGACAAGCAAAAGAATCTTTACCAAGATCTTTCTATCAACATTGATCAGATTGATGGGGCGCCAGTTCTCAATCATTGAGGGGTCTTTACCTTTCGACAGAAGAATCACAGCGGATCATGGAGGGAGGGAGCGAACCCTCTTATAGACAGCTGTTATAAAACTCTGCTAAAAAGGTAGCCAGAATGGACTTAAAACACTTGTAGAATTCAGCTGTCAACCCATCTGGCCCAGGCGATTTTTTTTGGTAGCCAGCTTCTCTATAGCATTAACTACCTCATCCACTGAAATTGGTTCTGTCAGATCCATCAAAGGTAATGTACCATTTGCCAATCCTGGAGTAGAATCCAGAAAGCTTTCCACCCTGTTCTGACTAAGATCCTTTCGTCCCAGAAGGTCTGTGTAATATGACCTGAAGATCTCCAGGATCCATGATCTGGACTTCAGCAGGGAACCAGCACTATCCCTCAAGCCTATGGCCATCTTAACTGTTATGCTTTGCTTACAGTTCTGGTAAGAATCAGGAGAGTGATATTTCCCATAATCCCTCTCCAAAACCAAAGAGGCATGCCTGTTGTATTGACACTTCCTGAGAAGAATATTCACCTCAGAGGTCCCCTCTGGATCTCCTCTATACGAGACAAGATAATCAAGTTTCTTCCACAAATGTTGGTGGGCAATGTACTTACCAAGCTGCTTCTTCTTACTTATGTAGCTCTACCCCCTTGAGGGTTGCTTAAAGAATAAATTCCCCCTTGAGTCTCTCCATTCTGAGAGTCCTCCACCAATCCCTAACACTCTAGGTTCACTCATATTGCAAGGTTCTATTGACAATAACTCTATTTCAGTAATGGAGACCACAACACAGGTAGAGTTAGAAATGTTTACTTAACTCTTATTTCTGCAAGAAATAACAAGCTTGAAGCAACAAAATATCATAATCCTTGACATTAGCAAGTTAAATTTTAAGTTCTGGTGAACAAAGGGAGTAAATGGTTTGTTAACTTCTGCCACTCCCTTTATTCTCCAACAACAACAGTTGAAAAGAATACAATTCCTCCAATTGAGTTTAAACAATACCTAAGGGGTATTTAGGAAAGAGATGATTTGGTAATATCTACTGAAACTGAACAGGGAAGTAATACTGTAAGTCCCTATTTTAAATAGATGACCCAAAGGATTTTTTGGTACCACTCAATGGATTTTTATTCAAATAACAATGTTCTATAATACACGGATAGGCTAGATCTACTTAGCAGTTCAATTATTGCTATACAAATACACCTATGACGTTCTACAGTATATAAATTCTCCTGTTCTAGTTTAAAGAGTTCTTAGGTGATTAAGTAGTACCAAGCGAATAGCCCTGAGTATATGATTGGGGAGAGGATGAGTAGATGTAGTTGAAACAAAGCTGTCTTGCAAAGACGAAGCAGTCTTCTGCCGGCAATAAGAATTAGGTACCTATGAATACCGTGTCCTTCTAATCACTGAGATGAGGCACAAAAAGGTTAAATTCCACTGCACTAAATAGCCTTGTAATGGTCACTGACTTCTTGAATAAACTGGTCACAGTGGCAATCCAATGTTTATAAATGATAATCCAAGAAGCAATAAAGAGATGCTGCATAGACAGTATAAGTACTCTTACTGCATGTGTGGGCCTGAGCCCGCTCACCAAATCCAAAGGACTGTATGTAGGCAGACAATCCGACACTCAGATGATGATGGTAATGCTGGGACTGTTAGTTCACACAGACTGCTTGCTCCTGGGAGGTTGATAGCATCCACTGCACTCCTTGCAGCTCTCCTAGATTGACAGATGTGACTGCTGCGGTAGCTGCTGCTTCAGTCCAGACAGAGATGAGAATCGGAAGACTCCGCTGGTCACTCACTGTATTGCTGGAGAGTGGCTGCTAGCTGGGTCACCTGCAGAGAATTCAGTCGGCTGGAACACTATACATAGGCCGCAGGCCTACCTCTGGTTGTAGCAGCACACAGGGTTCCTCACTGATCGATCACGCTGTCTCAAGAGGCCATTATCAGCTCCTCATCCCACTTAAATAAGGTTCTCCTACAATGCATTGCAGCTCCCAGAAGTCTCCAGCTCAGCACAGCCCAATGGGAAATGGAGTCCTTCACATCAGAGTCTGTTAACTGTTTCCTCTCTCCACACAACAATTCCCACAATGCTTCATCCTCATTGCAGTTACAGTCTTATTCCACAAACAAACACTAGATGGAGTCCCCCATGTTAAGCAATGAGCATCAATTGTCTGTATGCCAGAGGAATATTTCTGAACTGCTGCTACACTTATGGCCTTGAAAAGTCCAATCGCCCTTAGTTTCATAAGCTCCTCCCACTCTCACCTACTGCTGCAAAAGTCCAGAACAGAAACCTGTGCCTGAAAAAAAAAATCCTCAAAGGATTGCCTTACCTCTACGTCTTCCAGGACAGCCAAACTCAGTTTCCAGGTACCCCTTCCCCTGGGTGGACCATCCGAGGCATTCAGAGTCACAAACAGCATACAGTGGTCAGAAAACTCCACCACCCTCAACTCTGACTATTCCCTCTCTGATATATGAAACTCATGCTGCCTGGACAGTACTTAATATGCACATCTACCGGGCCTGCTTGTCTAACTAAAGCATCCGGGCTTTCACACTGACGTGGATTAAGAGGCAGTTTACAGGCACTATTTTTAGTGCTAAAGCGCCTGAAAACTGCCTCAGTGTGGAATAGGGTGACCACATTTCCAAACTTACATTCAGGGACACTCCCGCCCTGCCAAAAACAGATGATTATTGATACCTTTTTTGCCAATTTTCGGGGTGGGGGGCAGGGGCTTGTGTGCAAGATCATAAGTGGGCCCTAGGATCACTTTTCAGAGGGACTATCTCAGGGAGTACAGCAGGTCTATCCCCCCATACTTCCTCCTCTAGAGTGCACCCTTAGTGCCTCCAGGGTGCCCCCTTGGTACTACTGTACTAAGAGGCACTCTGAGGGATGTAAGGGGGCACTCTGGAGGTACTAATTTAGCCAGAGCCTCCTTACATCCTCAAGGGTGCCCCTTTAGTGCCTCCTTTCATCCTCTGGAGTGCCCCTTTACATCCTCCTCCGGAGTGCCCCCTTAGTATTACTGTTTATCCATGCTGAAGGATGTAAGGGGGCACTCTGGAAAAAGTAATGAGACACCCTGGAGCATATAAGGGGACTCTCCAGAGGCACTAAGGTACCTGCAGAATGCCCCTTGCAGAGAGCATTAAGGAGTGATGGCCATTAATCCATTAATGTTATGAGGAGCAGAGCACACCGCCCACCTCACAGCCACCCTATTCCAGTCCTGCTTGCCTCTCTCTGCCACAGCCCCATGTAATCTGTACCTGTATGGCTTACTGAAGCTCCTTGTCGGTATCACTTCCTCTCTGTCTTTGCGGTGAAGTGCATGAAGCTCCAGGACAGGAGTCTGGGTACTTTGTGCTCCTCTCGGATCAGCCTGTCTATGGAGCCTCTCCTGTCTTCAGGCCTAATTAAGGTGTTAAAGTCACCTCCAAAGACAACCTGCTTGGATGTAAAAAGGAAGAGCTTGATCTTTGGGAGGAAGCATTTCCTGTCCCATTTTGACTGTGGTCCGTAAATATTGATCAGGTAAAGGTGCTGCCCCTTAACACAGATGTCTAAGACCATGCATCTCCCCATTTCTACCTCAAATACCCTCCGGCACGCTACCGGATTTAAAAAGCACTGCAATTCTGCTGCAAGGCTCAGCCTCAAAAGGGGCTGCATCTCCATTCCTTTTTGCTAGATTGGCATTGGCCAAAGTATTAAGCCAAGTCTCTTGCAAAAATAAAATCTCAGCATCAAACTTGCTGAGCAAAAATAAGGCAATATCACAAGCTCTTGCAGATTTAATGCTGGCGGCATTAATGTTAATGGTCGCCACCTTTATAGGGAACTGCCATCAGGATGATTGGCGTAGTCATTTCTTAACCTCTACCACACTCTCATCACCCGAAACATCTCTCTTTAGACTACCTGACTCCCCTTCTTCCATAGGTGATAAAACAGACAAATCAGACATTTCATCCCCTGACAGCCGAAAATGTGTGCCAAGAGGAACTCCTCCTGGATCCAGTTCTGAGGAAGAAATTGCCGCTTTACTCATCTTTCTCTTCTTTTTCTTCCTCATAAACCTCTCCCAGCTCTTATCAGCTGAATCCTTCTCAACAGAGGGAGAGACGTGGGATATGGACACCCCTCCCTCAACCCCATCGACCCCACCACCATCCAGCACCCCTGCGCTCTCCTGGCCATGTTTGCGCTGTTGAGGGACACGGACTGAAGGTGGAGTAGGCCGAGAGGAAAGATTCCCTAAACCCCCCCAGCAGCCTCCACTAGTCTGGAGGATTTACACACAGTAGGGACTACCACAGGAGGGACTACCACAGGAGGGACACGCTCAGGGACCACATCACCAGGGGAAACAGAATCTGACACAACAGACACAAGAGGGGCAACAACAGTTTCCTCCGTAGCTTCAACTGCTTTATCAAACCTCCACAGCTCAGCCTCCAATCCAGACAAGTTGTCTGGGCACTGACTATATGCATCACCCAAATGGCACAAATTGCACCGAATCTGGGTGCATTCTCTGGCCAAATGGCCTAAATTCTGGCAAAGTGAGCACTTCTTGCAGGTGCAGGATGATGCAAAGTGGCCTTTATCTCCACAAATTACAAACCTTAGGCTGACCCTGATAGAAAATGGTCAGCCTATCCCTTCCCAGAAAGGCAGAGCATGGCAGGTGCTGAACAACATTGCCCTGCACCCTCAATTTCAGTGACACTTTCCAGGCCCCTGTCCATATCCCATGCTCATCAAGGACCTTCTGCAGTGGAGTGATGACCTCACCATATAGGCGTAGCCATACTATCAAATCGGCCTCTGGTATGGATTCATTACGCACCAAGATTGTCACCAATTTTATTAGAAGCTGTCTTGAAATCACTTTTGGCACCAAACCACTCCACTGCTGAAGGCCCTTGCACCTCCTATATCTCTCCCAAAATAAATCTAGACCCTCAGGTTTTACAAAGGACAAATCAAATTCATAACTCCCCACTGGGCAAATAAATGCAAACACATCAGAGGCTTGAAACCCCATTTCCAAAACCAACTCCGCCACCCTCCCCCTTACCGGTGGTGTCCCCTCCAACTGTACCCCAGTCCTCCTCCTGTACCCACTAACCAGCCCCCCCCCCATCAAACCTCCCTGAATTGTGACCACCAACATTTACAAAATTCCCCCTACCCTCCTTGGTTTGACTCCCCAAAACAGACGCATGGCTGCCCCCATCTCTCACTGCAGAAAAAACATTTGTGCATTTGATGGCATCTGACACAGTTTTAGCAGATAACGATTGCACAGATTCGAGATGCATCTGTACAATCGATGAGTCCTGCCTCTGCTGAGCAGGGAGAGAAATGTCATTTTCACTTATGTGAGCCACATTAACCCTTTCACCACCACCAACACACCCATTGCTTTATCAGTATTACTGCTGTCATTATTTTCTAGCACATTCATAGTCCCTGCTGTCTTCACAGCCATGTCCATACTCAGTGCTGTAACCATAGACATTTCACCTCCAGGCAGACTCGTCTCATGCACCAGGATAGAGCTTTCAGCTAATGAAACTGAAGATTGTTCTGGCATTACAATAGGTGAAACTTCAATGACAGAGCAGACTTCCATGGCTGCTTCCACTCCACATGCTGTGTGGTTCTGATCCCCTCCCCCACCTGCATCAATCAGCACTGGAACACAGGGAGGCTCAGGTGTAGGTGAAACAGACTCTTTGGAGCTGGTGGCCATCTTGCTTGTAGGACTACTGGTCTCAGCAGGAGCAGCAAAATTTGTGTCCGGGGTGTATGATGCAGGTCCATTCACATTGCTCTGATGGTCTGGTGACATCTCTGTCAGGGGTTTTCCCTCCATGTCTGCAGAGGGTTTCTCCTAGGGTTGCCACCTCATCCCTTTAAACCTGAACACATATGAATTACACAGCTGGTTCTGAGGCTAATTTAATGCAGATGAGGCACCAAGTGAGTTTAATTACCACTTTAATCAGCCACACAACCTGTGTAATTCATATGTGTTCAGGTTTAAAGGGATGAGGTGGCAACTCTAGTTTCTCCACAGCAGAAAGATTCACAGGCAGATGTTTGCAGAGCTCCTTCCCTTTCTGCTCCTCAGCCGGGACACCATCTACCACAGCCAGTGGGGCAGACATCTTGGAAGGGGGCAGCTTGGTGTACTGGGATTTCTCCACTGGCTTTGCTGCTTTGTATCTCCTCTGCCCATCCTCAGGGACTTCTGTTGGATCATCAGAAAAGTCAAACTTGTCTGCTCTGAGGGGTGACTCCATCTGCTGGATGAAGGTCAGGGTTCCATGCTCACTCTAAACCGTCTGGCTGGTTGCTGCTGGTGATTCCCAAGCCTGACATGGGGGGGGGAGAGGTGCAGAGGTCAATGGGCCCGGGTCATCCATTACTTGAGGCTGCTGATCCATGAAACTTGCTGATGACTGGCTGGCAAATCTCCTCTCAGCGTCAAACTTTTCCTTAAACGCTCCACTTCTGTCTTTCAGCTTTTCCAATTATATAGATTGTTTCTTTACCTTTTCTTCCAATTCCTGTAACTCAGGCTTCATGGCTGTACAATTTTTGCTCCAGGCCTGGCAGTATTTGGCTCTGAAGGATTTGTGTTCAGCCTTCTAAACTTTACGTTTCTCTTCAGCTCCCCCAATCGTCCTAAATAGATCCATAATCTTCTGGCTGAAGACATTTGCATCCTCACCAGGGCTTGGACCCACCATCAGGTCCTCCACCTCCTCCTCACTAGGCCCTGTGTCATCAGGGGGATCCCTCCCAGGGCTTCCCCCAGGATCAGGCATTGTTCCTGGGCCAAGCTAGCAGGCAAGGCCCAGGCTTAAAAAAAGGCTGTTTCTCAGAGAGAGCTCCTTTGGTGTGTCCTCCTCTTTCTTCCCACTGATCACCAATGTAAGGAGCATTCTTCCCACTGATCACCAATGTAAGGAGCATTCTTCCCACTGACCCCCAATGTAAGGAACATTCTTCCCACTGATCACCAATGTAAGGAACATTCTTCCCACTGATCACCAATGTAAGGGACATTCTTCCCACTGACCTCCAATGTAAGGAGCATTCTTCCCACTGATCACCAATGTAAGGAGCATTCTTCCCACTGATCACCAATCAATGTAAAGAACATTCTTCCCACTGATCACCAATATAAGGAACATTCTTCCCACTGATCTCCAATGTAAGGAACATTCTTCCCACTGATCTCCAATGTAAGGAGCATTCTTCCCACTGACCCCCAATGTAAGGAACATTCTTCCCACTGACCACCAATGTAAGGAGCATTCTTCCCCCTGACAACCAATGTAAGGAGCATTCTTCCCACTGATCACCAATGTAAGGGACATTCTTCCTACTGATCACCAATATAAGGAACATTCTTCCCACTGACCACCAATGTAAGGAACATTCTTCCTACTGATCACCAATGTAAGGAACATTCTTCCCACTGACCACCAATGTAAGGGACATTCTTCCTACTGATCACCAATGTAAGGAACATTCTTCCAACTGACCACCAATGTAAGGGACATTCTTCCCACTGATCTCCAATGTAAGAAACATTCTTCCCACTGATCACCAATGTAAGGAGCATTCTTCCCCCTGACCACCAATAAAAGGAACATTCTTCCCACTGATCACCAATGTAAGGGACATTCTTCCCACTGATCTCCAATGTAAGGAACATTCTTCCCACTGATCTCCAATGTAAGGAGCATTCTTCCCACTGACCCCCAATGTAAGGAACATTCTTCCCACTGACCACCAATGTAAGGAACATATTTCCTACTGATCACCAATGTAAGGAGCATTCTTCCCACTGATCCCCAATCAATGTAAGGCTGGTTCTCAGAGAGAGCTCCTTTGGTGTGTCCTCCTCTTTCTTCCCACTGATCACCAATGTAAGGAGCATTCTTCCCACTGACCACCAATGTAAGGAACATTCTTCCCACTGATCTCCAATGTAAGGAACATTCTTCCCACTGATCACCAATGTAAGGAACATTCTTCCCACTGACCCCCAATGTAAGGAACATATTTCCTACTGATCACCAATGTAAGGAGCATTCTTCCCACTGATCCCCAATCAATGTAAGGAACATTCTTTCATTCTTCCCACTGATCTCCAATGTAAGGAACATTCTTCCCACTGACCCCCAATGTAAGGAACATTCTTCCTACTGATCACCAATGTAAGGAGCATTCTTCCTACTGATCACCAATGTAAGGAGCATTCTTCCCACTGACCACCAATGTAAGGATCATTCTTCCCACTGATCACCAATGTAAGGAGCATTCTTCCCACTGACCACCAATGTAAGGAACATTCTTCCCACTGACCACCAATGTAAGGAACATTCTTCCTACTGATCACCAATGTAAGGAACATTCTTCCCACTGACCACCAATGTAAGGAACATTCTTCCTACTGATCACCAATGTGAGGGACATTCTTCCCACTGACCACCAATGTAAGGAGAATTCTTCCCACTGATCACCAATGTAAGGAACATTCTTCCCACTGACCACCAATGTGAGGGACATTCTTCCCACTGACCACCAATGTAAGGAGAATTCTTCCCACTGATCACCAATGTAAGGGACATTCTTCCCACTGATCACCAATGTAAGGAACATTCTTCACACTGACCACCAATGTAAGGAACATTCTTCCTACTGATCACCAATGTAAGGAACATTCTTCCTATTGATCACCAAGAACATTGTTCCCAATTTTTCTTTATTAAAATTCTTGCAATCAATAAACATAAAATCCATAAGAATACAAATAAATATATACAAATTTACATTAAGAAAAAGAAAAGAAATATAACAAAATCTGCTCTCAAACAACAGATATCTTTATAGCAAAAGAAAAATCTCATAAACTAACATCAGTGCTGGAGGAAAATACATTTTACTAAGAATCATACCACTGCAGCAGACATCAACCTTGGAGGTCAAGATATAAACCCCCACCCATTATGCGTGCAGCCCTTCTTCAAGAAAAACATACTAACTAATAAAAACTAAGAGAGTGAAATAAAACAGCATACGAAAAGAGCTCCTCACCCAGAGATGGACAGTTCAACAAAGGCAGGTCTGATATTTCTCCATGCCCTTAGCCAGACACGCTGGGGACGTGAATGTCATGCTCCACCAACTCAACAGGGAGGACTTTCTTCTGCAGGGTAATCTGGCACCGGTGTATGCTAACTATAACTATGTATAACTAGAAAAAGTGTTTCCTAATCAAAATCACAGCGAATCAGGAATGCCCCGTGCACTCAATTCACATAACTCATGCGATAAAGGAAGGGGATGCCTAGAACCTGTTTCACCCTTTTATACACCTCTAAATGGACACTAAAGCAAAAAGTGGTCCATAGACTACACTTTACCAACACACTCCACTCTAGGACAACCCCGATCATCCACAGAACAATATTTAGGTTCCCTCTAACATAGAGACTTGCATGAAAAGTGAGCCAGGCTTGATCTCTAAACTTCATAGGGATTCTCTCCAAATTAAAGGATACTTTTTTTTTTGCAGGTAAACAAAATGTGCATTTATTATTTTTTTACTCTGCAGCCTGTAAAGCATTGCACCTGTAATCAGAAGATCTTGGGTGCAATGCCAGGATCCTGCAGACACTCAATAAGCTGTCTGCCCATACCACCTGTATGGCAGGAAGAATCAGTGAACTTTAAGGTCCGGTTCATACTTACGCGGCGCGACTTCGCGGCCCGTTCACATCTAGGCGAATTGTCAGGCGACTTGAGTCGCCTGACAATTCGCCTCAATGCTGTGCAATGGAACCGTTCTAATAGGAGCGAATCGCTTCGCTCCGCCTTAGAAAAATGGTTCCTGCACTATTTTCAGGGCGATCTCAGCAAGGCTTACATTGACTTCTATGATAGAAGTCTCCTCACAAGCCGGGTTGAGATCGCCTCGAGCGGGGCGACTTGCTTCGCCCTGGCAAGTCGCGCCGCATCGCGCTGCTCAAGTGTGAACTGGCCCTAAGCGTGCTCACCAGTGCCCTCACAGTTCATTGAGAACTACAAGCCATCGGCCGCAGCCCCCAAAGGACTGGTAGTTCATTTATTCAAAGAATTCTGTGAATGAATGATGTGGCCATGTGGCCGGAGCCTCGCACGGCTGCACTCTTTTAAATTGTGACAGTGGGTGCGGGGAGAGGACCCCCTGCCTGCTGTCACAGGGAGAGTGGGATCTGGGGGGGATAAGATGCGGGAACTGGAACACGTTACACGTTCCACTCTAAAAATGGGTGGAACATGTCACATGTTCCAAAGGTAAACTTATCTTTTAATTAAACACAACCCTTCCCTCATTACAAAGCCTGGGCAATCCCACACTGAAATCAGAACTCAAAATCCTCTTCTCCAGAAGCTTTCTGGGGAGGACACTGATATCCTGCACTGTCACTAGCCACTGCTAGTGAAGCCTTTTCATACAATATAAGTTGTAATGGGAGTTTGCCATGTCTGGCTCTCAGACTTTTCCCTGGCCCGCCAACCTCCCAGCATTGTATAAAAGGTTTGAACCATGATTGAAAAAGACCCACCCATCCTGGAGGGGTCTCTGCTAACATATCACCAAAATTGTACTTTAAAAAGAGCAGAGAAAAGAAAACTGCCAGGTTGACCATTCTTAGGCCATCCTCCCACCTGAACAGGTAAGTAACATTGGCAAAAAACAGCTGTAGAGCCTTGCATAGAGAGACTCCAGCAAGATACAGATGAAGCTGACAAGGTTGGGCTGAACGACCTCCTGTTCAGTTCGCACCAGAACTTTTAAACACCGGGAAAGTTTGGAACTAAATAATGAACCCCATCAAAGTCTATGGGACCGGAACTGGAAAAATCAAAAGTGCCCATTTTGAAGGCTTATATGCAAGTAAGTGGGCATACAATGGTTATGGGGGTCTGGGTACTGCCCTGGGGGACATGTATCAGTGAAAAAAAATAGTTTGTAAAAAAAATAATTTTTAAATGAGCAGTGATTTATTGATGCTTAAAGTGAAAGTATAAAAATGAGAAATAACAATAAAAATGAAACATTACTTTCAATATAGTGCCTGGGGGTCCCCTTAGTCTGCCTGTAAAGTGGCACATCTGTACCGTGTATAGAAGCTTCTGCAGCAATAATGACTTTTATAACAGGAAATTATATTTTCCCTGCAAGCTTTCTTTATTTTGTTAACAGCTTGGGGAGCCAGTGTGTATGATGAGGCCACAATGTAGTGCACTAGGAACAAGATTAGAGATTTTTTGGATACATTTTGTTGACTCTTCCACAGACTTTGGATAGAAGTGCTTGCGGAAAAATTGGTCTTTGGGTGTCGGTGGCACCTTCATACCGTAAACCTATAGAGATACTCTTGATGAAAGCAAGAATTGACCTTGCTATCAAAAATTGAAATGACATGCACCTGTCAAACAGGTGCGGAAAAATTGGTCTTGGGTGTCTGTGGTGTCTACACACCGTAACCCTATAGAGGTACTCTTGATAACAGCAAGAATTAGCCTTGCTGTAAAAAATTACATTATATGCACCTGTTAAACAGGTGCGGAAAAATTGGTCTTATGGTGTTAATAGTGCCCATGAAACCAACACCAAAAATTCTTCCAGATGAAATCAACACCCACAACCCTACAAGGCTTGCAGAGATTCCACATCTCAAAAACACTTAATCAGCTACATTGGCATCATAGCTGCTGGTAATCCAAAACTGAATCATTTTGATAACTGTCAGTCGGTCCACAGAGTCTGAAGACAGACGTGCTCTATTATCAGCAAAAAAACTCTGGAAGCACTGAATCCCCATTCAGAAAGCACGCTGGATGCAGAGCAGCCCAGCAGCTCAATTGGGCAAGTTCTGGCTAGTGGTCTATTCTCATGACCCAGTAACCCAGTGAATCTTCAACTTGAAAGCTTTCCATCTCTGTTTTTGCCCCAAGATAGTTGTCCACCATATGATGCAGACACTGTCGATGGGATGTGGAAGCTGACAGCCCTGGGCTCTGGGGACTAAAAAAATTGTGAATTGCATTACTTACTGCTCATGGCCAACAGAATCCTTAATACTATGTTATCCATGGCACTGTAACCTACCAGAGTCGGGAAAAGCATTAAACTCCTCTTTAAAGTGTCCTCCAGAGATTTCCCTCTGTGGGGGCGGGATGAGTTCTGAAACTTTCCCCTTGTAACGGTGGTCAAGGAAGGTTGCCAAGCAATAGTGATCCTTCTCCTTGATGCCACATATTCTTGGGTCCTTTCGCATGCTTTAAAGCATGAGGGAGCCCATGCACCACAAGTTTCTGGAGGCATGAGAAGCAGAGTCCTTCTGGGTCACTGAGGGTTACAGTATCTGGAACTGCCTCTTCCCAGCCACATACTACTCCCAAGGGTCCTGGGGACAGAAAATCATCTTTTAAGGTTTGACGTATGTCTTCCTCTGCTTCAATGCCTCCAAAACTGCCAGAATCCTCCCCCTCCGCCCATTCCTCTTGTGTGTTCTGTGGTGTAGGAACAATGGTGTCTGCATAAAGTGGAAGTCCTCCTCTTCCTCCCCTGCTCTGCCTCGAGTGCCCTGTCAATAATGTCACACAGAGTCTGCTCCAGCAGGAACACAACAGGGATTGTATCACTGATGTGTGCATTGTCATGGCTCACCATCCTTGTCACCTCCTCAAATGGTGACAGTACATTGTATGCATCCTTTATCAGCAGCCATTGGTGTGGAAAAAAAGCAGAGCTGGTCTGAGTGTGTCGTTGTGCCATACTCACACGGGTACTCCTTGACAGCCCTCTGCTGCATGTGTAGCCACTGCAGCATTGTCAAAGTCGGGTTTCACCTGGTGAGCAGGTCACAAATCAGGCGGTTTACAGGCAGGTGGATTTTCCACTGAATTTCAGCCAACCGAGCACTGGCTGTGTATGACCACCTGAAATGGCTACAGACTCTTCTGCCCTGCTTTAGCAGATCTTCCAACCCTGGGTACTTATTTAAGAAAGGCTGCACCACCAAATTGAGGACATGTGCCAGGCATGGCACATGCGTCAACTTTCCCTGTCTAAGGACAGACAAGAGGTTTGTGCCATTATCGCACACCAACATTCCTGGCTCCAGCTGGTGTGGTATGAACTACCTCTGGGCCTGCCCCTGCAGAGCTGCAAGAATCTCTGCTCTGGTGTGGTTCCTGTCCCCTTGACAGACAAGCTAAAGCACTGGATGGCACCTTTTAGCCTGACTCATTGAATAGCCCCTTGAACCCTTAGTGGGTACTTGTGGTTCATAGAACAATTCATCATAGAGGAAAGGGTGGAGCTGACAAAACTTGCATCATCACCACTAGCTGTATGGAGACGTGGTGGCACAACACGCTGCAGCACTGAATCCTGTCCTGCATCCTTCCGAGTTGCAAGCAGAGTTAGTCAGTGTGCTGTGAACAGAATATATCGTCCCTGACCATGTTTGCTGGATCACGTGTCAGCAGTAACGTGGACTTTGCGGCTGACTGCCTTGCCCAATGATGCCACAACATTGCCTTCCATGTGATGGTAGAGAACTGGAATGGCCTTACGTGAAAAGAAATAGCAATTGGAAACCTGCCATTGTACATTCTGCAAATTCATGGAAGGGGGCAGAATCCACCAAACGGAAAGGCAGTAGTTGTAAAGGCAGCAGCTTTGACAAGCTAGCATTTAGATGCTGGGCATGTGGGTTGCAGTGACTGTATTTTTTATTTTTTTGGCTGCAGCAGATGGGGCAGAGAAATTTGCCGACTATAGTCTACAGCTGGATAACCGGGCAAACCTGTCATTACCAGGTCCAGGTTGCATAAATATATCTCAATGGCTTGTTTTTTTCTATCATGATGGTTGTGAAGGAACTCCAGTTTCATATTTCAAAAAGACAACCTTTTCCTGAAAATATTATAATTTCTCTTTGCTTGCTCTGTTGTTAGTTTTAGCAAGATAACACAAGTCCTTAGTTTCCATCTTAAATTATTTTCCTGATGTTACAATATAACATATTATAACAATACCGTGCGGTCATGCAGATATGTCCCTAAATCCAAGAGTTTCTTCAGCTTACCCCTGCACTTACAAGGAAAAGGGACACATCATTTCACAATATACACATTCTGCGATAGATTCCAAAAATAAAAACAAAAAGTACCAATAATGACAATGCTCTATGCACACTACAAATTCCATAGTCTATCTCGGGAGTGAGCAAGAGAAAGTGGCTACATTCCTACATACAGTGGGACCATGGAGAATGAACGTAGACAACCTCTAATAGGAAGCTGGATCACAGCAGAGAGAAAAAGGAATTTGGAGATTCGGTAGAGGCTGAGAGCAATAGAAGGGACTTTATTTTTTAACAACACATACTTAAATAGAATTTTTTCTTTTTATAAAAGCAGTGTTTAATAACACTATAAAGTAGAACTAAGGGCAAAGGGTTTTTTGCCATCTGTGTCCCATTGGGGAGACTTCCCTTTACTTCCTGTCCCATGGCCAAAACAGGAAGTGGCAGAAAATCCTTACAAAGCGATAGAATCCCTGGTTGCTACCAGAACTAGTGTCCCCTCTATTCCTGTTCTAGTGACAATCCAAAGTGATAATGGTAAACAGGAAATATAGGGCGCATCTCCCTATCAGGGGCACAGTCAGCAATAAAAACCTGACAGGGGTATCGATCTGAACACTCCATGACATCTTGTGGTTATTTACAGAGGAATCTGTTTTATGGCTATAGCAATCTGACAATATGTCAGAGGTGATTCTTCACCTGCATACTCCCCACTGTCCCTGATTTGGAAGAATGTCCCTCTTGCCTACTGATTTGTCCCTCATTTTAGTCTGATCTATATAGTTGTATATAAAATACAATTGTTCTTCAAAAAGTGTTTCCCAGCGTTTCCAATTTCTAGTTTGTTGCAATTGTAAATTTCAAAAACACTTGTGGGTTCAACTAATAATTTTTTTTATTCTCCTTTAAGGGGGTGTGGCCGGGGGCGGGGGAGGTTGTCCTATTGCTACATACTTTTGCTAAAAAAAACTGTCCCTTGCTCCCATCTCAAAAAGTTGCAAGGTATAGCACCTTATAAGGCATGGTGTGTCTTCTTTAGAAAATTGTTGTGGATGTATTGTAGCTCCCTCCTAGTATACAGGCAGAGCTAGGCAACTTTAGTTTGCTCCACTGTAATCAGAGGATCAGAGGTTGATTATTTAGGGCTGGTCAGTGCTCGATTACTTCCCCCTACCTTCTGGAGGATTCCAGAATCATAGTGGGAGGAAGGACAGGGAATGCAGACTGAATATTTATGAAACTCCAGCCAATCCCTGGGGAAGTGTGCCCAGTTGGTGATGAGAGAGCCCATAAATAGTCTGAGGCCTGAGCAGGGGTCCAGTCCTGCAGGAGAAGACCCCTGTGCAAGGGCCCTGCCCATGGGGCAGAAATTTGGGAGGCAGCTGTCAGGAAGACACCGAGGTCCCAGCTAGGCTTAGCTGGGGGATGGGGGGGCTATTACTGATCTCAAATCCGAGGATCAAGTTAGAT
The DNA here is from genome assembly GCA_018402905.1 of Glandirana rugosa. Classification (NCBI taxonomy): domain Eukaryota; kingdom Metazoa; phylum Chordata; class Amphibia; order Anura; family Ranidae; genus Glandirana; species Glandirana rugosa. Next base: position 75,667 of record BLSH010374593.1, on the reverse strand, counting down.
CTGGAGAATCTCATGGAAGAGAGCCAGAAAGAAGTTGGTGGTAAAGAGTCCAGCTGTCCTATGGTAGTGTGAGTCTACATCTCCCTCACTAGGAATAGCATGGTGAAGGAGGCAGCCGATGATCCTGTGGCTATGTGAGTATGTGACTTCAGTGCTGAAGAATAGTGTGTGGCTTTTAAACTCTGAAAGGAGTACAGGTCACCATCAGCACAGAGATCCTGTGGGACATTCATTTTTGTATAGTACAGCCAGAATTTGTTCAGGTCCACAGTTTATTGGGGTATCCCATGCTCCACCTCCTATCCCAGTTCATCATTCCTAATAAAAACCTAAAAAGAATCCCCATGGCTGTTCTTTGGAGCTAGTGGAAGAGTGCTGTAGGAGAAAAAAGGTCTTAATTTACCAGCGGCTCTTTAGGGCAGTGTTAATTTCATTGACGAAAATATTTTCATCTACTAAATTAACACTATTTTAGTAAACTAAAATACAACTAAAACTAAAACAATTCAGATAACTAAAATAGGACTAAAATGAAAATGGCATTTTAGTCAAAAGACTATGACTAAGTCTAGGTTCACCCTTATGCGTTTTTTAATACATTTTGCAGTTTGCAGAAATGTACTACTGTCCATTTAACATGGTTTCCAATGGTACACATTCACATCTATGTGTTTTTCAGCTGGTGAGTTTTTGGAAAGAGCAAGGAACTTTTTTCCAGCAAAAGATTGTGTTTTGCATGTAATAGACTTCAATGGCCCTGCACCAAAAACATAAGTGTTGCATTTTTAATGCGTTTTGCATTTTTGTTTCTCCATAACACACTGTGTATAGCTGGTTGTTAACGCTTGTCCACCACGTCCATAACAACAGGTGAGTCATCAGCTGTCAGCGGGCTCCCCCACTGACAGCTGAATGTAAAAACAAGAATTGCTAGCACTAAAAAAAATTAGCAAAAAAAAGGCGTGGGGTCCCCCCCAAAATCCAGACCCATATCCAAGCATGCAGTCTGGCAGGTCAGAAAAGGGAGGGGACAAGTGTCCCCCTTCTTGAATGATACCAGGCACAATGCCCTCAACATGGTGGGGTGCTTTGGGGCAGGGGGGCTCTGACCCACCCAAAAGTACCTTGTTCCTATATCGATGGGGATAAGGGGCCTCTTCACCAAAGTCCTGGCCGGTAGTTATGGGAGTGTGCGGACAGGGGGTTTATTCGGAATCTGAAAGCCCCCAGATTCCACCCCCCCATGTGAATGAGTATGGTGCACATAGTACCCCAATCCCTTTCACCAAAAAAGTGTAAAAAGTGAGTAAAGACACAACACAAGTTTTTCCAAATAAGCCCCCAACCACAGACCCCCACAACCACTGACCAGGTTGTGGGGAAGAGTCTCTTGTCCCCATCAACAAGGGAACAAGGTGCTTGGGGGGGCACCCCACTATGTTGAAGGCATGTGGTCTGGTATGGTTCAGCGCGGAGGGGGGGGGGGGATTTGCGTGTCCTCTCCTTTTCCTAACCTGCATGCTTGGATTAGGAAATGAAAATGGTCACTCGCGTAAACTGTTAAATGCCTGGCGTGCCAATCCACTCCAAAACAATAAAACAGGATTGCTGCAGCTTAATGGTGTGACTATACCATGTGACAGAATGCTAAAAGTGAAACAAAAACTGCTATACCGTACTATATGATATATATGAAAGCAGGGCTGGCCCAAGGCATTGTGCTGCCTGGGTCCAAGAATGAAATACTGCCCCCGCCCCCCAAAAAAAATCACACCCACATCCATTTGTTTATATCATGATAATTAAAGCTAAAATTAAACTTTTCAGGAAGTCAGATTTACATGCAACAGCACCTTGTCTATATGCAAAATGGTCCGTCGTGTTACGGAACCCGGTCGGGACGAAAGTATATATAGTATATCATGCCATATCGTCAAAAACAAAGTGAAAATCGTA
>BLSH010374593.1:26947-37810 GCA_018402905.1 Glandirana rugosa | reverse complement strand
GTACTTCTGCACCTGGTAGCAATTCAATGGGACAATCGTAGGCCCGGTGCGGAGGCAACTTGTCTGCCCCCTTCCTGCTGAATACGTCCAGGAAATCGTGATAAGCTGAGGGAACTGCATCTTGGGTCTCCTGGTCAGGGTTGGAATCCAGACATAAGACAGAGGGAGAAGGCTCCCGGGATGGCTGAAGGCAATGATGTCGGCAGTAGAAGGACGGGAACTGGACCTCCCCTGTGACCCAATTGATGTCGGGGCAATGTGCCCGCAGCCATGGGAGGCCGAGAATGACTGGGTAGAGCGGGGATGCAATGGCATCTAGGAGCAGGTACTCAGAATGGCCAGTGACAGTCTTAGCGAGAAGGGGAATGGTTTCATGGGTAACTGTACCCGATTTGAGAGGTGACCCGTCGGCCAGGCGGACGACCATTCGGTGCACTTTGGATTTGAGGAGAATCTGATGCTGTGCAGCAAAGGCTAGGTCTACAAAGCAGCTGCAGGTGCCTGAGTCCAGGATGGCTGAAACTTGGATGCTCCCATTGGGGAGTTGAAGAGACAAAGGCAGCACCAGATGGGTTGCCTGATCGGGTAGAGACAGGACCACTCCCTTGGGGGAGATGGGATCCTTCGCTGGGCATGACCTGACACGATGCCCAGAACCTCCGCAGTACAGGCATAGGTTGAGGCTGAGGCGCCTGTGCCTTTCCTCTGGGGTAAGGGGTGTGCGTGGATACACAGTAGGCACGGATTCCGACAGGTTCCCCACAGATCGCTCGGCCCTGCGTTACCGCAAGCGACGGTCAACCCGGATGGCCAGGTCGATCAGAGCCTCAAGGGATTGTGGTATCCCTACTCGAGCCAATTCATCCTTCAGAGGCTCGGACAGGCCCAACCGAAAATTGATGGTGGAGGGCCGCATCATTGCAGGTTGTATCCGCAGCCCAGCGCCGGAACTCGGCAGCATAATCTTCTGCCGTGCGTTGGCCCTGCTGGCGGGCGTGGAGAGCTGTCTCTGCGGTTGCGGCCAAGTGGGGGTCCTCATATGCCTCGATGCCATGGCCCGGAAGAAGAGGTACAAGTCCACTGTTTCAGGAGCTTTCAGTTCCAGGCGGCGGTGGGTCCATGCTTGAGGTTCCTCTCGTAAGAGAGAGATAGCCAGCCCCACTTTAGTGACTTCCGAGGAAAAGGTGCGGGGTTGCAGCGCGAAATACAGTTCACAGGCGCTGCGAAAACCCCGAAATTTCCTGCGGTCCCCTGAGAATCGTTCAGGTAAAGGTACCTCTGGCTCAGTGGGCAGGGTGAAAATAAGCTGGTTGGAGCTTGATGCAGCCGACATGGAAAGTTCCTGGACTTGGCTTTCCATCCGGGTGTACCCGTCTTGTAAGTCCTTTATGGCTCGGGTCAGTCCGGTCAGGTGTAGGAATAGCTCCTGCGTTGGAGAGGGCCCCTGCGCAGACTCAGACATGGCTGTCCGTTGCTGTCACGTACCTGGTGGTGGAGTCTGACTTATGCAGTGGGCAACCTCTCTTACGACCCTGATTCCTGAACCCCTGGTAGTGTGGACAGGGAGCTCGGGAGTGCAGGGAGGCATGAGGGTGCGGACTGGGTCACAGGTGGTGGTGTGCTGGTCCATGAGGTGCTCGTGCAAGCTGAAGCGTGGTGGTGCAGGCTGGGTCGGTAACGGGCTGGCAGAGCAGTACAGATGGGTCAGGCTGAAGAGTAGTCAGGTGCAAGCAGAGTTCGTTAACTGGCGGGCAGCGAGGTACAAGGGAGCAGGCAGAAGAGTGGTCGTGGAAGCCGGGGTCGGTGCAGGCGGAGATCAATAGCAGAGTCAAGGCAAGCCAGGTCACAGGAACATACAATCAGGATCACAGGTTGCTACAGGAACACACAAACGCTGTAGAACGGACAGCACTTTCTACAGGAAGCAGGAAGTTTAAATAGAGCTGCTCATCCAGGAAATAGAGGAAACCACAATCAAATGCAATTGACCCTTAGCACAGTCTTTTTCTAACACTCATACAGCGATCGGTGCTATGAAAATGCACTGATTATTGTGTAAATGTAACTGACAGGGAAGGGGTTAACCTGCAGGGGGCGATCATGGGGTTATCTGTCTTCCTTGGGCAGTGTCACTAACTGTATGGGGGTTGGGCTGACTGGAGGAGGAGAGTGATCGCCGCTCCCATATACAGGCGGTCCCCTAGTTATGAACATCCGACTTATGAACGACTCCTACTTACAAACGGAGGGAGACAACAGGAAGTGAGAGGAAATCTCCCCCTAGGAAGGGAAATTCACTCCTGTAAGACTTATTATGGGAAAAAGGTGTCTCCACTGAAGCTTTATCATCAATCTTTGTTTCCACAACAACCCAACATTTTCAAAATCCAATTATCATTGGGACAGAAAGTGAGGTGAAATCTTCTGAACAGAAACCTAGACAGCAAAACAACCATTACAGGGGTGATACCCCTTCCCTATGCTATCCAAAAAGCTTAAAAATATTTGTTTTGGCTGAAGCTACACTTAGAAAATGTCCCTGTTCCCACTTACATACAAATTCAACTTAAGAAGGAACCTACAGATCCTATCTTGTTTGTAACCCGGGGACCGCCTGTACTGGGAACGTACGATCACACTCCTTTTCCCCTGTCAGAACGGGGATCCGTTTAGGGTTGCCACCTGTACGGGATTCACCCGGACAGTACGGGTTTAGAGTGATGTGCCCGGGTCTCCTTCCTCCTCTCTCCCGGACACAATGATCCAGCCTGCACTCTGGCTCTGAGTTCTATCTGCTCAGCTGGTGGCCAGGAAGGAACATGAATAGTAAATATAATCACTCAGGCACAAGTCCTTATCTTTATTCAGCCGTTCTGCCAATCTTATCTGAGTCCCGACTTCCACTTCTATAGCGATCAGCTGGGAGGGACTATTTGATGATTTTCGGGCTCAGGCGGAGTGATCCTTGTCTTGTGCTGCGGTTCCCGGCAATTACATTGCCTGGCTGATGGGTATAGAAGTGGAAGTCGGGACTCAGATAAGATGGTCAGAAGGGCTGAATAAAGAGAAGGACTTGTGCCTGAGTGATAACATTAACTATTCATATTCCTTCCTGACCACCAGCTGAGCAGATAAAGCCACAGTCCAGCCTGGATCTCCACAGCAGGTAAGCGCTTGAGTCCAGGGGGTTAAATAGTCCTTTCCCTTCCCCTGGCCCCCAGCTGAGCAGAAGTTTTGAAGGTTTTTGTAATTGCTGCAGACAAGAGCTTTTAAGAGCCGGTTCACACTGAGGCGACTTGTCAGGCGACTCAAGTCGCCTGACAAGTTGTCCCCATGCAGTGCAATGGAACCGTTCTAATAGGAGCGACTCAGAAAAAGGTTCCTGCACTATTTTCGGGGTGACCTCAGCGCGACTTGCATTGACTTCTATGGTAAGAAGTCTCCTTGCAGGCCGTGCTGAGGTAGCCTGGAGCGGGGCGACTTGCTTTGCCCTGCAAGTCGCGCCGCTCCAGTGTGAACCGCCGGCTCTTACTCAGCCTAGGATCACACTGTAGCGATGTGGGAAGCGGTGCAATTCCAGCGCCGGTTCCTGAATGGCACCTCTCCCACAGGCAGGTCACACTGCTCTCTGTGAACCGCTGCGGTGTCATTACAAAGTTAATGACAGTTCACAGATCGCAGTGCAAACTGGGAATTTGTACAGGAATCAGATGGTGATAACACCCCATGTGATCCGATTCCAGTGCGTGAAAAAAACAAGTCCCTGCACCTTTTCTGTGCAAATCCAATGCGAGGTCAGCCATACAAGGGTATGGCTGACCTCACATTGCTCAGACATTGCATGCGATCGCACTCGTCTGAACCTAGGCTCAGCAATAGTCCTGTTCCTGTCCCCAGTTCCCTGATGATTTCTCAGAATATACTGCAATGGGTGAATACCCTTAGGGCTCATTTACACATATGGTGCCCTCTGAAGAGCAATCCATGTTTGGATCACTCTTCAGAGGGCATTTAGCAGGCAGTGAGGAGGAGTTATATCACCTCTTCACCACCTGTTAAAACCCTACAACGGCGCCCCGCAACTGAATGCATTGCACACAGATGCAGGAAGCCCTCATTCACTTGGATGGGCCACGTTCAGCAGGCATTGCTGCACTGTGATGCAAAGCATTTTGGCTATTGCGTGTGTACATCCCCCCTCTGCTGCCTTTGCAGTTTAAGAGGAATGGTTGGGTAGCAGTAAAAACACAGCTCAACCTCTAATTTTTACTGTCCCCCAACCATAAGTGTAAACGAAGTAGCAGGACACTCTGAAGAGTGATCCACAGTGAATAATTTTTTTAGACGTATTTGACAGGTGGTGAAGAAGCGTTGTTTTCTCCTTACCACTTGTTTTTAACACCTAAATTCCCACACCACTGTGCTGTAGCCATGTGCATTGCACACGGTTGCAGCGCAGCCCAATTGAGTTGAATGGGTTGAGTTGTTAAGCAAGCGCAGTGCAGTGCACTAGTGGGGTCTTTCACACGGGCTTTCTGTCCGGTGGACCCTGTTTTGTTCAGGGATCGATCCATTGATCCCCACTGAGCAGGCGGGTGACAGGTCCGTCTCCGCTCACTGTGCAGAGACCTGCCAGAGCCACGCTCTCCTCTTTGGGGAGATCAGATGAAAATGGACCACCTGTCCATTTTCATCCGATCCACTACACATATGGAAAATAGGACCTCCATCCGTCTGGATTTCACGGATCGGATCGGATAGCAGCGGGTGTCAGTGGACATGTCAACATTGACATCTGCCGCTCCATAGAGGTGAATGGAGCGTCTAATCAGGTCCACCTGAAAAACTGTCAGGCTGACCTGATCAGAAACCCCATCTGAAAAGGCCCTTAGATCCATTTCACATTGGGGCACTTTACAGGCGCTATTGCACTAAAAATAGCACCTGTAAAGCGTCTCCCCATTCAACCCAGTGTGCCCTTTCACACTGAGGCAGCTCAGGGCGGTGCGCCTGTGGGAGTAAAATTAAACTCCTGCAAGCATGATTTTTCAGGAATGTGGGGAGCTCCACCGCCCCTGCCATTGGATTGAATGGGCAGCGCTCCCAAAGCGGCTGTACACCGCTCCAGGAGCGTCGAGCGCCGGCACTTTTAACCCCTTGTGGGGGGGTTAAAAGTGCCGTGCTGCCGCCCGAATAGCGGCGCCATAGCGCTACTATTACAGCGGTAGATCGCCGCTAAATTGGCGGCAGTTTACCGCTGACAAGCGGGCGGTCCCAGTGTGAAAGGGGCCTTAGTGTTCGGGTTTGGCTTGAAGAAAAGGTGGCAACCCTAGATCAGTTGTTTACATACACGGACCTCTGTTCTTTCGCTGAGTGGGAGCGATCGTGTGTAGCTGGCGGACATCGAATCCGCCCTACCCGCTCCTTGGCTCCCCCCTCTACACAGTGAGCGTGCGAGCGTGCCCACAATCCACGTTCTTGCAGCCGCCCTCAGGTGACGGCAGTTTGCGATAGCGAACAAAGTTGCCGCCGTCAGGTGACAGTGGGCTGTCGGCAACTGGTTAACAGGCCATGCTGTATGTAACTTCGAACAGGCTGTGCAAGGAGCCCTGTATCTTTGGAACCATAGGTGCTAGGAGTCCAAAATGTTGACCAATGGTGGGGAAGGTCTCTGACTACCTACCACCCATATTTGGGGTCTCTGAGACCCCAGGTCACCAAGCTATAACCCTTGAAGCTCAATGTTTTTTTTATGTTCATGGCTCTGCCCAGGGGCGTTGCTAGGTCTCCAAAAGATCTGGGGCTATAGCCCATAGCAGCGAAGTAAAGAAAGTCATATGCCTGAATATATATACTGTATGTATAAATGTAAATATTGTTACATATCTGAGTGCGGATCCCCCTTACATCAGGGTCCCCAGAGAGCCCCCCACTTACATCAGGGTCCCCAGAGATCCTCCGCTTTGAATGCTGGGCAGGGAAGGAGTCCTGGCTGTGATGTCACTGGTTGCTAGACACTAGGCAACTCTAGCAACTAGTGACCAGGAGTAGAGTCAGGTGTAGGTGAGGGCAGCGCCAGAGCCAGTGCTACAGCGGCTCAGTCTTCCCCTGCCTCTTGCATTCCGGACTGGTACATACCTGCTAATTGCAGAACTGCACCCACCCGGTAAGAGACTTGGGGCTATGGGCCCCAGACTCGGGGCTATAGCCCTAATAGTCACCCCCTAGCAATGCCCCTTGCTCTGCCTCACCTGCTTCCCCTGACTGCACGTCCCTGTCCCCATGGGTAGCTCAGAATTGCTAAGGAGCTGATGGATATACTGTATAAATACTAGCCAGGAAAGGTAGCTGAATAAGTGTATAGTCAAATACAAGGTGGGTATAAGCCACTTCTTGCTATCCATATACGGTATATGTATTATGGCCATGGTCAGGCTGCAGGGAAGGCTCCTAGCTTGGATACTCTGCTAGTGGTGGTGGGAGGTGGGAAGCTAGTGCAGGAGCCTGAAGGCCCAGCTGGCAAACTGTCAGACCACACACAGGAAGAACAGCTCTCTCAAAGTATTTGCTGAGCTTGATTGCCAGTTTGATAATCCTACTCTTAATATGGGAATGAAAAAAAGAAGCTGCTTTATGCCTGGTTGCACACCTCATTCCTAAATTAGGTCTTAAGAGCAAATCAAAGTACTGTTCCTTTACACATAATGGCAGTTCCAGCATTCCAGCAAATATGGGAAAAATCTGACAAAAGTTTAAACCCTCACTAACCAAAATTTGTTTTTATTAACACACAACCTGAAACCGTTCCCTACTCCCCCATACACTCAACACATTGCATACATACACAACTCCTGCAGTCTATGGCCAGCCCAGTGATGTTTTGAGTCCTTCGTCTTCTTCTCTGCTGTGGGGGTGGGTGGACAGCATTGTGTTCACATCCTGTAAAGATGTACATTATAAGTGCCACTTAGTCCAGGAGTACTGTGAGAGTAGGCTGATAATGACATGCCCTCAGAGTCAGGTTCATAATGGTCTGGGCTCAAAAGAAGTCAACTGGAAAATGTTGGGCACCACGCAACCTGCAAGAAGACCATTGCTGGGCTGGAAAACAGTGAGTCTGAGTGTATAGTGCTGAAGATAGGTTGCATATTCTAGCAGCGTTACCTTCATCGTACTTTCTACCAACACTATGATTCTATAGCCTTTATAAGAGGGTCAAATCACAGAATAAAATTTGCACTTAGGAAAACTCCTGCTCTATGTTAGGTTCCACTGCGAAGAGCAAACTTTGGCTATAATGTTATCACTGTGTGCATTGAGACTAAACCACATCACACCATATCCTCTTCTGTTTCCCATAAATCTAAAGGTGTAACCCTAGGGCAGGTGGACAGCAGTTGTCATTTTTATACCCAGCACTGGCCCAGCCACAGTATGCGGAGCATGTGCAAGAACCACTGGTCTCAGCTAGTGGGGAGAAGGATGTTCAACTTTGGAATCTTTGCCCTGGGATTATAAGAACCTAATCCTAGCCCTAGTTGTGAGGAAGCAAGCTGTTTTTTAAAGTTTTGGTTGAACTCCAAAGACTCAAAAGTATTTTTAAAACTTGACTATGTAATATCTATCTGCTTCTCCATGTTTCTCAGGATTTATTCCTATTGTAGTCATCACACACAAAGCAAATCAATATACTTCTACAGTGGAGAACATGTTCAGAGGGATGGGAGCCGAGCAGGTCATATCGGTGGAGAATTATACCAGAGAAAATCATGAGCGATCCCGGGGGAAGGACACTGACATACTGACATTTCTCTACAATGCTCTGCAAGATGTCGCCTATTTTATGTCCCGCCAACATGATCTGAGGAGAGAGAGACTGGAGAGAAAGAAATTCCTCCTAAAGTATATGCATGATGTGGAGGTTAAGAAGAAAGTGAAAATGCATTAAGAGAGGCAGAAATAAACAAAACCCGAAGACGTTAAATCCTGCTAAAACAGTGTCCATTCTGACCGTCCTAGTTGGAGGGACCCATCGTTTATTTATACATTCTCTACATTATTGATTAATAAGGTGGTGGGTAACTCTATACCTAAAGGCCCACTTGCAGTGCAGGTCTTCTCCTTTACTAGGTAGCAGCACAGCGACACTGACTAATAACCAGTGCAGGAGAACCTCAAACTTGGTGTCACCTATTGGAAGTAAAAACCAAAAAAGGTTTCACTGCTGGAGACACCAGAGAGCAGAGCTGAGTGCTGCCACACATCATATGTGTTTGTGTTCTGCAAACATATTTAGGAAATGTTCTTCCTCTCAAAAAATTACTTGTTTTGAATTATTTTTCTTTCTTATGTCTACATTAGAATGCATTATTTATATTAATATAGGATGATATGGAGTGTATTAGGACCATTTACAGTAAGACTCTCCTTATCAAAGGTCTACTGGGGATGGGGGGGGGGGGCATATTTCTATGCCTCACCCCCAGAAAGCAAGTGTTTTCCAACCAGGGGTCTGTCATGCTTTACCCAAAACCGTGAAATTGTGTTGTTTTTCAGATACAAGCTTTAGGTGTCAGCCTATACTTGTGTAAAATTCCAAAATCTCTTAACTAATGTGAAGGTTGTAGACAGGGAGTCAGTCAATGGCCTTCTGCTTCTACCCTTCTCCCTGTGTTTACAGTGTGGGTGAGCGCCTCTGCTTGTTGCTGAGAGCTGATGCCAGGCAGAACTGGCATCCACCCAATGTTTTTTTTTTTCACAAGAAACCACCCAATGGGTTTGCTCTATGAGAAGTAAAGTGGTCATGTGACCGCAAAGTCATTTCCACTGTCTTTGCTGAATCAACAGAGTGGTCACATGACTTTTGCTATGATGTAGCCATTAGGGAGAACCCAGAACAGGACTAATGTGTTTTCTGCCCTGGGCACCCCCTTAGGGTAGACTGTGCCTAATTAAGGCAGGTCATTTTTTGGTACAGATGGTCTATACATAGCACAATTTGCACCAGAAGGGGACCCTTCAGTGGGAGTATATACTGTACATAGGGCTAGTGTGTCTTAGTGAAATGGGATGAATACGTATGGAAGCTGGCTCCATCCTTCTCGTGTGAACGCAGGGTTTGTATTGCACTATGCTGATGAAGCAAGCTACCCTGCTGAACTCACACCCTCTTCCTTCACTACAAGAACGTTCTAAACTTTTCAGTGGTCCTTTATTCTAGGAGACCTGTCATTTGTGCATTATTACAAAGAGAATCCAGTGATTGCATGCCTATGAGAGCTCAGATTAATAAGGAAAGCATTGTCGGGCCAATTTGATGTTTAGGAACAGAAAACTCTTTATCCAAAACTATCGCAGACTACTGTATGTTTTTAGATGCAAAAAAAAATGGTGAGGCGCAACCCTATAAAAAGCACCAAAGCACCTAGTGACTAAAGTGCATATTGTAAGTGCAATAAATAATCAACCATATCAAACAATGATTTACAGTGCCTATATGTAGAAAATAAAAAAATATATAAAGAAATTGATACTAATATGCACTAATTCAGTGCCACCTAGTGACTAAAGTGTGCAAATAATAATAATGTCACACAGTAAATTACAGTGCCTGAATAAAAAGACAAACAATCTGTTATATACTAAATGCAATAAAGTCCATACATGTGTAAACTCATACAAAGTGCTGGTGCAAATAAAGTCAATTCAAGTGTAAACTCATATAAATAAAGTGCTAGTGTATAAACGGTGGATAAGTGTGCTTCCTAGAGACAACACCACAAATTTTCACAGTGATAGCACACCCCTTCACCGGTCTCTCTATGCGCTCACCTCAACGTGCGACCCCAGTTGGGTCTATAAGTCGCACATTCCCCTCAGGGCAATATCCTCATAGCAACCCGGATACAGTAAATCTCCAGGCTCACAACGATCACAGCGCTGATATATTGGATGAAAAGTGCTATATAGTGATTTACCGTTTAAAAACACTTTATTAAAATAAATAAAAAATATTGCGCTCACTTATAGTAGTGTACAAACTCCGGTACACTCGGGCAATGCACTTTCAGCTAGCCAGGTATGTGGTCTTATGGCTGTCCCCAATGCCGCTGCTATTCCTCGGCTGCTCGCTAGGGTTGCCACATCATCCCTTTAATCCAGAACACATATGAATTACACAGGTTGTTGTTCTGAGGCTAATGTAATGCAGATAAGGCACCTAGTGAGTTTAATTACCACCTTAATCAGCCACAGAACCTGTGCAGTTGATATGTGTCTAGGGTTGCCACCTTTTATTCAGGTCACACCCGAACACTTTAGCGGTGCACAGCAATTTTTTTTAGTATAAACTATACATATATTTGCTATTAAATAATATTTCTAATCCTATGAAGTTAACACAAGAGTTCCCCCTTTACATCAGAGTCCACAGAGTTCCCCTTTTACATCTGATCTCGCAGAGTTCCCTTTCAACGTAAGGGGGGACTCTGTAGACTCTGATGTAAGGGAGAGCTCTGGGGACTCTGACATAAGGGATGCTCTGGGAACCCTGATTTATGGGGGGAAAACTGAGAACTCTGATGTACGGAGAGGACTCTGATGTATGGAGAGGACTCTGCTGTATGGAGAGGACTCTGATGTATGGAGAGGAGCTCACTCACCCTTTGGCAGTCAGCACCTCTCATCCAGATGTATCTGAGGCTGCTGAGCTTCAAATTTCTGGCCCCCTCAGCCTTTTTCTGTGGCACAGCGCTGGGGACTTGGGTGTGGGCAGACACAGAGAGGTAGGGGCGGGAGGAAGAGGTGCAGATCGAGCCCTGTCTCCCGTCTGTGTGTGTTGGGGGGGGGGGATTATTATTGCTG
>BLSH010374581.1:51774-63054 GCA_018402905.1 Glandirana rugosa | reverse complement strand
TCGGAGTGTCTAGTAACATATATCGAGTCGGAGTGTATAGTACCATATGTCGAGTCGGAGAGTCTAGTACCATATGTCGAGTCGGAGTGTCTAGTACCATATGTCGAGTCGGAGTGTCTAGTAACATATGTCGAGTCGGAGTGTCTAGTACCATATGTCGAGTCGGAGTGTCTAGTACCATATGTCGTGACGAAGTTTCTAGTACCATATATCGAGTCGGAGTGTCTAGTACCATATATCGAGTCGGAGTGTCTAGTACTATATGTCGAGCCGGAGGCTGTGAGGCTGAGCTGTATACCATGATCTGTGAGGCTGAGCTGTATACAATGATCTGTGAGGCTGAGCTGTATACCATGATCTGTGAGGCTGAGCTGTATACCATGATCTGAGAGGCTGAGCTGTATACCATGATATGTGAGGCTGAGCTATATACAATGATCTGTGAGGCTGCGCTATATACCCTTATCTGTAATGCTGAGCTATATACCCTGATTTGTGAGGCTGATCTGTATACTCTGTCATGTGATGTTGGGGGCTATATACTGTGTACTGTGATGCGGAGCTGTATAGTGTGTCCTGTGATGCTGAGCTGTATACTGTGTCCTGTGATGCGGAGCTGTATACTGTGTCCTGTGATGCTGAGCTGTATACTGTGTCCTGTGATGCGGAGCTGTATACTGTGTCCTGTGATGCTGAGCTGTATACTGTGTCCTGTGATGCTGAGCTGTATACTCTGACCTGTGATGCTGAGCTGTATATTCTGACCTGTGATGCTGAGCTGTATACTCCTGACACTGTGGGTGGAACCAAGTGCAATACAGGGGACAGAGTGGATGGATTATATAAGGGTGGGGCTTATAAGTGGGAGGGATCAAATAGGAAGGGTGGCACCCCCACCTAAAACTTCATGAGCCGTCACTGCCCACAAGCTCTCACACACTCATTTCCCCTCTGGTGCAGATGTCAGCTGAAATATCAATGCCCATTATTCTCATATTGCCCCTGTAAGGATGTTGCAATATTCTGCTAATCAGAATACTGTGCTGGAACCGACACCGCAACTTAGTTATGATGGAATAGAAGACATAGCAGCGTCACACACAGACGGGACCATTGCTCATACAATGGAAGGCTCTGTCTATGTAAACATTCTGGAAATGTCCCATCATTTGGTAAATCGCAGCAATAGTTATTCACATTAAACTATTTTTTTATAATCCTAAAACATTGAATGTGAACAGCTTAATGTAAAAAGCTTAAAGCGGAGGTCCGCTGCCCGCCGCTGTTCCTTTAACCACTTGCTGACCACAGTCTGACGGCAACAGAGTGGCTCGTTATCGCAAACAGCTGTCATATGACGGCGGCTGTGATAACTAGTGCTGTGAGCGCGCGCACGCCACTGGAGGCACGCGCGCACGCTCACTGTGTCTGGGGGGGGGCATAGAGTGGGTAGGGGGGACTCGATTGCCGCCGGCTACCCGCGATGGCCCCCACGCAGTGAGAGAATGGAGGTTGGTGTAAGTAAACAAGGATCTCCATTCTCATAGAGGGGGAAGGGCGATGATCACAGGCTTCCTGTATATGGAAGCCGTGATCATCTATTTCCTCTAGCCAAGGCAGCCCCCATACAGTTAGAACACGCCCAAGGAACACAGTTAACCCTTAGAGCTCCCCCTGCAAGTTAACCCCTTCACTGCCAATGGCATTTACACAGTAATCAGTGCATTTTCATAGCACTGATCGCTGTATAAATAAAAAATAAATAACAACCCCAGAAATGAATTCTCATCGTCCGTAAACGCGGCAAATTTTACGCAAACCAATCAATAAACGCCGATTGCGTTTTTTTTACCAAAAATATGAGGAAGAATATAAATTGGCCAAAACCGATGGAAAAAAAATGTTTTTTTATATTTTTTTTGGATTTGTATTTTAGCAAAAAGTAAGAAATTTGGTTTTTTTTTGCAAAATTGTCGCTCTTCTTTTGTTTATAGCGGCGGTCAGAAATGACACAAAGGGGATCAAATACCACCAAAAGAAAGCTTTATTTGTGGGAAAAAAAAGGACACATATTTTGTTTTGGTACAACGCCGCACGACCGTGCAATTGTCAGTTAAAGCGACGCAGTGCTGAATCGCAAAAAGTGCTCTGGTCATTAGTCCAAAAGGCCTAAAGTGTGAAATCCTTCCGGGGCTGAAGTGGTTAAAAAGTAAAAGTCACAGCTACACATACAGGACACATACAGTAGCTGCTGACTTTAGGACACTTACCTGTCCTGGAGTCCAGCGATATCGGCATCGCCCACCGATCTTTGGATCGGTGGACAAGTGCTGCCCTCGCCATTGAGGCTTCATGGCCGGGCCCCTACTGTGCATGTGCGAGCCACCACTGTGCAGTGGGAGTACTGGGAGCCCGGCTGCTGATGGCTCCAGGAGGTGTGGAAAAGGACACCTGTCAAAGACAGGTATCCTCTCCCCCCTCCCCCTGAAAGGTGCCAAATGTGACACCTGAGGGGGAGGATTCCGACCAGCGGAAGTTTCACTTTTGGGTGGAACTCGGCTTTAACAAACCATAATTTACCATAAAGTGCCAAAACCTCAATCAATTGTCTTGAAACTTTTCACAAACCCAAGATTTCAGCTTCCCTAAACCCCTCCAAGATGTTTTTATGGATTTTGGTCTCCTACAAAACAATTAAGTGACATTAAGCGTGTGTGGCTCACCATCCAGAGATGTAACTAGAACCTTCAGGGCCTTGGTGCAAGAAATTATGAAGGGCCCCCTGACCCCTGGCCAGGGCCCTTCCCTCTTACCATTGATCCTTGGGCCCTTTACTCCCATGGCGGGGCCATTTATTAGAGTTCTGCAGTGGTCCCCCTTTCTGCCATCTTCGGGCCTCCCCACGGTGGTGAAATGCCAGGGCCCGGTCACAAGTGCAACCTTTGCAATCCTGATAGTTCTCTCACTGTGTCAGTAGTTTTGAATCTTTACTTTAATTTTATTACTTTTTACAATTTTTTAGGAGCTCTGTTGGGACTTTGATGAGATATAAGGGGTCTAAGCAAACCTCAGCTCTCAATCTCCATCTGTGTAGCCTCAGCTGCACAGAGTGAATGGACAGGAATAGTTGAGTACCAAGCCCCCCATTCATTTAGAAACAGAAGTATTGTGAAAACAGTTTACTATGCTTCAGTTATGAATGAACAGAGTTAGTGATTGGTACCAATCACTGACTCTGTTCATTTCAGAAAAGGAAGGAGCTGGTAAATGTCAAACCCATGCCTGGCTTTCCATCATGACACATCTCCTACAGAATGTGGCAGGAGAGAGGAGGGGGAAGATGGTAGCACTGCAGGGGGGACCAGGGAAGTACACAGGGACCCAGGAACAGCAAAAGACAAGTGAACTGAATAGGAAGGGAGGTGGGGGCAGCATATAGAGGAACCAATCTACTCCATTAGGAGGAAAATAGAGGTTCCTCTAAATGCCACCCCCTCCATCCCTCCTATTCAGGTGTACAGGGGAGGCACACGGGCCCCCTGGAGCACTGGGCCTGGTTGCAATTGCAACCCCTGCAACTCCTGTAGTTACGCGCCTATCACCAGCCAATCACTAGGGGTTTCTTGGCTAGTGGTACATGCTGGGGAAATGCATATATACTTGGAAGAATTGCCATGTGCCCAGTCTTCATACAGCCCACCTCCAGGCTTGGTCTAGAGATGGGAAAGCTCAAGGGTGGGAAAGGTTTGGCTAGGCCTCAGGCCTAGAAAAGGCCTCACATGCTGATTGAGGAGGAGAACCAGAGATGCTGAATGGCTACTGGAGGTTCCTGTTACTGGAAAGGACGTAAGGAGCAAGTCTGGTGTCTCTCCTACTGAAGATCTTATGTCTATCCCTATTCAGCTGCTGCTCTAATACCCAGTGCCAGCCTGTGCTCCTATGGATTCTGCACTGTATAATACTGAAAGGGACTGGTGAGTCTGGAGTTCTGTTCTAATCTAGTTTTTGCCGTGGGTGTTCTAAGCCCTGTGCCCTCTCTGTCAGTTATGGAGTTCACCAATAAAGCATTCAAAAATCTACTTTAAAAGACTTGCACCAAACTTTTCTTTGATTGCACATCCATTTACTGGCCTAGGATCTGCCCGAGATTAAAATGTCAGCCTTCCCTGCCTTTGGGGATCCATGCTATGCCTCTGGGGGTCAGGGGTGATGCACTTGTATTTTTTTTGGGAGCTTAAAGGAATTGTAAAACCTTCTGTGTGTAGTGGCCTCCCCAGCCCCCTAATTACTTACCTGAGCCCCTTTGATCTGCAGTGAATCCATAAGTGTCTTAGGTGTCCCAGACACTCCTCCTGATTGGCTGAGACAGAGCAGCGGCAATCAAAATCAGGCAGCCAACCAGGGGAGAGAGGTGTGCACATTGTTGGATAGAGATGGGCTCAGGTAAGTATTAGGGAGGAGGGGGGCTGCTGCACAAAGAAGGTTTTTTTATCTTAATGCATAGAATACACCTTCTCCCTTTACAAGCACTTTAAGCCACATTAAGCCCCCCAAAAAAACAAGCTTAATGTCCCTCATTTTCTTTGTGGAAGACCAAAATCCATGAAACATCTGGGGTAGGTTTCCAAGGTTGAGAACTTAGGTTGTGCAAAGTTCCAAGACAATTGATTAAAGTTGAGGCGCATTATGGTGCATTAAGCCGCATGTTTAACCACTTCGGCTCTCACACCTGTTCACCCCTTATGGAGCAGAGCAATTTTCCCATCTCTGCTATGAGCCTGTTTATTCGGTGATAATGTTGTCATTAAGGTAACAACGTAATACATACATTTTTTTAAGGACAAAAAGGCTTTGTTTTTGTGAATATTGTCCTGCAACAATATTTTTTAAGAATCCTTAGACAATTAAATGTAATAAAACTAAACAAAAAGCATTATTTGTCATTTTTTGAGCAGTGTTAGATAGCATAAAAAGTGTGCATTTTATTCTGCAATTTGTCCTGTGCAAAACAACACCAAAATGATGATTTTGGTACAAAGCAATGCAAAGTTATTTACAATTTAAAGTGGTTGTCAACTTGTGACAACCACTTTAACCTACAGGTAAGCCTATGATAAGGCCCATGATTAGACTTACCTGTAGGTGCCCTGCATATCTCCTAAACCTGTACGGTTCAGGAAATATGCAGTATTGAAGTTGTGCCAACGTCATGTCGGCACATGTGCAGTGAAGGAATGGCCTGTGTGCCGTGACTGGGGGTTCCCGCGCGTATGCGCGGGAGTGACATCATGAGACTCCGGCCAGTCACAGCGCCGGAGTCGCGGCCCCGGAAGGAAGAGGGGCAGAAGAAGGACGCTGCCAGCAGAGGGGACATCGCTGGATGCCACAGGCTTTGTTTGCTGGTAAGTGGCACATAATGGGCTACTATGCGATGCATAGTAGCCCATTATGTTTCTACTTTACAGGGGGACATAGAGGAAGTAAACCCCATCTGGGTTTCCTCCTGTGTTAGTCCCCTGCTGAAAAGGGAGATATGTGACGGGAGTCACTTTGGGTTTGTGGAACCCAGTTTTTCTTAAAGAGATTGGGAGAACCCTTGTCTAGCTCCCCCTGGCCCCCTTATGTCTAAGTCACTCTGTGTCTATTAGGGGCACAGGGTGACCCGAGAAGCCTAGTCTAGTCAGTCCTAACCAGATAACCAGTACAACCACACCGGACTCAAATTGGGTGTTTCCCCTGTTATCCTGGGTTCTATATGTGTGGTTTGTGATGGGAGAGTGGGGGGCTCTTTCATTTGGGACATTGATGTCCGTGGGCTGTGTCTCTCAGAGTAATGTAAGGATGGACGATTTCACCTTTCAGACTCTCTTGAACCCCTTATTAACCCCTTTGTTTACTCTATGCAGCCCTAATTAACTCTGTATTCTCCTCTATTCAATTGTAATATTTTCTGGTGATTTTTTCTTTTACATTTTATTAACTAATAGTTACATTTTTTTTATGTTTATTTGCTTTATTCATTAATATTTTTACACCTTTTACATATATTTACATGTATTACACTGAAAATAGTGCAAAATGGGAAAAAAATACTTTACTTAACCACTTGACCACTGGACACTTAAACCCCCTTCCTAACCAGACCAATTTTCAGCTTTCAGTGCTCTCACATTTTGAATGACAATTACTCAGTCATGGAACACTGTACCCATATGAAATTTGTGTCCTTTTTTTCACACAAATAGAGCTTTCTTTTGGTGGTATTTAACCACCGTTGGGTTTTTTATTTTTTGTGCTATAATTTAAAAAAGACCGAATTTTTTTTAAAAAAAATAATTTTTCTTTGTTTCTGTTATAAAATTTTGCAAATTAGTAATTTTTCTTCATAAATTTTGGCCAAAATGTATACTGCTACCTATCTTTGGTAAAAAAAAAACAAATTTGTGTATATTATTTGGTCTTTATGAAAGTTATAGAGTCTACAAGCTATGGTGCCAATCACTGAATATTGATCACACCTGATGTACTGACCACCTATCTCATTTCTTGAGACCCTAACAAGCCAGGAAAGTACAAATACCCCCCAAATTACCCCTTTTTGGAAAGTGGACATTCCAAGGTATTTAGTAAGAGGCATGGTGAATTTTTTTAAGTTATAATTTTTTCCCACAAATCTTTGCAAAATGAAGTTTTTTTTTTTGTTTTTTTTTTCACAAAATTGTCATATGTTAACAGGTTATTTCTCACACCCAGCACATGCATACCACAAATTACACCCCAAAATACATTCTACTACTCCTCCCGAGTATGGCGATACCACATGTGTGACACTTTTACATAGCCTGGCCACATACAGAAGCCCAACATGTAGGGATCGCCATCAGGCGTTCTAGGAACATAAATTACACATATAATTTCGTGACTACTTCTTGCACTTTTGAAGGTCCTGGAGCACCAGGACAAAGGAAATGCCCAAAAAATGACCCCATTTTGGAAAGTAAACACCCCAACATATATTCTAGGAGACATAATGAGTCTTTTGAACATGTCATTTTTTCCACAAGTTTTTGGAAAATATGGAAAGAAAATGAAAACGCATTTTTTTTTACGCAAAGTTCTCCATTTATACAATATTTCTAACACACCACATGTACCTAGCAAAAATGACACCCCAAAATATATTCTGCTACTTCTCCCGAGTATGGCAATACCACGTGTGTGACACTTTTACACAGCCTGACCACATACAGAGGCCCAACATGCAGGGAGCACCGTCAGGTTTTCTAGGGGCCTACATTTCAAATCTAATTTGACTGCCTTTTACACTATTGTGAGGCACTGTGGTGGCATGGATAGGCACTGTAGTGGCACAGACGGGCAGTGTAGTGGCACGGATGAGCAGTGTAGTGGCACGGGTGGGCAGTGTAGTGGCATGAGTGGGCAGTGTAGTGGCACAGGTGGGCACTGTAGTGGCAAGTTTGGGCACTGTAGTGGCACGAATGGGCACTGTAGTGGCACAGATGGGCACTGTAGTGGCACGGATGGGCACTGTAGTGGCATGGATGTGTCACAGATGAGAACTGATGTGGTATGGATGAGCATAAATGAAGCACAAATGAGCCATGGATGGGGGATGGATGAGCCATGGATGGGGATGGATGAGCCATGGATGGGGATGATGAGCCACGGATGGGGATGATGAGCCATGGATGGGGATGACTGAGCACGGATGGGGATGACTGAGCACGGATGGGTGGGTGAGCACGGATGGATGGGTGAGCATGGATGGATGGGTGAGCACGGCTGGGTGGGTGAGCATGGATGGATGCTGGGTGGGTGAACATGGATGGGTGAGCATGGATGGATGGGTGAGCATGGATGGATGGATAGGTGAGCATGGATGGATAGCTAGGTGAGTATGGTTGGGTGGGTGAGCATGGATGGATGGATGGATGGATGGGTGAGCATGGATGGATGGGTGAGCATGGATGGATGGGTGAGCATGGCTGTGTGAGGATGGATGGATTGATGGATGGGTGGCTGAGCATGGATGCGCTAAGAATGGGGGGTGTGGATGGATGGGGTGGATGGCTGCGTGGGAGATTGATGGATGGTGGGGGTTGCTAACTGTCATTTAGCAGTGCTGTGGGCATTACACATCGCCCACAGCACTGCACACATCTTTCCTCCCCCCTCTCTCCTCTCACACTGCACCGATCGGTGCGGAGAGGAGAGAGAAAAGCCGGCGGAAGCGCCGGCTTGTTGACATGTTATCGCGCCATCATGTGACAGCGGCCATTCACCGCGATCCGTGATCAGTCGGGTCCCCCGGACCCGACGGTCACGGATGTTCCCGTGTGCGCACCCCAGGAGGCGCGTGGGAAGCGCGATTCTGGAGGACGTCCATGGACGTCCACTCAGAATAACCCGACCGCGCTGTGGACGTCTTTTGTCTATAGCGCGGTCGGGAAGTGGTTAAAGAGGAAGTAAACCCCAGAAGGGTTGACTCCGAAGTTAGTCTTTTGTTCCAGTCCTGCAATGTCTGCACCCACACTGTACCCCAAACAAATTGTCCCAAATAGCGCATTACTCGCTCAGCCAACCTCTGCCTCTCTTGAAGAACATACCCACCGCTGGAGAGAAGTATGGACTGGCTCTTCTCCATGGAGTCTTTTCAGCCACTGGAGAGAAGACAGGGTGCCTGGGCTCACTCCATCATGCTGTTGGGGATCTGGGCTGACTGCACAGCATCCCTGGGGTATACAGGTGGAGACTGTAGTCCCATGCAGGTTTACTAGATGACAATCCTCCAGTGCTTGCAAAGCATGGCTGACATCCTCCTGTCTCAGTGCTGGACCATTTTCTGGCATTGTGTCAGTGGAGAACGAAGTCCCATCCACTTCACAGGACTTCCATCTTTTGTTAGTTGAGGGCAGAGGCCAGCTGTTCCACTGGGAAGTTAACTGAGAAGTCATTGGCCTTTCACAATTCCTTAAGGGCCCCTGATTGTTGTATGCAGAGGTCAACAGTGCCATACTCTAAAGCCAGCTTTTCTGTTGGAGGCTCACTAGGTTGTTCCTCCTCTGCAGAAAAATCTAATAAATCCCCAGTCTCTGAAACTGGCGTATGGGGATAGAGGTTCACCATCTCCTGTCCATAGAATGAAGATGTTGTTGATGCTGGGCAGAAGTTAGCAGAGCTCTGCCCTGTTGTCAGCACTTCTGCTTTAGGGATGGCGATCTCTGGAGTTTCCGTTGATGATTCTGGGGCATGCTGCTGAATGTGTTCTAGCAGTTTCCTGTATGCCCTTTACAGATGCTGTTCTTTCCTTAGCAAATAGTCAAGGTCCCGTTTAAGCTCTGAGACCCTTGCAAGACTGAGCATAGCCTCTCTGTAATCTCGCAGGTCCGCAAGGGTCGGCTCTCCTTTATCGCCAAACACAAAACCATCTGTAAGGCTCTCCCACAGCAATCCAGTGCCACCAAAGTCATTTCCCTCCGGAGAGCATTCTGTTGTCTCGCCCAAATATTCCTCTGCATGCCATTGCAGAGCCAGATATCGATTGTCCAGCTCTATCTCCTGCTGGACCAGCCTGTCCAACTCAGTCAGCCATTGCTCCTGGGGCCACTTTCCCAGGAATAGCATCCACAACTCCCTTTGATCACTGACTTGTTGCTCTGGGGTTGGAAATCACTTGCCTGGTGTCTTCTAGTGACCTGGAGGGCTCCAATCCAGACATGCATCCCAATCTTCTGCCTGATCTCCAAGTACTGAACTGCAGACACAGTCCTAGGGATTTCTGAAAGGGTGCTCCACAGCAGCTCCTGCAACTCTGATGTGTTCACAGCCAGGAAGCACGATCCCACCGCTACCAACCAGTGTCATGGACCTCAGTCCTCAACAAGAGTATATTTGCTGTACAAGCTTCCTTTGTCTGGCACCAACATGATCCAAGACCCCTTAGCTCTCCCATTCCATTGTCAAGACAGCAGTGTAGGGGAAGCAAATCTGTTTATTCAAACACATGTACAGAGAAATATACACTCAGGACAACCCCCCTCCCCTCTACATAATGACACAGAGTGGGGTAAACTTTACATCTCGTAACAATAGACACACAGGTACATTCAACTTTTTAACAGTAGACCACATTATTAGCAGGGAGGCCTGTTTGCCCAGATCTGAGGATGCAGAAGCATATGAAATTGCAGTGAGCTAGGGGTCACACCTCAGACCAGATACCACAGCATACACCCTCAGTCCTCTATATGCAAAATTACATAAATCCGCCAAGGAGCCCAAACAGCTCTAAACAAGTTGCCACATTGGATTTAGAACCCATGAACCACCACTGAACAGACACCAGCATTGCTGCCCAGTAGTACATTTTGAAGTTAGGAAGAGCTAATCCCCCTAGATTGGCATGAATGGTTCAATGCAGACTCATTGTGCCCATCAACACAGCCTCACTGTGCCCATCATTGCAGCCTCACTGTGCCCATCAATGCAGCCTCACTGTGCCAATCATTGCATACTTACTGTGCCCATCATTGCTACCTCACTGAGCCCATCAATGCAGCCTTACTGTGCCCATTAATGCTGCTTCACTGTGCCCATCATTTCAGCCTCGCTGTGCCCATTATTTCAGCCTCACTGTGCCCATCAATGCTGCCTCACTGTGCCCATCATTGCAGAATCACTGTGCCCATCAATGCAGCCTCACTGTGTCCATAAATGCATCCTCACTGTACCCATCATTGCAGCTTCGCTGTGCTAATCAATGCAGACTCACCATGCCCTTCAAGGCAGCCTCACTGTGCCCATCAATGCAGCCTCACTGTGTCCATCATTGCAGCCTCATTGTGCCCATCATTGCAGCCTCACTGTGCCCATCAATGCAGCCTCACTGTGCCCATCAATGCAGCCTCATTGTGCTCATTGTTGCAGACTTACTCTGCCTATAAATGCAGCCACACTGTGCCCATCAATGCAGTCTCACTGTACTCTTTATTGCAGCTTCACTGTGCTCATCAATGCAGCCTCACTGTGCCCAGCATTGCAGTTGAACTGTGCCCATCAATGCAGCCTCATTGTGCCCATCATTGCAGCCTCACTGTGCCAATCATTGCAGCCTCACTGTGCCCATCATTGCAGCCTCACTGTACACATCAATGCAGCCTCACTGTGTCCATCATTGCAGCCTCACTGTGCCCATCAATGCAGCCTCACTGTGCCCATCAATGCAGCCTCATTGTGCTCATTGTTGCAGACTTACTCTGC
>BLSH010374581.1:5416-19927 GCA_018402905.1 Glandirana rugosa | reverse complement strand
CTGTTGACTCGCCAGCACGCTGCAACATGGGTTTGCTTTAAACGCAGGAAAAAAAGGGTGTTTATCTCGAAAGAAAACCACCATAAACTAGGGGAGACGCAGTAAAGACTAGCGGCGATATTTGTTTTCTTCTCGCTGTTAAAACGTTTTTTTGGGTTTAAAGAATGAAAAACGATTTTATGTTTAGGTTTTTTTTTTATATTTTTTTGTAAAAAAAAATGGCAAAAACCGGCTAAATATAAGAAGGTGTATAAACGCTATTTTTTTTTAGCGTTAACCGCAAATAACTAACCAAACGCGTTTTCACCAGCGCGAATGCCCACTACTGCGGCGATCAGAAATGACGCAGAGGGGATCAAATACCACCAAAAGAAAGCTCTATTTGTGGGAAAAAAAGGACGCAAATTTCGTTTGGGTACAACGTCGCACGACCGCTCAGTTGTCAGTTAAAGCGACGCAGCGCCGAATCGCAAAAAGGGCTCCGGTCCTAAAGCTGGAAATCCTTCCGGTCCTTAAGTGGTTAAGGAACACCTTACGGACCGTCTCCAATAACAAACACTGAGACCCGGACAACACCGACCTAAGGAGAGACCATGACATCCTACAGAAAAAACGCAAACAAACCCTTAAAAAGAAAAAGCAAAACTTCATCTCCAAAAACCTGCAACAGATAGAAGAAGCACTTCAGGAAAATTCTTTCTGGAAAATATGGGCCCAGCACTCAGGAAAAACAACCTCCACATGCAAAATGGCGACATCTGGCTCAACTACTTTAAGAACCTCTATAAAGATATTCCAGAGGACACTCTGACTGTAGAACAAAAAGACATCATCAACAGACTAAATAATATGGAGGAAAAAATCAATGTACCGGTTACACTACAAGAAATTAGGGAGAAAATCCAACACCTGCAAACTAAAAAATCCAGTAGGATGGATGGAATCCTGCCAGAGATGATTAACCACTTGCCGACCGCCAACCGCAGGTTGACGGCGACAAAGTGGCTCGTTATCGCAAATCGCCGTCATACGACGGCGGCTGCGATAACGCGCTCACTGTGTTCGGGGAGGGCCGGGGAGCGGGTGCGGCGGCTTCGATTGCCGCCGGCTACCCGCGATGGCCCCCCCGGAGCGGAGG
The DNA here is from genome assembly GCA_018402905.1 of Glandirana rugosa. Taxonomy (NCBI): domain Eukaryota; kingdom Metazoa; phylum Chordata; class Amphibia; order Anura; family Ranidae; genus Glandirana; species Glandirana rugosa. The sequence continues at coordinate 18,789 of BLSH010374581.1, read as the reverse complement.
AATGGAGGTCCGTGTATGTAAACACGGACCTCCGTTCTGTGTGAGGGGGAAGGGCTGTGATCACAGCCTTCCTGTACGTGAAGGCTGTGACCACTTCCCTTCCCCAGATAGTGCAGTCCCCACACAGTAAGAACACGCCCAGGGAACATAGTTAACCCTTAGAGCGCCCCCTGCAGGTTAACCCCTTCACTGCCAATGGCATTTACACAGTAATCAGTGCATTTTTATAGCACTGATCGCTGTATAAATGCCAATGGTCCCAAAAAAGTGTCAAAATGTTCCGACATGTCCGCTGAAATATCGCAGTACCGCTAAAAATCGCAGATCGCCGCCATTATTAGTAAAAAATAAAAAAAATAAAAACCCCAAAAATGAATTCTCATCATCCGTAAACGCGACCACTTTTGCGCAAACCAATCAATAAACGCCGATTGTGATTTTTTTTATCGCAAACATGATGAAGAATATAAATCGGCCAAAAACGGTGAAAAAAAATGTTTTTTTATATATTTTTTTGGATTTGTATTTTAGCAAAAAGTAAGAAATTCGTTTTTTTTTGCAAAATTGTCGCTCTTCTTTTGTTTATAGCGGTGATTAGAAATGACGCAGCGGTGATCAAATACCACCAAAAGAAAGCTCTATTTGTGGGAAAAAAAGGACGCAAATTTCGTTTGGGTACAACGTCGCACGACCGCACAATTTTCAGTTAAAGCGACGCAGCGCCGAATCGCAAAAAGGGCTCCGGTCCTAAAGCTGGAAATCCTTCCGGTCCTTAAGTGGTTAAAAGGCTTTTGAAGGGTTTAAAATATTCATTAGTAAATCCATCTGGGCCTGGTGATTTGCTCCTAAGTAGGGTATCAATTTTTGTATCATTTTTTTTTCAATTTCTAGAGTAATAAATGGAGAGTTGAGACCGGTAAGCTGAGAGTCTGAGATGGAAGGACGCCATAGACTATGTAGGAAAATTGTATGTCCACCTCAGAGGAGTGAGGGGTAGACTGGTCCTCTTTTAATTTGTATAAGAAGCTATAATAGTCCACAAATAGTCCACAAAGGTGTCTGCTATGTCCTTGGGATTTAAACGTTTTGTTTTAGAAAAAGGATGGTAAAGAAATTAGATTTTGGACTTAGCTCTCTGTGACGTAAGCCCAGTAGCCAGGAGTTTCCCCACTTAGTTATTTTGGGCATAAGAGGGGATCTTTAGGGACTGAAGGTATTTATCATGCTGCTGGACCATCAACCCTCTGAGTTCAGTATGAAGTTTAGTCAAACAAGTGACCACAGTAATGTCTGAGGATGTTTTGTTTTTGACTTGCAGATTGTGGATATTACTCAAAAGTTTGAGGTTACATCAAAAGGGTCATGCTGAGTCAATGACATCATAAGGAGGTGGGGCCACCTCATGATGTCATTTGTCATTTTATGTCAATGACCCCGCGGAGCCTCTTTCTTCTTTTTTCGGGTGGCGATGTCAGCGTTCGGCGTGTTTGATACTGGATCTACCCTGGGGGGACTTTTTGTTTTTAGTTTCTTATTAATAAAGGAATTGTCAAAAAAACTGTCTGTTTTTCTTTATTTCTTTACACTTTTTTGGTGAATGAGTAGGGGTACAATGTACCCCTACCCATTCACATGGGGGCAGAATCTGGTTGCCCTCTTTGTAAAGGGGGCTTCCATATTCCGATAAGCTCCCTGCCCACAGACCCCCACAACCACTGGCCAGGGTTGTGGGGAAGAGGCCCTTGCCCTCATCAACATGGAGACAAGGCCCCCAAAGCCCCCCCATGTTGAGGGCATGTGGCCTGGTAGGGTTTGGGGGAGGACTCTCGCTTGTTCCTCCCTTTCCTGACCTGATAGGTTGCATAAGGGTCTGGTATGGATTAGGGAAGACAACACACTTTTTTAAAGTTTTTAATGGTGGCGTTGTTTGGTTTACATTCAGCTGTCAGCAGTGAATTCTGCTGACAGCTGATGAGTCATCGGTAGTTAAGGATGCAGCAGCCACCTCCTCCTTAACAGCCAAAATGCAAGCAAAAAGCACATTAACCACTTCAGCCCCAGAAGGATTTACCTCCTTAATGACCAGGCTATTTTTTGTGATACGGCACTGCGTCATTTCAACTGACAATTGCGTGGTCATGCAACATTGCACCCAAACTATTTATTTTTTGTGCTATACACAAAAAAAGACCAACAATTTAAAAAAAAAACACTCCAAAAAATATAAAAAAAAACAAATGTATTCATCAGTTGAGGCCGATGTGCATTCAAAATCACGATAAGCGTATATTGATTGGTTTGCACAAAAGTTATTGCGTCTATAAAATAGGGGATATATTGGACTTTTTATTTTTTTTTATGTTTTTACTGATAATGGCGGCAATCTGCAATTTTTAGTAGGACTGCGACATTGCGGAGGACAAATCTGACCCCAAGTGACACTTTTTGGGGACCAGTGAAATTATTACAGTAATCAGTGCTAAAAAAATGCACTGATCACTGTATAAATTACACTGACAGGGAAGGGGTTAACATTAGGGGGCGATCAAAGGGTTAACTGTGTTCCCTCAGTGTGTTCTAACTGTGTCAGGGCTGGGCTACCTGGGACAACATGGAGACCAATGTTCCTGATCACTAGGAACAGCAGATCTCCATATTGTCCAATGACAGAATGGGGATTTGCCTTGTTTACATTAGCAGATCCCCATTCTACCTTTCTGTGTGGCGATCGCGGGGGGCTGGCGGACATCAAGTCCGCCGCATATCAAGTCCGCCGGACCCATGTGCGTGCTCCCACAATGCTCAACAGGTTCGCATGTGCACGCCCACAGAATCTATTGCAGGAAATGACATACAGGTACTTTGTTTCGCACAATAGAGTTGACCTGCTGCGGTATATATACTGTGGCTGGTTGGCAAGTGGTTAACAATTCATCAAAAACACAAAATGCACTGCAAAATGCATCAGAAAACTGCATCAAACTTAACCACATAGATGTGAACTGAGCCTTAGTCTTGTAAAGTGCCAGCTGCTAAGTATTCATCACACCATGTTTGTCAGTAATTCCTTCATCTATAATATTCTTCTCATTGAGGTTTGTGAATATGGAAGCGACACACAAGAGATGAGTACTGAACGCTTTCCTTCTTCCTTCTCCTACATGACTTTGTTCTTATGTCACACTTTCTTACCGGACTCTCTTGTATTTCTCTTGCTGTACTTGTAAAGATTTCTAATAAATATCTAATATAATAAATCCTCTTTATACCGGTGTGGTGTGAGGACCATTATAACCCATTGTCTGCTGGATTAAATGTGTCCTTGTAACTAATTGCTCTCTATGCAAACTTTCCTTTTATAGCCGAATCTCAGGGTCTTTTTAGTTTTTTTTTTTATAAATATATTTATTAAATTTTGACAGAATACAAAGTATAAAAGTTCAAAAAGTGTCAAAACACAAAGGTACAGTATAAAAGTACCGAAGACAGAGTTCTGCTAACAGATTGATATAACAGTTGTACAAAAAATAAGCAGCAGTAAGGCAAAGGTATGGCACATTAGAGTTGGAAACAGATAAGGATGAGGTTGAAACCATTTATCATCAATAACCTTGCGTCGTGGTAGCAGCCTTGGCTACAGAGAATTTGGTTTCCTGAAAGTATAATCTTTCAGAGGGCCACATTTGGGCCTATATAACTGAAGGACGGGGGGTGAGGCAGGAGGTCCAGCGTGATCTCGCACTCATGGGATAAAAGCCATATAGCTATTAGAAAGACTTGGGGTTGCAAGTCGTGGGCATGATGGAGTTGATGTTTTAGGCGTAAGGTGATGTACTTGGAGAGTCCCCTGGTTGAGTATAGGGGGCTGGGTTCGTGGAATGCCAGGGGGCTAATGGGGTATGTATTTTGAGTTTTCCTAGTGTACCCGAAAGGTCCGCCCTCAGATACCATTCGGATAATCGAAAGGGTACCATGTACCATTGAATCTCCTCGGGGGAGAAGGAGGATTCTAAGTATTTCCTCCATCTCGAGAAGAAGCGTTTTGAAGATTTGAAGTCTTGCGATATGACGCCTAGCCATTCAATGCGGAAAAGATTTTGAATGGCCGTTTTGACTTGAGGCAAGGTAGGCGGGTCTATACTAATCCATGCTTGAGTGATAGATCTGCGAGCTGCCAGGAGACACAGGTGCACCCAATGAGGAGTTGATGGTACTGGGGGAGGTGTGTCTGTGGGGGGTGTTGTCTGGTGACTGAAAATGCACAGCATGAGGTCTTTGGTAACAGTAGATTTTTGAGTTTTGTTGATGTATAGTATGACTTGGTCCCAAAAGGACGCTATCTTAGGGCAGTTCCAGAATCTATGTAGTAGGGTGGGCCTAGGAGCTGCACACCAGGGGCATGTTGGGGTTGATGAGCTCTCCGGATTGTGGAAAAAGGGGAAGTAAGCTCTCTGGGCAATTTTAAATTGTGTTTCTCTCCATTTTTCAGAGACGGTAAGGGAACGTATTCTCCGATATCCCGCTAGGACGTTGGCCGGGGCTTTGGGGTCACCGAGAGCCTTTGCCCAGGAATGGAAGGGTGATAGAGAGTGCTTGGTGCCCTGGTGGCGCGATAAATGGGAGTATATTTGGGAGATTGAATAATGACCCGTGGTAGCTAGGGAGTCAATAAAGGAGGGTTGAAAGTGTCTGGGGGAGGGGAGGATCTCCGTAGTAATATAGTGTTTTAGTTGGCGGTAGGGAAATACGTGCGTTTTGGGCAGGGAGTATGATTCGGCCAGTTCCGAGAACGACCTGACCGAGCCACCCTCCGGAGAACATACTTGGCTAATCCGCTTTAGTCCCCGTGATGCCCAGATTGAGAAAGGGGTGTTGGAGAGGGAAGGAGTGAATCTAGGGTTCCCTATAATAGGGAGGAAACATGAGACTCCGGAAGGCAGGTCCAGCACTTTCCTCACCTCCCTCCAGGCGATGACCGTGTCGCGGAAAAGAGAGTTAGTCCTAATGTGGCTAGGCAAGACTGAGAGTCTGGTGTGGGCCACCGCCTGGAGGGAGAAGGGGGCCACCAATGCTCTTTCTAGTACAAAATTGGAGTATTTAGAGTTTTCAGTAAACCAGTCAAGTACTGGCCTAAGAAGGCAAGAAAGATTGTAGATTCTAATATTGGGTAGACCTGTCCCCCCCTCCTCCTTCGGCAGATAGAGTTTACGAAGAGAGACTCTAGGTTTTTTACCCTGACAGATAAACACTCGTAGAGCGGCATGAATCTTTTGTACATCCTTGTGTCTAAGGAGCAGAGGTAAGGTTTGGAGGGGATATAGAAGTCTCGCAAAGGAGACCATTTTATAAAGGTGGCACCTGCCGAAGAGGGAGAGGGGGAGGGACGCCCAGTTGCCCAGCTCCTGTACTATCTTATTAATAACAGGAGGGTAGTTCAGTGAGTATAGCGACGAAGGTTCTCTGCCAATAGACATTCCCAAATAGGTGATATGTTTTTTGGCTATCAAAAATCGAGATGTGTGTGTCCAAGATCCAGAGACCCGGGGGTTTAAAGACAGGATTTCACTCTTTTCAAAGTTAATTCTCAGTCCTGAGCATGATCTAAAAGTTTCGAACAATTCCTGGGTATAGGAGATATCTTGGGGGGGATCGGAGGAGAAAAGAAGGATGTCATCGGCGAAAAGTGCAGATCTGAGAGTGGAGTTGCCAACCGAGATACCGCTTATTCCCTCGGAGGAATTTAGAATTCTAGATAGGGGTTCTAATGCTAAATTAAACAGAAGAGGAGAAAGGGGGCAGCCTTGGCGAGTGCCCTTGGAAAGGGGGATCTCCGGGGACATGAAATTTGGGGTGATTAAGCGGGCAGAGGGGGAAGCGTACATTTTGTGAACATAATTTAAGATAGGGCCTGAGATGCCAAATGACTCCATAGCCATAAAGAGCCAAGTAAAACTTATATTATCAAAAGCCTTTTCGGCATCTAATGAAAAGATGGCTAAGTCCCGGTCAGGGTATCTCTTAGCATGCTCAAGGGCGAGTAAAACCTTGCGTATGTTAAGAGTAGCTGAGCGTCCCTGTATGAATCCCGATTGGGCTGGGCTGATGATCGAGGGGAGTATATGTGCAAGGCGGTTCGCTATAATTTTGGAGAGGATTTTGACATCTACGTTGATCAGGGAGATGGGCCTGTAAGAGGAAGGTGATAGAGGATCTTTCCCCTTCTTGCCTATTAATTTGATGTGGGCTTGGGAGCCCGTAGGGGGAAAGGGGCCATCAGACCAGACGGAGCTGTATACCTGCTCTAAGGTCTCAATAAGGAAGTCAGCTGATAGCTTATAAAATTCGGAAGAAAGACCGTCTGGGCCAGGGGCTTTCCCCGGTCCAAGTTTGCTGATAGTGGAGCGGATGTCTTGGGTTGTTATAGGGGCGTTGATGAAGTCTAATTCTTCCTTAGTCAGTGTAGGTAGATTGGCCTTGTGTAGAAGGGCTGTAGCAGTTTCTGGGTCTATTTGGTCTTTGGTATAGAGAGAGGTGTAAAAGTCGGTGAGGAGAGCATTGATGTTAGAGGGGGAGTTCGTGACCGTACCATCGGGACCTTTTAGAGCTCCTATGATCGTGGGAGGACGTCTTCCCGAGCAAAGTTTGGATAGTAACTTCCCCGCTTTGTTCCCGTTTCGATGGAAAAAGAGGGCCAAATGCGCTTGATGTATTGATTCCTGGTGGCTGGACCAGAGATCAAAGTGTCGCTTGGCCTTGATCCAAGCCTGAACTGATGAGAGGTTACGCGATAAAGTCAAGTCTCTGTGTGCTGCTCGGAGGGAGTCACTGGCCTGTTTGTAGTTGCGGGTTGCTCTTTTTTTGTACTGGGCCGCATAGGAGATTATGCGTCCTCTCAGAAAGGCTTTACCAGCCTCCCAGAATAGGTTTGGGGAAGATCGGTGATCCTTGTTAGTCTCACAGTATTCCGTCCAAGCAGCGCCTAGAGTTGATTTAAGGTCATCGTTTTTGGCCAGGAAGGATGGAAACCGCCATAGTTTGGGACCAAGGGGGGCGACAAGTCCGGATATTTGTACAGTGATCGGGGAGTGGTCCGATATCACCATATTCTCTATGGAGGATGATGAGATCAGTGGAAGGAGGTTTGGGGAAGCAAAAAAGTAATCAATGAGGGACCATGATTTATGGGGGGGGGAGTAAAAAGTAAAGTCCTTGTCTGCGGGGTGGGAAAGTCGCCATGTATCCGTGAGATGGAGAGAGTGCATAGTTTGGGCGAGTGGAGAGAGTGTAGGTGTGGGGGGCGGGTTCTAGGGGTTGGATGTGTGTGGTCCTCAACCGCGTCCATCAATGAGTTGAGGTCACCTCCCAGGAGGTGAAGGGTTTCGGGGGTTTGGAGAGCCCAGGTGGTGAGATCCTGGAAGAAAGACTGGCCTGGAGAGTTAACCGCGTAAACATTGGATATGGTGATGGCCCTCTCAGCGATTGAGAGATGTACCGTCACTCTGCGGCCCTGATCGTCGGTTTCGACTGAGAGGAGTTTGTGTGGAAGGTTTTTGTTTATGAGAATAGCTACCCCAGCCTTACGGCCCTTGGCAGGGGAGCAGTGCACGAATCCCACCCACAGTTTGCAAAGTCTGGGAGCGTCATTGGGGCCTAGATGTGTCTCCTGTAGCAGGGCAATATCTGCATGTAAGCGTTTAAGGTGGCGTAGTACCTGCATGCGTTTGTGTGGGGAGCGTAACCCCCTGACATTCCACGATATTACCTTTAGGTGATTCCCGATCTCAGGGGGAGCCATGGTTGGTGCATAGGGTGGAGAGTGGAGATCACGCTGGAGGGGGGGGGCCCCTTGGTCCCGACCTTGGCCGACTCGAAAGTTGCCGCCTTCTGTGGAAGTGTAACGATAATAGGCATAATGATTAAAACAGAGAAGTAGAACCACAACATTTTAACGCTGTAACAAGTAGGGGGGGGAGTATATCCCCAAAAACCTTTTCTAGAACTTCCTTTTTTCCCCATGGAGTTCCTGTCCTCAGTGCACCCGCCAATAAGGACCTCCTACTGTTAAGGGTAACTAGGCAGCACCGAGGAGGGAGGGGGGCAGGGGAGGGGCAAGGTAGAGAGGATGGGGTAGAGGGTTAGGGGGGGTAGGGAGGGAGGGATGGATGGGAGAGGAGGAAGGGATGGAGGGGGGGAAGGAGGGGGATGCAGGGGAGATATTATGGCAGAGCGAAAAAAAGAGGTGAGGAGTAGGCCGTTAAAGGCCCCTATAGCATATCTTAAAACTTTGAACCAAGACCACCTAGAATGCTGAGAAGTGAAAGTTAGGTTAATAATAAATCAATAATAAGCCGACCAAGTGACAAGGTGGCGGTGAGGGGGGCAGTTTCTGAAACAAAGACGGTTACCAGACAGAGAATTGTGGTAGTGGGCAAGGGAGTGGAAATCGAGTCCGGAAGGGCTACTTTGGAGGCCCAGTCTCTGGTAATAAAAGTGGTGGAGTCAGCGTGACATATTTTGAGCCTCAAACTGTCCGAAGCAAACTCTCTTGTATGGAGCTTTCTGAGGACTGGATTGGTTGCGTGCAGCCAAGGCCGATTTCCTGGTAGAGGGTGAGGCTGTTAGGGGGTCTTGCTGGAGTTCTTGTTCCATGTCAGAAGGATGCGTGTTAGAGATGTAGTTTTCTGCATTGCACGGTGTGGAGAAAGACACCCGCTCTCCAGTGTCCGTTTGTATGTGCAGGATTGCAGGGTATGCTAGGCTGAATTTAATGCGCTGTTCGTACAGCCGAGAGCAGATGGAGGAGAGATCCTTGCGCTTGCGCATCACCTCTTGGGAATAGTCCGCAAAAATCATCAAGGGGTTCTCCTCAATTTTCAGGGAATGGTTTTTGCGGAAGGCCTGTAAGATGGCTTGCTTGTCATTGTAGTTTAGGAACCGGGCGATGACAGGTCTGGGTCTTGAACGCTGGTCTGACGGTTGTCCGATTCTGTGTGCCCTCTCGACTATGCAGGGGGTTTTGAGGCCCAGGTGTTGGGGGATGGTTGTAGTGCAAATGGTGAAGAGCGCTGTTTGGTTGTAGGAGTCCGGTAACCCTATAATGCGTAAATTGTTCCTTCTGGACCTGTTCTCCAGGTCATCAAGCTTTTCTTGCATGTCTCTTTGCTGGGTGGAGAGCCTGGCTATAGTTGCGGATAGGATGGCGGTATCATCCTCCACTGTGCTAATCCGTTCCTCAGCGTGTTCCAGCCTGGCAGCATGTTGCTGAATGTCCCTGTGAAGCTGTTCCAGCCCTTTCTGCACTGCTTTTTCAATAGCCTCTGTCACCATAGGAGTGAGGAGGGTGATCACTGCCTGAGCGATCCCTGCAGGAGAGGCAGGGTCGAGTGGGGGGTCAGGTGGGGGTCCTGAGAGCGAGCTCTGGTGCGGGGGGCTTTGTGATGAGAGCGTTGGGCCTTGCTGAGGAGCCGCTGGAGCTGTGTGTGGCAGTGGAGCGGCCGCCATGTTGGCTGCAGCGTGTGTGCTGTCTCCCTCAGGGTGAAGTGGGAGCGGGGCTGTGCGGGCCGTCTGCCGCTCTACAAAGCGGTCCATGTCCCGGGTCTTGTGTTCCCCTGTGCGTGGGGGGGTGCAGGCAGGGGGGTACCTCGGTGGATGCAGGCTTTTCAGGCAGATTTCTGGAGGAGCCGGCGGGAGCTCTTCACCGCTACCTCCTCTCCATGCGGGCGCCGGAACCGGAAGTCCGGGTCTTTTTGGTTTTAATATGTGTAACCTGTGGTTTATCAGAAGGTTATCCTACATATATTATTCAGAATTCATATAAATAATTATAATTTAATATCAGAAAAACCCTGACATATCAGTATTCTGTACAGTATAGTCTGGGCTGAAGGACACACAGATCCCACCCATTAAAGTGCCCTGTACTTCTTTCCCTGACAAAGTGGCTACTAAAGAGCCACGCAATGAGTTGTTGGTGTTATAACCTGATTTTATGATGAATAAATACCGACCTTCCTGAAGAACCCATTTGTAAGCATCTTATTATTAAATGGAGGTCTCTGCTGACCACACACAGCTTCCATTTTGGGGTCTTCTCCTTTTTATCACCTGACCCCTCTGTAGACATCTTACTGGCTGATACTTTGGTGCTGATTAGTAGCAGTCTTGGCTATGAATGGCACAGATTTGTGGAGGTGACACCCAGAATACACGTCTGCATAAATTGTGACCCTAAACAGTGTAAAATTCCTTTGTGACCCCAATATACCAATCAGATGAATGCTGGGATGAAGGTTCTGAATGACCCTCATAGTTATGGGTTGTAAATGACAGATGTGCATCAAATTCTAATCTTTTCTTAATGGACAACCAGTCAGCCAATTGTTATCCACATAGGGGAACAAAATACTCCTTATTGATTCCATTCATCGCACTACAAATGAGTTTATTATTATTTGTGCTCCTCCCAGGTGACGTCAGCTTGGGTCATCTCCTGATGTCATGGCGGCCTCTTCCTCCTCATCCTCCTCCTCACAAGGTATGACTGCTGATCCTGACAATCCATTCCAATGTTTTCCTCCATCTCACATCTCCAGAGATTGGAATTAGATGATAGGACGTCTTAGGTCTCCATAGTCTGGACATTTCCTGTAGACATCTGGTCAGTCCACCCATTAGAAGAGTTCAGGAGCTTTCATCAATTCCACCATCACATATTGGTGTCTTCAAATTTTATTTATCATTGATGGAAATGACCTTCTGAGATGGTCCAGTGGCCCATAATGACTGGAGGACCCCACATTTTAGGGATATTTGTGTAGTGGTCGGGGGAATCCTTTCTCTATAATCCTAAGGAGAAAACAGCCCCGTGTCACATGACACATACTGCTGGGAGATTTGGGGGAAATCGGAGTTCTGAGCTCACACTGATCAGAGACATCATTATTCAGGGGGAAGGTTTTTTAAAGGTTTTATTCTTTTCTTTTAGTTTACTATGAAACAATCAATAAACATGAAGTTTACAATGATCGTCCATGCATATACATTAGGAGGTCTGTATATAAAATAATTACTATGAGTTTGTGTCATTCACACAGCCATCACTAATAATCCCCATAATTTGTCTAATAGGTTTACTACCAATGATCATCAGCTCATAATACATTATTTTCTCAAATTACCTCAACCACTAAGATATGACATTATGACCACTAGATGGAGCTGATGATTATAGGAAATAAACATATTAGATACATTATAGGGATAATTCATGAAGGTGTTTTTTATAAATAGACTTCTAGGTGTTTGCACCCAATATTCATCCATCTGAGAGGAACCACTATGGAGGCAGTCATGTGAGATCACCACAGGGAATCCAATCCCTCCATAGAATAATGTACATGTAGATATATTGGGGGCTATTTTCCTTTCCCTTCTATATGCTCTTTATACCATTGCAGGATTCCAGTACAGACTTATCTGCTGTCATGTGTCAGAAATCATCCAATCAGGATGAATGTTTATGGTTACTGATTGTCTTCTCTGCAGGGCCGGCTCCTGGTGTCCTGGGAAAGAGGAAACAAACCCCCGGGGATCTTATCATATATTCTCTGGAGGATCTGAGAGGATGTGACTTCAAGAGATTTAGGAACAAATTGTCTGATTTCTCCTATGAAAATAAACGTTGCAGACTGGATCACCACCAAGGACCTCCTGATAGACACATATGGAGAAGAAGGGGCTCTGGATGTCACCATTGATGTCTTTACACTGATTGGTCTGATGGGACCCGCAAAAGACCTCCAGGAGAGGAGAGCACAAAATGGTGAGTTCCCATCTATAATGACCATTTCCTACCAATTGCTGATCAATATCTGTGTGAGGAAGAACTAGGAATGTCATCCAGGGAAAGCCAGTGACCAATCAGGTGCTTCCATCTGGATTAACCCCTTCCTGCTGACAGTACACACATATGGGGCCTCACGGAAGGGGGGTCTTTATCCTGGGGGCCCCATATCTGTGTACCTCTCTTTGTGCTGGGAGCGCGCTGCACAGAGACTAGGATCTCACCAAGAGCCCCAGGGATTGTACTAATGATCAGAACCTGGGACTCATTATATAATACATTGTATACATACAGGATATATTATATAATACATTGTATACATACAGGATCCATTATATAATACATTGTATACATACAGGATCCATTATATAATACATTGTATACATACAGGATATATTATATAATTACGTGGTTACATAGTTAGCCAGGTTGAAAAAAAACACAAGTCCATCTAGTTTAACCAATCAAAAACACACACACACACACACACACACACACACACACACACACACATTTGCTGTCCCCTCAAAATAACTCAACACACAGCCATTAATGTCTAAACCGCTGGCAACAAAAGTAAGTACACCCCTAATTGAAAATGTCTAAATTAGGCCCAATTAGCCGTTTTCCCTCCCCGGTGTCATGTGACTCAGTGTTACAAGGTCTCAGGTGTGAATGGGGAGCAGGTGTGTTAAATTTGGTGTTATCACTCTCACTGTCTCATACTGGTCAATGGATATACAACATGGCACCTCATGGCAAAGAGCTCTCTGAGGATCTGAACAAAGTATTGTTGCTCTACATAAAGATGGCCTAGGATATAAGAAGATTGCCAAACCCTGAAACTGAGCTGCATCATGGTGGCCAAGACCATACAGCGGTTTAACAGGACAGTTTCCACTCAGAACAGTGCCTCGCCATGGTTGACCAAAGAAGTTGAGTGCCGTGCTCAGCATCATATCCAGAGGTTGTCTTTGGGAAATAGACGTATGAGTGCTGCCAGCATTGCTGCAGAGGTTGAAGGGGTGGGGGTCAGCCTGTCAGTGCTCAGACCATACGCCACACACTGCATCAAATTGGTCTGCATGGCTGTCATCCCAAAAGCAAGCCGCTTCTAAAGATGATGCACAAGAAAGCCTGCAAACAGATTGCTGAAGATAAGCAGAGTGAGGACATGGATTACTGGAACCATGTCCTGTGGTCTGATGAGACCAAGGTGAGTACTTCGGGGTCTGGTACTGTGAGGGTGGTGGTACGAACTGACATCTGTTCTGTGTGAACAGAAACATGAGGAGTGGACCAACGGCGGTGTGCGAACTGTGGTAGACTTGGTTTATTCAAATAGAACCAGAGTAGTCTGGTGTCCTGTACCAAGGTCATTAGGTACAGGAGTGAGACGAATAGAAGTCGTTAGACAAACGTCCGAAAGAACACGTAGTAGAAATCTTCGCCGAACGAAAACCCTACTGTCGGTACGTCTGGTTAAACTACGTCACACACCGCATACCAGACTCGTGACTGTCCGACTGGG
>BLSH010374551.1:516279-540375 GCA_018402905.1 Glandirana rugosa | reverse complement strand
ACAGACTTGAAATAATTGTGCAGAAGAGATGTGCACTGATTTCCGGTTTCATTTAAAGTGATACACACATTTTGCAGAACAGTGATATGGGTACTCCCGGCTTATTTATACTTTTTTTGACACAGTTTGAAGATGATTTTAGAACAGTTCTATGGCCTCTAATGTTAATTAATACTTTTCAGACCCATTTTGAAGATGATCTCCATTTTTGCATATTTTATGTTTTTATTTTTTTTTAAATATTTAAAGTTATTTCCCTGTCCCCATTTCTTTGTAGGTCACTTGTCCCACCCTTACCCACATTTCCTTCCTTTTGCAGACCTCTAGGACCTTCCAGGACTATTTTACAACATTTTTTGTGCCTAAAAGTCCGGGTCTCCATTGATTTCAATGGGGTTCGGGGTCCGGGACAAAGTTCGATTTCTGTCCGGACCCGAACCCGGACTTTGTCCCAAGTTCAGCCGAACCAGCAGAACCCGGACTTCTAGAAGTTCGCTCAACTCTAGGCCTGACACCAATAGCCTGGGATGCTCTCCCCTGCATAGGTTCCTACATTCCTCTGAGCCTTTCTTAGCTCTATCACTTTAACTTGGTCTTATCCTGGGCGGATTCTACCACTGATTAAAATTGTAATTTCCACTTTAGGATATAGACTATTGCTGCTGAAAGTAATTGAGATTGCTGCCTCCTCGGAACCTCCACTAGGTGGAGTGCAAACTGGTAAAGAATAGGATGTAGAGGAAGCTGGCGCTGTCTATGGGTTCCACCGGTGAGTGGGTGTGGGTGTGTGTGTGGGTATATATATATATATATATATATTATAAACAATTTGTCAAAAAAAATTTTGTAAGCAACTTAAATAAGTAATTTCACCCTAAATATTCACCATAGAATCATATACCAAGATTTAACAAGAAAGTCCTGCATGCTTTTATAGTGCAAAATTCCATAAGTATGACGTATGATTCAAAGTTCAAAGAATTCATCTGTAGAAAAAGAAACTCATAACCCGCAAGCCATATCCTACTCAAAAAAATAAAAAAACAATTATATATATATATATATATATATGCACAAAAAATGTATTTAAAAAAATCAAAAGAATCAATAAAAATATAAAAAATATTAGTATAAACTTAAACTTAGTCCTTTTGTCAAAAGATTAAGTTCATGCAAAAAGATTGTAGTAGTGATGTGTCCAAATCCAAAGTGACTAGTGCATCAATACAAAGGTTTTCTTGTACATCAGAGTGGATCCACACATGCTCCCCCTTATGTGTCCTTACTCACCAGAAGCCCGTACCCCTGCAGGGGTAACTCACATATATGCAGCCTGCCCGGCGTCCTGGTCTCCAGATAAGGCACATTCCTCAGCATAGGTGCATGGCACATATAAAGGAATGGACAGAAACTCACATCGTAATCCAATATAAAGTGCATTTATTTAGTCCAAGGTGATCATAAAATCAATTAAAAATGGCTATTCACAAGCCAAGTATTAGCACAAGGGCTGAAGGCAAACAGATCCCTTTCATCTGGGCCGGTTTGCGTTCCACAGACGATATGGTTGGAACTGGAAGTGTAGTATTGGTTTCCCGGAAGCCCCGCCTTACGTGTTTCGTCATAGGATGTCGTTGGAAGCGGTGGACATCTTGGTACACCCCACGTTTATATATAATACATAGTAATCGGCCGGATTCAATACACCTGTTTTGCCACGAATCACGGAATATTCCAACGCTTAGTTACAATGATTAATTGCAGAATTAAGTGTTTAAAGTGTCAACAGAAAGATATTTTGGACACAGATTTCAAGTGTGTAACAGATATATATTCATATTATGTCAATTGTATTGCGCACCACCGATGGTGGAAAAGGGGTACCGGTAAGTAATTTGTGTAGTATCCATAGCAAAAGGCGTAGAAAATTTTCGACCGGGTACATACAAAGCCAGATACTACCTGGTAAAACTTCCTTATAGGATATATACTTAAAATTATACAAATATAATGAAAATATAAAAACAAAACTATATTTATAAATCTAATCTAAAAGATGCCAGAAATGGCAATATAATGGCATATAATAATAAAAACTATTAAACACTTAATTAAAATGAGAAATGAAAAATAAAAATAAAAAATAAATACAAATAAACCATATATAAAAAAAACTCTCTATATATAGTTGCAATGCATATATTTGAGTGGCTAATATGTAGCTACCCAACTGTTGTTTTAAGTTATATTTGTTATCATTTGTCAATTGGAGATAAATAATAAACTATTGTTGAAACTCTTTCAAAGATTACGGGTGTAAGTGAGGATCAAAAATCCGGGATGAGGGTGAGAGCTCAGAAATTGGATATGAAACAATTGAGGTCAATGTCGATGTTTAATTGAGGTCAATGTCGATGATTATAATGTTTTTATATTTTCATTATATTTGTATAATTTTTTTTAAGAAAATTTTTTGGAATTTTACATCTGTTCAACAGAGAAAAGAGTGGTACATTGTTGGTGATATCATAACAAAATACACATAAATAAAACACAACACATATAATATCGAAAACAACAGCTCAACATGCATATGATGGGGTTTGGTATGTTAGCAAAGAATATAGATTCGCATGTGGAGACCAGGGGGTGGGGGGGGAGATAGATTGAAGAGGGGGGGTGAGGGGGGGAGGCACTGATTGAAATTACATCACTTGTTTGTGTAAAATGACTCCATGTGGCCATATCAACTAGGAGTATAGATCGGGATAGATTCAAAGGCAATAGGATTCCCAGACATAGATGAAAAAACCACGGAGGTTATGTTTTCCTTTAATGATTGACTGGGGTTGCTGAGTGGGGGAGCGATGTAGATTGTTGGGTGGTGGTTGAGAAGGCCTACCAGTCAGGCATTGGAAGCATTTTGTCTATGTAGGCCGACCATTTCTGGAGAAAATGTGAGGAATGTCTATGGTTAATTTGGGGGTTGGTCCATCCTCTCAAGCTTAAGGAGGTTAAACATGTCAGATTTCAAGTCGTCGATATTGGGTGGGAGAGAAGATGTCCATTTCTTGAGAATCGCTCTTCTTAATGCCATATAGCATGTGACAATCCAGGCTTTATTGTGTTGCAGGATTTGTAGTTGAGTCCTAGATAGGCTTTGGGTTGTGGTGCCAAAGGAACCAAAGACCAGGAGGATTACATTGTTGTGGAGGCGGAGGCCCGTTATAGATGCTACAAAGGATTCTACTTGGTTCCAAAAGAGGTTGATATACGTACAGGACCAGAGTCTGTGTAGGAGGGAGGGTTTGAGGCTACTGCAGAGATGGTTGGTCTGTCCTTTGAATTTAAGTGAGGAAAATATGCCCGTATTTGTATTGTTGCTCCCACCAGAACTCATTGGTGATATGAGTGCAGATGGTGTTAACATTTTAGAAGAGATTGGAATACCTCCGGAGAATCCAGATCTTTGGTCCAAGCTCCAGAGGTGTTACTGTGAGCTGTTGTCGTGAGGAAGGAGTTCAGGGGACCACATAGGTCTGAAATTTTATGACGGTTCTGCTCCAAGATAGTGTCGATAAGAGATTTCCTGAAATTAAGATTTCTGGCAGGGCAAGTGGTGACCACAAAGCTAATGGCTTGGTGAATATAAAATAGATGGTGGGTGGGGAGGTTGAAAAGTTGAAGGATATGAGTTGAGGGAAGAGGGGTTCCTGTTGATAAATCAAACATTTGGCTGAACTTGCATAGACCCTGTGAGGCCCAAATGGTATTCATTGGGTGCTGCTGTGCCTGTGGGTACAGGGGGTGGCCACATATCGGATAATATTTGGACATGAGGTGGAAGGTCCACAAGGAGGTTGTGTTTTAGATTGGATGGGATCGACCAAGTTCGATGATGCAGCAGGGATGAAAGATCGTATGGGCTTGTCATCTGAGACTCCGGTTCATAGTTGGAGTATCTGGATGACTGGGTTATCCAGCCTATCCCCACTCTCAGAAGACAAGACAAATTGTTCAGTCGGATATTGGGAAGATTTCCAACCAGCTTTCTAATTCTGATATGATCTTGTTTATGGTTGGAAGGAGGTTAAGTTGATAAAGTGAAGAGGGCACCTTTCCTATTTTGATACCAAGATAGGTTATGTTGTTTTTTGGCGATTGGAAACATTGAACCGGCCGCCCATTGGGGGGGAGCGTGCTTGCAAGAGAGATAGTATTTCACTTTTCGAGAAATTTATCCTTACAACCGAGCAAGATCTAAAGGTGGTGAATATCTTGGATGTGTGGCATGTCTGCCATGGGATTGGATGTAAAAATGAATATGTCATCTGCAATATAGCAGTGCGTAATTCACGGGAGCCTATTTTAATCCCATGCAGGTTGGAATTGTCGAGTAGAAAGCGGGAAAGAGGTTCTAAACACAGATTGAAAAGAAGGGGGGATAAGGGGTAACCTTGTCAGGTTCCTTTGTGTAGGTGTATATTTTTGAAAATATGACCTGCTGCAATCACATTTGCAGAGGGAGCAGAGTACATTGTCTGAAATAGATGCATGAAAAGTCCTCAGAAGTCAAATCTCGATAGAACCAGCCTCAACCAGTGAAAACTGACATTGTCAAATGCCTTTTCATTGTCAAGCGTGACTATTGCAGCCTCACTGGTTGAATCGGCCTTGACTTGCTCCAAGACTGTCAGGACCTTCCTGATGTTGTAAGCTGCGGATCTTTCGTGGGTGAAGCCCGCCTGTGATGGGTGGATAAGAGAAGTCATGATGCAGGCTAGCCTGTTAGCTATGATTTTGGATAGAAATTTGGTGTCAAGATTTAGCAGGGAGATTTGGCGATAGGAGCCGGGGTCGGTGGGGTCTTTACCCATTTTTGGGATTAGCTTAATGTGGGCTTGTAAGCCTGTAGGTAAATAGGGGTTACCGTATAAGATCCCTTGGTAAACCATTTGTAGAGTCGGGGATATAGTCTCTATTGCTAGTTTGTAAAAATCGGAGGTGTACCCATCCGGACCAGGTGCCTTGCCCGGGGATAAGGAGGCAGTCGTACGGGTAATCTCTTCCGGAGAAATTGGGGCCTTAAACTGGGAAAGGGAAGGGCTGTCTATTGTGGGGAGAGTGACCTTGTCTAGAAAAGACAAGGCAGTCTCTTCGTCAATAGGATCGGGTCCGTATAAAGCTGCATAAACTTTTTCCAGGATAAGATTTATATCCTTGGGTGACGTGGCAACCAGGGCTGGTGCAAGGATTTTTGACATCCCTAGGTGAAACCTCATTTTGCTGCCCCAATGGCTCCACCTCTGACTCCACCCACTTTGCACTGCCCATGTGACAGGAGGCAGCGTTATACAGGAAACATCAGCTCTGCTTCCTCTAACACTGGCTCCAGTGCTGCGCTGCGCCTCTAATTACACTACTGGTCGGGCGGAGCAGCTGCCTGAGACTGAGTTAGTTACATGCTGCAACCTGCAGAGCATGTAGACGCAGAGGGAAACCAGAGGATGGGTGCCCCTAGGCAGCAGTGCGCCCTAGGCGGCTGCCTAGTTTGCCTACTGGTAGCACTGGCCCTAGTGGCAACTTTTCCAGAGGTGTCTTTTAGGGCTGCTGTGTGAGTAGAGGTGTGGGAGCCTTTGCATAGTCAGGCCAAGAGCTTACCTGGTTTGTTGCCATATTTATGATATCTAAGAATGATTTGTGTATCTGTTCCTGTGCCTCTGCCCACAGATAAAATTGGTCTTTGGCTTTCCGCCAGGAGACTCTGTGGGCCTGAGAGTTATGCTGGGCCAGATTAGCTTGAGCTATTTGAAGGGCTTTATTCACCACACAGAATTCTTGGGTGACTCCTTTTTTGTGCCCAGAGGCATAGGGAATGATCCTACCCCGTAATACTGCTTTACCGGTTTCCCAAAAGAGAATAGGGTTTATGCAGTAGTCGGGATTAGTGGTGGTGTATTCCTTCCATCTGTCGTTAATTATCTGTTTTAGGGTTTAGTCGTGAGCTAGGTAGGAGGGGAAATGTCAGATTTTAGTGGATCCGTGGTTCATAAAACCACGCATAGTTACTGAGATTGGTGCGTGGTCGGAAATTGCTATATCGTGTATATATGGATCTGAAACATGGTCTAATAGGAGGGAATTAAGGAGAGTGTAGTCTATTCTCGATAGTGAGCTGTGGGGAGGTGAAAACAAATGTGAATTCCCTGCCTTCAAGAAAAGTCAGTCTCCATAAGTCTATCAATTGGAGGCCGTCTACAAACTGTTTTAAATTTGTGGGAGAGTTAAAGTCCCCAGTTATTAGCAAGGGGAGATGAAGGTGTGGAGCTAGGCTGGATGCCAGGTTGCTGAAAAATTGTTTTGGGGGGGGTTAGGGGCATAGAAGTTGGAAATCTCCCATTCACAGGAGGATGATTTGAGCCTCACTGTGAACGTTCGGCCCTCACTATTTGCATGAACCGAGGTTACTTCACAGGGAAGGTGTTTATGTATTAATATAAGGACTCCAGCTTTTCCCTTTACTGCCGGTGAGATCTGACCCACCCATAGTTTGCGCATGCGTGGGAAGTCTGCTGTTGTGAGAGGGGTTTCCTGGAGCACAGCAATGTCTGCTTTCAGACGTTTTAGGTGGCAGAGAATTGCCATTCGTTTATTAGGTGAGCATAGGCCTTTAACATTCCAGGATATAATTTTCATAATTAGAAGTCTAGTGAGGGAGGATTTATCGGAATGATTTTGTGTCAAAATGTGTCACTATAGGACCAGGAGGGGAATGGGGTTGGGGAGAGGGTCAGAGAGGGGGCTGAGACTGGGCTATGACCACAGATGCTCGTGTCCAATGGAGCCTGTGCCTCACTTTTTTGGATTTGGTGACCCTCGCCTGCGGATCGAATAGCACCCCCCCCCCCCTCCCACTGACGAATGCCAGTGGGGGTGAGGCATTGGGTTCCAGGTCTTTGGTGGAAATATGAGGGTCACCAATGGACAGCATGTTGTCCCCCAACAAGGTTGATCATGAACCCGCAGTGACAGGGAAAACAATAAAAAATACAAACTAGAAACAGCAAGCATAAAACAAATGAGCAAAACTAGGTCAGATAATTAGCCATTATTGGAGAGTTTTCACTGCAACTTTCGAAACTACTAGGGCAGGCAGGTATTACTCATGGAAACCAAGTGATCTGATGAGTGGGTAATCAGGTGTTGGATTGAGGGTCTTTCAATGAATCCTGTTATGACTGGATAGATCCGTGAGAATTAGTTTTTTAGCTGGGTTTTTTCTTGGGCTGCTTTGGTCTCTTGGTTCCACAATTCTTGGCGCTGCAGGGGGAGTTGATGTATCCATCGGGATATGTAGGTATGAGTGCAGGAATTTCATTGCTTCATCTGGGTGAGTGTCAGAGAACACTGCAGAAGGATTAGCAGAATTGTCAAGATCCATCAGAATCACGCACCACCCATGTTAGCGCGCATGCATGCACACAGGAATAGTTATGCGCCAGTGCGCATGCGTGTGCACGCTAGCAATATGTGACAGTTTCAGGTGCTCAGTGGACTATTTAAAGACAGCAGAAGCAACTACTAATTGCTGGATGATCTTTAGCTTCCTCCGTGTGTTCCTGTGTTCCTGCTCTTGTAATCTTGGATTCCCTGTTGCCAGACCCGGCTTGCCTTTGATCCGTCTTGTCTCCAATCCTATTTTTTTTTTTTTTCCACATCAGTAGCCAGCTTTGGCAAAGATATTCAGCTTAACCTTCATAAGTTTTCCCACTTGGTCACATCATTGTGGTTTTTAAGCTTTATTAACTTTATATAAAATACAGATATAAATTACCCCAAGTGTTCATTATTTGTATCACCTTTCCTGCCCCAGTATCCATATATTCCAGTGGTGGATGTGGGCTATATACATTTCCCCCCTTCCCTCTTCTCTCCCCCACCAGGATCCCGTCCTACCCTTCCTATTCCCTCTCCATCTATTGGTCGGCAAATGCCATGGTATACTTTCTTGTTTTTTAGAAGTCTTTCCATTTCTTCCATTTCTTGGCATATTTATCCCAGAAAGGACCTTTTTCCCCACTTCCTAAGTACTCCATATTATAAATATGTTCTACCCTGTCAAACCATTCCCTCCTTGTCGGTTTGTTTGGATCTAGCCATTTTTTTGGTATTGCTCCTTTTGCTGCATTTAATAGGGAGGGCACCAATGAATTCCTATACTGTCCATTTGATTTGTCCAACATATGGAAAAGGCACCTCATCGGATCTAGCCCTAGCTCTTCTCTTGTGATCTCTATTATGCTCTGTCTCACTTCTTTCCAGTATTCTTTTATTTTTGGGCATTCCCACCATATATGTGTCATGGTCTCTTGTGCTTTACGGCATCTCCAGCATAGTGGTGATTTATATCTTTGATATTTATGGGCTTTCACAGGGGTTATATACCACCTTGCTAGACACTTATAGTTCAATTCCGCACTCTGGGTGTTTCCTGAACTATTATGTACCGCCTTAAACATTTTGGCTAATTGTTCTTCCATACATTTTACCCCCAATTCTTCCTCCCATTTCCTGACGAATGGAGGCACATCCCATCCGCTCAGTTCCCTGATTATTTTGTAAAGCCGTGCGATAGTATATCTGTTTCGCTAGTATTACATAATTTCTCAAATGAGTTTAATTCTTCCCCTGACCTTAATGGTTGCGGTAGTTTTGCCACAAAATGTTTTAGCTGGGCGTACCTCCATTCATTCAGATTTACCAAAATACCCTTTTGTCGCATTTCATAATAATTACAGATCTTCCCATCCTTTATAATATCCTTTAACTGTGCATTTCCTACCCACCCCCCAAATTGTGTCTTATTCCCTGGCTCAAACATCTTTGTGCCACTTAAAAAAATTAGAGGTGAATTGTGTGATAATTTTGCCTGTTTAGAAATTCTATCCCATACCCTGAATACATTTCTTGTTAATTCGGGTATTGTTTGACTCATTATTCTATTTTTTGTGAAACCTATATATTTTCTTTTAAGTGTCCATTATTTAATGACTTTTCTATCTCCACCCATCTTTTATTACTTTCATTCTTATACCACTCTACTGTTCGTGATAGTACCACTGCATCGTAGTACTTTTTTATATCTGGTGCTGCCAAACCACCTTGTGATTTATCTAAACTAAGGATCTTGTACTGTATTCTCGGCTTCTTATTTTGCCAAATAAATTTTAATATCATTCCTTGCAATTTTTGTAGGTACCTTTGTGGAAGTTTTGTTGGGATCATTTGAAACGTATAAAGTATTTTGGGGAGTATCAACATTTTTACGGTGTTTATCCTCCGCATCCATGATAGCGGTTTCTTCTCTACCCTCTTAATTTCTGTTTTGATCTCGTTTAGAAGTGGAATATAGTTTGCTTTATATAGTTTCTTGGGCCCAGGGGTGATTTTTATCCCTAGGTAATTTATTTCTACTTTCTTCAATATGAAGGGAAACTCCCCCCTCAGGGCTAATTCCGCTTCCCTATTTATATTTATATTTAGTATTTCTGATTTTTCCTGATTGATTTTTAAATTTGAGATTTCCCCATACGTTTTCAGTTCTTTTATTAAATTTGGTAATGTGACTCTGGGGTTTGTTTATGCCGCTATTTTATGTTCCAATCCCAGTTTGACCCTTGGCTTACTCCAGTGACTTGCATCTGCCTGCTGATCCGTGCTTAACCTTTGGCTTGCCTCCTCTGACTCCTCTCCTGCCTGATTACAAGTGTATGACCTGGGCTATCCTTGACTCTGCTTGCTGCTTCACCATAGACTGATTTCCCGTGCATGACTCCCTGCCTGGCTCCTGATTCTGCTCCTAGCACTTCCTGTTGCTAAGTCTCTTCCAGTGATCACAAGGGACTCCTGCCCAGCAGCGTATCCTGCTTGTCAGTCTCCACCCAGCAGGCACAGTGTCATCTCTTCAGCCTGTCGCAGCTGGCAACCCCTGCTTGTTTGAACACAGCACTCCCTGTTTTCACCTCCAGGGGCGCTCTGCACTCAGCCACAAGGGAAGCCCTCTCAGCACTTTGGCCTCCGACCAGGTACGTGGCAGTTTCATCCAGCCATAATGTCCAAGGCCGACAGAGGTGCTTTCCCGCTCCAGGCTGTGTGCCAGCAAGCTGCAACAATGACTCGAGCAGTAAAGAACCTTCAGGATGGGTACTCCCAGTTGGAGGATCGTCTACAGAACCTGGCAGTGTCTTCCACTACAGTGGCTCCCAATCCACCTGCTGCAATTGCTATATCTACTCTACCGGTCCAGGAACATTCAGCTCCCACTCCTACTGTGGTGGGTCCACCCCCTGAACTAAGAGTACTACACACCTGAATGCTTTTAAGGTGACCGTAGAAAATTCAGAGCATTCAAGAATGCCTGCCTGTTATACTTGGCCCTTCAGCCCAGGACTTTTGCTTTAGAGACTGTTAAAGTGGGGTTCGTCGTCTCTCTGCTGTCTGATGAACCTCAGTCTTGAGCCCATCATCTGCTGGAACAGAAGAATCCTGTTATCAATTCAGTTGATGCATTCTTTGGGGCCATGGCTCAATTATACGATGACCCCTTGTCATGTGGAGAATTATACAGTGAACTTTAGTAAATGGTCCGCAGATACAGGGTGTAATGAGGCCGCTCTCAAACATCAGTACCGGCAGGGTTTGTCTGAAGCTCTCAAGGATGAACTAGCATGAGTAGAGACCCCTACCACTTTAGAAGGGCTCATTCAACTAGCCATCCAACTCGACAGACGCCTGCAGGAGCGACGGTCTGAACATGTGCAGGCGTTCTGGCCTTCATGGATGCTGCCTAAAGTCCCACCTACTCCTGAACCTGTCGCTCCAGTCACCTTTGAAGAACCTATGCAAAGTGGCATGGTTTGCCCTGCTCTGACTGAGGACGAAAGACTGCGTCGCCTAAGGGCTAATCTGTGTCTCTATTGTGGAGGAGCCAGGCACTTCCTTTGTAACTGTCTCGTGAGACCTAGTAAAAGCTCCCCCCTGCAGAACTATGCCTCTCCAGATCCCGGGACCATCCCCAACTCACCTTGTCCTGTATGTCTCATTACAAGTGGCAAAAGGGGAGGTCAAAGTTCCAGCAATCATTGATTTCGGGGCATGCAGTTGCTTTATGGACATTACTTTAGCAAAAGACTTTCAGATTCAGCTTCAAACCAAGAAACAAAAGCTTGAAATTCATTTGGCTGATGGCATCACCCCCAAGTCTGTGCCCGTTACACAAGAGACTTTGCCAATAATTACCGTAACTAGCCCAGGCCATCAAAAGTTTATTTGTTTTGATGTTCTTTGCTCATTGATGTTTCCTGTGATTCTGGGAATCCCCTGGCTGTGGGCCCACAACCCACAGATAGACTGGAATTACTGTATGCAAACTCAGCACACGGGAGTAAGGCTACCCAGTTGTCTTGAGAAAAGGTAGAAAAGCAATGGAGATATTGCTCTAAGGTTTGATTTGTCCTCTCTGTTTGTCCATTACTCTGTGGATGATAGGCAGAAGACAGGCAGACTTCAATGTTCAAAGCTTTGCAGAGAGCCCTCCAGAACCTGGAGGTGAATTGTATCCCTCTGTCAGATACAATGCTGTTCGGCACACCGTGCAACCTTATTATCTCTTTAATAAAGATGTGTGCTGTATCCATGGCTGAAGGAGTACCCACCAGGAGCAGGAAGTGGGCCATCTTTGATAGACGATCAACTACCACGAGAATAGTTGAAAACCCCTCCGAGGGAGGTAAATCCACGGATAACATCTTCCTTGAGTGGTCCAGGACAGGTAGTGGTCTCAACAGACCCCACATTTGAGTGTGGCTGCCCTTGTTCCAAAGACAAGTTGTACAGGAACTCACGTAATCCTTGCAGTCCTGTCTCAGTTTGGGCCACCAGTATGATTGCTATATAAGTTCAAGAGTCTTTTGGACCCCAAAGTGGGCTCTGACTCAGTTGAGCTGATATTCCCAGAGCACGGGGAATGTGAGAGGCGCAGATGTTGATGAGGGAGTCGGAATTGAAGGGCTCTGGGAGGCTGATTACTCTCTAATTATTAAGTCTCGAATGATTTTCTAAATCATCTGTCATGTTCCACATACCTGTTAGATGAGCCCAATTATGCAGAGGAAGGCCTCCCTTATGTATCTGACTCACGGCCCCGGATAGAGCATACAGGAAGCTCAGGAGTGCAGAATGGTATGAGTGCCTGGCAGGATCGCCAGAGAAGGGCCACTCCGGATTGCCTGATAATCTAGGGAGATGCACCAGCAGGGTGGAAATCCCAGCAGCAAGTACACAGGAGCTGGATCAGCTGAGAACTGGATGTCCCTCACAGGAATGAGGAGCAGGCTAGCAACAAACAGACCTTGCAGGATGAGGAGCACAGGCAGGTGCTAGCAGGACGGACAACACTCAGGCAGAGTATACTGGAGATAGCTGCAGAAGCCAAGGCAGGGTCACGGTGCAGTCCAGGTCAGTAACAGGTGGACAGCATAGTACAAAAGGAGCAGGCAGAATCAAGGTCAAACAAGCCGGGGTCAGGTGCAGGCAGAAGGCAGGAGAAGTCAGAGACAAGCCGGGTCAATCACAGAGCAGATCACAGGTTCAAGGTATGGATAGCAGGGGGTCACGGGGAAGCTGCAGATCAGACAGCACTAGTTTTGTGTACAAGCCAGGTCTAAATAGCCCATTTGGCGCCGGGACTTGTGCGCACATGCATGCGCATAGGCACTTGCAGACCTGCACCAGCTTGGATGGAGCTTCTGGAGTGCATTTCCTGACATTGCCCCCTCCCAAGGGGCAGCCTCCGGATGCCCAACCGGGCCAGTTTCTCCGCATGAGAATTCTTGAAAGATTGCATCAATCTTTTAGCATGAATATTGCTTTCAGGCTCCCACAAATTCCCTTCTGGCCCATTGCCCTTCCATTTGATTAAATATTGAATTTGGTTGTACCTTTTCCTGCAGTCCAGAATTGTTTCAACTTCAAACTCCTCCTCTCCGTCAATTATTAGAGGTTCCGGTGGGCCAGTACTTCATTCAGGGAAGCAATCAGGAACAACAGGTTTAAGCAGGGACACGTGAAAAACTGTGAATTTTGAATGACTCGGGTAGCTCCAGCTTGTAAGTTACATCATTGATTCTCCTTTTCACAGGAAAAGGTCCCACACATTTAGGATCTAATTTCCTTAAAGGGCATGCCAATCTTAGGTTTGTTGTAGCTAGCCATACTTGGTTGCCGGGTTCCAGAATTAGTTCTCCTTGTTTCTTCTTGTCAAAGACATTTGTTATATTCCTGTGTCCTGGCCATAGTTTCCTGTAATGATTGATTATTGACGCTGAAGAAGTTTAGTTTTCAGATAAAGCTGGGACTGAACATGCCAGAATGGTAGTTGGTAGAATGGACAGATGGAAACCGTAATTGGCAAAGAAAGGAGCCTGTTTTGTAGCAGAGTGAGAGGAGTTGTTATAGGTGAATTCAGCTAAAGGCAGCAGGAAGACTCAGTCATCCTGGGAGAAGGATGAGAAGCAGAGCAGGTATTGCTCAAGGGTCCGGTTGGTTCTTTCTGTTTGCCCATTTGTCTGCGGGTGGTATGCAGAGGAAAAAGACAGTTCAATTTCCAGAGACCCACATAATGCTTTCCAGAACCTGGAGGTAAACTGTACCCCTGATCAGACACGATGTTAGCTGGAATTCCATGAAGTCTTATGATCTCCTTAAAGGAGAAGTATGGCCTGGGCTCGTTTGGCCATACTTCTCCTATGGATCACAGGAGTGCAACCAGTTTTGCGCTCCTATGACCCGTTTTCAGCAGAGAGCGGATTAAAGTCTGCTCTCTGCTGACGTCACTGGAGTTAGGACAGGCAACACGTCATCACGACTCCAGGAGTCGGAATCCGCCAGGTACCTGGACCAACAGCCTTCTCAGCCACTCAGCGAGCTGCTGAGAGCCTGAGACGGCCGATCCCCACCCCTCCACAGCTCAGCACTCCAGTGAGCATGGAGGAGCAGAGAGGAGAGCTGCTAAGTAACAGCCAGCAGCTCTCCGCTCAGGGATCAGTGAGAACCGAGCCATCGGCGGTGTTTGATGGCTCGGTTCTCAGTGTACAGATGCCTGGGGACAGATGCAGCATCGGACCAATGCTGCATGCATCTAGGCAAGTAAAAATCTCAAAAAAACATACTTCTCTTTTAATGAAAGCTTGTGCTGTTTCGGGAGCTGAAGGTGTCCCCTTTAATGGTATGAAGTGAGCCATTTTTGATAGTCTGTCTACTACCACAAAGATAGTAGTAAATCCTTCTGCTGGGGAAGTTCCACAATGAAGTCTATTGAGACTATTTTCCATAGTCTCTCTGGAACAGATAATGGTTTCAGTAGCCCCCAGTAGAGTTGATCGAACCTCTAGAAGTTCGGGTTCTGCTGGTTCGGCCGAACTTCGGGACAAAGTCCAGGTTCGGGTCCGGACAGAACCCGAACTTTGACCTGGACCCCGAACCCCATTGAAATCAATGGGGACCCGAACTTTTTGGTTTATGGCTGTAAAAAAGTCCTGGAAAGTCCTAGAGGTCTGCAAAAGGAGGGAAATGGGGGTAAGGGTCGGATAAGTGCCCTACAAAGAAATGGGGACAGGAAAATAACTTAAAAGCATTTTAAACAAAAATCACATAAAAAAATCAAAAATGGAAGTGGATGTGGACCATCTTCAAACTGTGTATGAAAAGTATTAATTAGCGGGAGAAACCATATCACTGTTCTAAAATCATCTTCAAACTGTGTGAAAAAAGTATAAATTAGCTGGGAGAACCCATATCCCTGTTCTACAATCATCTGAAAAGTGTGTGTGAAACTTAAACAATAGCCGGGAGAAGCCATATCCCTGTTCTAAAATCATCTGAAAACTGTGTGTGAAACTTAAACAATAGCCGGGAGAAGCTATATCCCTGTTCTAAAATCATCTGCAAACTGTGTGTGAAACTTAAACAATAGCCGGGATAAGCCATATCCCTGTTCTAAAATCATCTGAAAACTGTGTGTAAAACTTAAACAATAGCAGGTAGAAGCCATATCCCTGTTCTAAAATCATCTGAAAACTGTGTGTGAAACTTAAACAATAGCAGGTAGAAGCCATATCCCTGTTTTTAGAACACACAGTTTTCAGATGATTTTAGAACAGGGATATGGCTTCTACCTGCTATTGTTTACGTTTCACACACAGTTTGCAGATGATTTTAGAACAGGGATATGGCTTCTCCCGGCTATTGTTTAAGTTTCACACACAGTTTGCTGATGATTTTAGAACAGGGATATGGCTTCTCCCGGCTATTGTATAAGTTTCACACACAGTTTGCTGATGATTTTAGAACAGGGATATGGCTTCTCCCGGCTATTGTTTAAGTTTCACACACAGTTTGCTGATGATTTTAGAACAGGGAAATGGCTTCTTCCGGCTATTGTTTAAGTTTCACACACAGTTTTCAGATGATTTTAGAACAGGTATATGGCTTCTCCCGGCTATTGTTTAAGTTTCACACACAGTTTGCAGATGATTGTAGAACAGTGATATGGGTTCTCCCGGCTAATTTATACTTTTTTCACACAGTTTGAAGATGATTTTAGAACAGTGATATGGCTTATCCCGCTAATTAATACTTTTCACACACAGTTTGAAGATGGTCCACATCCACCTCCATTTTTGATTTTTTTATGTGATTTTTGTTTAAAAATGCTTTTAAGTTATTTCCCTGTCCCCATTTCTTTGTAGGGCACTTGTCCGACCCTTACCCCCATTTTCCTTCCTTTTGCAGACCTCTAGGACTTTCCAGGACTTTTTTTACAGCAATTTTCAGAACTTTTAGTAAAATTACCAGAACCCCGAACACAAATATGGACTTTTTTTGAAAAGTCCGGGTTCAGGTCCGGGTCCCAGACACCCAAAAGTTTGGTACGGACCCGAACTTTACAGTTCGGGTTCGCTCAACTCTAGCCCCCAGGCCTTGACTTTATTGCTCTTGCTTAAAGTACAGATGGTGCAGAATTCCACATAACTCTTGCAATCATTTATTACCTTGGGCCACCAAAATGTGCATTGCAGAAGTTCAGCAGTTTTGAGGGCACCAAAGTGTCCAACCAACCAGTGACCGTGGCATAGTCTTAGCACTGTGGCCCTTAAGATTTTGTCCTCGTGCCATAGTAGGCCATCTTTTACCTGTAGGTTAATTTTTGGGGGAAAGGCAGTTCCCATGGAGGCCTGCTTAATCCGTGACAGTAAGTCTTCTTGCACAACGAGAAAGTTCCCTGAGGGCAGGATGGTATCTGGAGGTGTGGCCCCTTTGGAGTCATTGAACATTCGGGACAAAGCATCGGGCTTCGATCCGGGCCTGAAAGTAATGTGGAAAGAAAATCTGCAAAAAAGCGCTCATCTAACCTGCTGTGGTCTTAGTCTCTTTGCCGTTCTCAAATACTCCAAATTTTTATGATCTGTGTAGATCAAAATTGGATGCGCCGCTCCTTAAAGCAAGTAACACTACTTTTCCAGTGCTGCTTTGATTGCCAGGAGTTCGCGGTCTCCAACATCGTAGTTCCTTTCAGCTGTCGACAACTTGTGGGAGAAGAATGCCCCTGGAAGCAGCAAAGCTTTGGATCCTTGTCGTTTTGAAAGTACTGCTCCGACCTCTATTTCAGACGCATCCATTTCTAAGACAAATGGCAGAGCTGAGTCAGGATGTCTTAGGATGGATGCGGGGGTAAATAGTCTTTAAGGGTTTCAAAGGCAGCCTGGGCTTCTGGGAACCAGTGGAATCAGGTACCTTGCCTGGTTACTTCTGTGATGGGAGTGATGATGGCGGTGAATCCCCTAATGAACTTCCGATAGAAGTTTGCAAAACCAATGAAACGTTGAATTCCTTTCTTGTCTGTGGGAGCAGGCCAGTCCAAGATAGAGGAAATTTTCTGAGGATACATTTTAGTATCTTCGACTGAGATAATATATCCAAGGAACTGAATGCTCTATAGCTCGAATTCACATTTGTCAAGTTTGGCGTATAGGCCATGCTGCCAGGGTCGAGTCAACACACTTTTGACATGCCTGCGGTGATCATCCACTGAAGAGGAAAAGATCAGGATATCATCTAGGTATGCTATGACGAACAGGTCTAGATAGTCCCAGAAAATGTTGTTGACAAAATGTTGGAATGTTGCGGGGGCATTGCACAGGCCAAATGGCATTACCAGGTATTCATAATGCCCGAATCAGGTGCAAAAAGCGATCTTCCATTCGTCTCCCTCTCGGATGCGGATGTCACATACCTGGTGGATGAGTCTGACTTATGCACTACAGAAGGAGCAGGCAGATGGATGGTCAGGTTCAGGCAGGGTCGTCAACAAGCAGGCAGCAGAAGTACAGGAGGGCTAGGCAGGAGGGTGGTCGTAGGAAATCCAGGGGTCGGTGCAGGCAGAAATCAGCAAAGTCAGGCAGGCCGGGTCGTAGGAACAGGTAATCAAAGTGCAGGCAGATCAGGAACACACACTAAACGCTGTAGATCAGACAGCACTTGCTGCAGGGCGTGCAGGGTTGAAATAAAGCCGTTTGGCGCTGTTTCCGGCATGCGTGTAAACGCGCGAATGCGCATTAGAAAGTCCATTTTGGCAGGATTTTCTCTAACATTGCCCCCCCCCCAAGGGGCAGCCTCCGGATGCCCAGCTGGGCCTTCAGTTCCGGGTGAGTCCTCCAAAATAGCCGAATAAGCTCCTTGGCATGCAGGGGTGTAACGATAGGGGTTGCAGGGGTTGCAATTGCAACCGGGCCCCATGGTCCAGGGGGCCCATATGCCTCCCTTGTACACTTGGATAAGAGGGATGGTGGGGTGGCATTTAGAGGAACCAATCTCCTCCATTTTCTTCTATCCAGTTTACTTGTCTTCTGTGCTGTTCCCAGGGTCCCTGCGGTACCGCAATAAAGGGACCCGTGATAGGAGTAAAGGGCCCCAGGATCAGTGGGAAGAAAGAAGGGCCAGGCATCAGGGGGCCCTTCATAATTTATTGCATCGGGGCCCTGAAGGTTCTAGTTACGCCTCTGTTGGCATGGATATGTTCTTCGGGCTCCCATGAGTTCTCTTCAGGTCCATACCCCTTCCACTTGATCAGGAATTGTGTCACACCCCCTCTCACTCTGCAATCGAGGATTGCCTCGACAACGTATTCTTCCTCACCGTCCACTATGACGGGCTCAGGTGGAGTCGATCTCCTCCCCGGAAAGTAGTCCTTGGTTACCGGTTTCAACAGGGACATGTGAAATACCGGGTGCAACCGAAGAGAAGGGGGGAGGTTCAGCTCATACGCCACCTTATTGATTCTCCTCTTGACTTGGAAAGGGCCAATGAACTTTGGTTCAAGCTTTTTTGAGGGGCAGGCCAATTTTAAGTTCTTAGTTGCGAGCCAAGCTTGGTCGCTGGTTGCAGGTACAGTTCCCCTCTCCTTCCTCTGTCGAACATCAGTTTGTTGTATTCCTGCGACTGGAATAATGTCTCCCACAGGAGCTTGTTGTTCTCCACTAGGAAAGCAGCCATGTCCTGGATTGTTGTAGGCGAACTCGGCTACCGGCAGCAGAGAGACCCAGTCATCCTGCGGGAACGAGGAGTAACATCGGAGGTACTGCTCTAACGTCTGGTTCGTTCTCTCTGTCTGGCCGTTGGTCTGGGGGTGGTAAGCGGAGGAGAACGCCAGTTCAAATCCCAGCAGAGAGCAGAGGACCTTCCAGACCTGAGAAGTAAATTGTACCCCTCGATCAAATACAATATTAGCTGGTAGTCCGTGGAGGCGAACTATCTCTTTGATAAAAGTCTCTGCCGTTTGGTTGGCCGTCGGGGTGCCCTTCATGGGGATGAAATGGGCCATTTTTGTGAGGTGGTCCACGACCACAAAGATGGTAAAAAATCCTGCAGACGGGGTAGCTCGACTATAAAGTCCATAGATATATGCGACCAAGGCTGCTCCGGAACAGGTAAGGGGTTTAGCAACCCCCAGGCTTTGGTCCAATCAACATTGTTGTGGGCACAGGTGGGACATGAAACATCCTGGAGAGGGCGTCGGGCTTCACATTTTTCGAGCCTGGCCTGTACATAATGTGCAGCTGGAACCGAGAAAAAAAGAGGGCCCAGCTGGCCTGGCAGGGTTTTAGTCTCTTGGCGGTTCTTAAGTACTCCAGATTTTTGTGATCTGTGTACACCAGAACTGGGTGGGAAGCTCCCTCCAGCAAATACCGCCATTCTTGCAGGGCGGACTTGATAGCCAGCAACTCTCTATCTCCCACATCGTAGTTTCTCTCCGGTGGGGTTAGTTTCTGAGAGAAGAAGGCGATGGGGTGAAGAGCCGCCTTAGGCCCTTGTCTCTGGGACAGTACTGCTCCCACTGCTGTTTTGGAAGCATCTACTTCCAGAGTGTAAGGAAGGGTAGGGTCTGGATGTTTGAGGACCGGAGCCATGGTAAAGAGTTGCTTTAGTCGTAGAAAAGCTGCCTAAGCTTCAGGAGTCCAACGGAAGCGTGTGTTCTGCTTTGTGAGCTGGGTAATAGGGGCAATGACAGCAGAGAATCCCCTAATGAACTTTCGATAGAAATTAGCAAAGCCCACGAAGCGTTGGAGCGCTTTCCTGTCAGTAGGTGCTGGCCACTCCACAATGGCGGAAACCTTCTGGGGGTCCATAGTAATACTGGACACAGAGAGTATGAAGCCCAGGAAGGAAATGTCCGAGCACTCGAAAGCGCACTTCTCAGCCTTAGCATACAGGCCATGTTGGCGGAGGCGGCTCAGTACGCTTTTGACGTGCCCTCGGTGCTCTTCCAATGATGACGAAAAAATAAGGATGTCATCCAGGTACACCACTACGAATATGTCAAGAAAGTCCCGGAAGATATTGTTTACTAGATGCTGAAAGGTGGCCGTGGCGTTACAGAGCTCAGACGGCATGACTAAATATTCATAGTGGCCAAAACGGGTTCGGAAGGCCATCTTCCACTCATCCCCCTCTCTGATGTGGATGAGGTTATAGGCCCCTCTGAGATCCAATCTAGAGAAGACAGAGGCCAAACCGAGTCTTTGGAATAATTCCGGGACCAGAGGCAAGGGATAATGGTTCTTAACCGTGATCTTGTTGATGTCTCTGTAGTCGATGCAGGGTCTCAAGGATTTATCCTTTTTTCAACAAAAAATATCCCGGCACCTGCAGGAGAAGTACACAGGCGGATAAACCCCTTTTTTAAGTTGTCCTCCGGGTAGGCCTTAAGGTCTGCCAGCTCCAGCTCGGAAAGGGGGTATATCCCGCCGAAAGGCACCTCTGCCCCTGGGAGTAGCTCGATAGGGCAGTCATAAGGTCGGTGTGGTGGCAAGGCATCCGCTCCCTTCTTGCTAAAGACATCTAAGAACTCGTGATACTGTGTAAGGACTGTCAAGCGGGTTTCCGTATCAGGATCTGGACAGGGTGCCGTGAGGGAAAGCCCCGTAGGCTGTGGGAAGCAGTGGGGACGGCAATAGGAGGATGGAAATTGAACGTTGCCAGTGACCCAATCAATTTGCGGGCAGTGCGCCCGGAGCCAGTGAAGCCCAAGGATGACAGGACTCAGCGGGGATACAATGGCGTCCAGTATTAGCAACTCTGAGTGACCATTAGGAGTACTGGCTGGAATGGGGGTGGTCTCGTGAGTCACCGTACCCGAGCTGATGTTGGACCCGTCGGCTAAGTGGACAGTCATTTAGTGCACCTTAGGCTGGAGGGGAACCTGGTGCTGGGCTGCAAAGGTCAAGTCCATAAAGCAACTGCAGGCCCCAGAGTCTATGACTGCCCGGACTGGGACATCTCCCCCTGGCAGCTGTAGGGTGATGGACAGTGCCAAATGGGCTGTAGGACTGAACAGGGACAGGACCTCCCTCTTGACGGGGTAGAAACTCCTAGGCAGCTTGGCAGGGCAGGTTTGCACCCTGTGCCCAGCAGCACCACAATATAGGCACAGGTAATGGGCCATGCGATTCAGTCTCTCCTCTGAAGTGAGGCTTGAGTGCCGGTGGGTGACCAGCCTTTCCGATCTGCGCTCCCATAATCGGCGGTCAATCTGGATGACCCGATCCATTAAAGCGTTCAAGGTTGAGGGAACCCCTACGTGGACTAGCTGGTCCTTAAGGGAATCGGACAGGCCCATCCGGAACTGGAAACAGAGGGCAGCCGAGTTCCAGGTGGTGTCGGCGCTCCAGCACCGAAATTCGGCCACATAATCCTCCACCGGGCGGCCGCCCTGCTTGAGCGCATGGAGCATGGCTTCGGCTGTGGTGGTCTGGTGCGGGTCACCATACAGACGTGCCATGGCCCGGAAGAAGCCTGCTATAGTAGTGGTATCAGGGGACTTCTCTTCCAGAAGTTGGTGAACGCAGGCCTGGGGTCCATCTTGGAGGAGTGAGATGGCCAGTTCCATCTTGGTGGCTTCTCGGGAGAAGGTGCTGGGCTGGAGAGCGAAGTACAATTCGCATGCGTTCCGAAACGCCCAGAACTTCTTGCAGTCCCCTGCAAACCGTTCGGGTAGGGGTACCTCAGGTTCTGTAGGCAGAGTGATGAGAGTGTGTTCAGGAAGAGGGTTAGACCCCGATGCGGGTGGTGCGGCGAGCTCCAGGATTTGACTTTCCAGCCGCATGAAGTCATCTTGAAGAGCCTTCACCGCCCGAGTAAGGCCGGCTAGGTGAATAGAGAGTTCAATCGTTGGAGAGGACCCCTGCGCAGACTCTGACATGGCTGTCTGATACTGTCATGTACCTGGTGGATGAGTCTGACTTATGCAGCGGGTAACCTCCCTTACAACCCTGACTCAGGAACCCCTGGTAGAGTAGACAGGTGGCTCAGAAGTGCAGGATGGCACGAGGGTGGGACTGGGTCACTGGTGTTGATAGGAAGTCTGTGGGTGCACTCGTGTACAAGAAGCATGGTCGTACAGGCCGGGTCATGAAGCTGGCTGGCGGTGCAGTACAGAAGGAGCAGGCAGATGGATGGTCGGGTTCAGGCAGGATCATCATCAAGCAGGCAGCAGAAGTACAGGAGGGCTAGGCAGGAGGGTGGTCGTAGGCAATCCAGGGGTCGGTGCAGGCAGAAATCAGCAAAGTAAGGCAGGCCGGGTCCTAGGAACAGGTAATCAAAGTACAGGCAGATCAGGAACACACACTAAACGCTGCAGATCAGACAGCACCTGCTGCAGGGTGTGCAGGGTTGAAATAGAGCCGCTTTGCGCTGTCTCCGGCGCGTGAACGCGTGTAAACGCGCATTAGCGGCCAGAAAGTCCATTTTGGCAGGATTTTCTCTATCAGCGGACCAGGTTATAAGCCCTCCAAAGTTCTAATTTAGTAAAGATGATAGCAGCACCAAGTCTTTGAAATAGTTTGGGCACCAGCGGAAGTGGGTAGCGATTTTTCACAGTGATCTTGTTTAATTCACGGTAGACTACACAGGGCCGTAAGGTGTGATCTTTTTTTTTTTTTACAATGATGATGCCTGTGCCTGCCGGAGAAGTAGAAGGGTGGATAAATCCTTTCTTCAGATTGTCATTAATGTATTCCTTCAGGGTGCCCAATTCTAGTTTGGTGAGAGGGAAGATCCTCCCAAAAAGGGACCTCGGCCCCAGGCAGGAGCTCAATTGGGCAATCATACGATCTGTGGGGAGGAAGAGTCTCTGCGCCTTTTTACTGAGAATGTCCAGGAAATCGTGATACACCAATGGGACTGATTGGCGTATCTCAGAATCAGAGTCCAGGCAGAGCAGGGGTGAGGAGTCACTCATGGTTTCTTGTAGGCAGTGTTGCTGGCAATATGATGAAGAAAATGTTATTTCCCCAGAGGCCCAATTGATGTGGGGATTGTGGGCCTGCAGCCAAGGCATGCCTAAGATGATGGGGAACAGAGGTGAAGAAATGGCGTCCAGGTGTAAAAGTTGTTGATGATGATTGGCAATGATGGCTGGCAGTAGAACAATTTCCTTTGTGAGGTCCTGATTTAAAGGTGAACCAGTCGGCCAGATGTATGGATAGCCCTTGAGCTTTGGGTTGAAGTGGAATCAGGTGTCTAGCTGTGAAAGACAGGTTCATGAAGCAGGCTCCAGAATCAATTATGGCAGACACTTGGATATTCCTTCCTGGGAGCTGCAACAAAATAGGGAGAGTGAGGTGAGAAGATTTATTGAGCAGTAGAATTCGGGGTAGAGGAGATGGAGAAGCACTTGCTCAGCTTTGCTGGGCAGGATCTCACATAATGCCCTGGTTCTTCACAATACATACACAGATTGTTCAGTCGGCGTTGTTGGCGCTCTTCTGCGGTAAGAGAGGGGCGGAGCAACCACAGTTGCATGGGTTCAGGCTCCTGGAGCTGGTGGAGCCAGACTGGGAAAGTTAGGAACTCGGGGTAACATCCAAGTTGGATGATATTTTCCTGCCGATCTTATGATCATCGTTCCCTTAAGCCTCAGTCTATCTGTATGGATAGATTAATAAGAGCATCCAGAGATTGTGGCACCCCGACTCGTGCTATTATTATTATTATTATTATTATACAGGATTTATATAGCGCCCACAGTTTGCGCAGCGCTTTACAATATTAGGGAAGACAGTACAATTACAATACAATTCAATACAGGAGGAATCAGAGGACCCTGCTCGTTAGAGCTTACAATCTAGGAGGGAGGGTTAAATGATACAAAAGGGCAGTAAACTGCACAGAAGGGATTATAACATTTCGCGACGCGTTTGACACCCGCGATATATTTAGGACATATTATTATTATTATTATTATTATCGTGCTCAGCCCCACGGTGTTAGAGACCTACGAGAATAATTAGATAGGTATGTCTATCTGACTCCGAATTCCCTTGCTACTAGTATTCTAGCCGTCCTTTTATAGTAGGTTGAACCTACAATGGGGCTCAAGGATTGAAAGGGTCAGACCGAGGTGGTCGAGGTCCTCGGACTTGGGTACGTTGACACCAACGAGGCGGGGAGAGAATGGCGTCTTCTCGCGGTTGTTGCGGCTGA
>BLSH010374551.1:502997-514354 GCA_018402905.1 Glandirana rugosa | reverse complement strand
GAAGAGACAACCTCAGGGGGTTCCAAGGCAAGAACCTGGGGAGAAGGATAACACCAAGCACCCTGACATGTGGGGATGGGTGGATGGTTGTGCCATTGCTCTTGACAGAGAAGCTGGGGGAACTGGAACGTGGGGGAGGAAATATTATGAGTTCAGTTTTGGACAAGTTGAGTTTAAGAAAGTGGTGGGACATCCAGGCAGATATGTCTGTTAATAAGCTAGTGATACGTGAGGAGACTGATGGGGTGAGTTGGGGGGTGGAGAGGTAGATTTGGGTATCGTCAGCGTAGAAATGATATTGAAAGCCGTGGGAGGCTATCAGCCGACCCAGGGAAGAGGTGTATATTGAAAATAAGAGGGGTCCAAGAACGGAACCTTGGGGGACTCCAACAGAGAAGGGAAGAGGAGAGGAGGAGATAGAATTGTAGGTTACGCTGAAAGTGCGATGGGATAGGTGCTATAGGGATGGGATAGGTCCTTAAGCGGATCCGATAGGCCCATGCAAAATTGGTAACGCAGGACAGCGTCATTCCAATCTGTGTCAGAACTCTAGCGCCTAAATTCATCCACATAGTCTTCGGCTGCTCTGCGACCTTGCTGGAGGGAATGTAATGCGGCTTCAGCAGTGGCAGTTTGCTGGGGGACCTCATATATTTGAGACATGGCGTGGAAGGAGGTGGTAAGATTAGTCAAGCATTCTGCCTTTTGTTCCAGGAGACAGTGTGCCCAGGACTGAGGGTC
Source organism: Glandirana rugosa (assembly GCA_018402905.1). Taxonomy (NCBI): domain Eukaryota; kingdom Metazoa; phylum Chordata; class Amphibia; order Anura; family Ranidae; genus Glandirana; species Glandirana rugosa. The sequence continues at coordinate 513,613 of BLSH010374551.1, read as the reverse complement.
ACCCAGAAGCAGGGAGATTACAAAGCCCACTTTGTTTGCTTCCAAGGAGAAGGAGCGTGGCTGAAGGGCAAAATATAGTTTGCATGGAGGGGAGCAGTCACGTTCGGACGTCACCAGCAGCTCGCAGTCAGGAGACCGTTCGTGGGTATCTGAAAGTATCCCAGCGGCTCCATATGGTATTATGTGGATACGGCCAGCACTTGCCTCGAAAGTGCTTTTTTATGTGAGTGTATTATTTTACTTCTTATTCGTATTAAATGATATGAGACAGAGAGCACTAGTCTTTGCACTATTTTTTACATATGCTGATTATTGGAGAGGGAGATTGGAGAGCAACAAGAGGGAGCGCATCCTATGCTGAAAAGTTCATCATCACAGCTGTTTCCTGTTGAAGGTGGTTAGAGGCTGATCTGATCCGCAGAGGGTCGGATAGATAAGGTGAGGGGCTTGACAAACCTTGGTGGTGGAGATCATCTGCACTGTGTGAACACCTGGAAGTCAGTCTATGCACACTGAAAAGCCGCCTTATACTTGTATCGCTTTTCCCTGCTTCTGGAATTTTCTGACTTTTTTCCGCATTTGGATCTAATATTTTTGATCTAAATTTATGGGACCTTGATATATGGTTTATGTGGTTTTTCCATCAGTTTTCTCATCAGTTTGGATCATTATTTATGGGACTTCATTTGACACATATAGCTCATGTTGCTTATATGAATGTTTCATCAGTGATAGCGCTGCACTTTTTATTGTTTATTTGAATTGAGGTTGGGATTTATCCTTACAGTGTTCAGCAGCTTACCTGTTTATTTTGCCTGGCGCCGATATTTACTTGTTTATTTGATATATATATATACAGTATCTCACATAGATACAGTATACAGTATCTGTAGTGCTACAGGACAAAAGGCCATTTAGATACAGAGACACTGTATACAGACACCATTGTCCTTTCACCCTGCTGATGAAGATCTTGCATTCTCTACTTGATAATCCAGACCAGTTGTGCTGTTTGGTCCTGCTACTCAGGAGTTTAAGTGCACCAACGAGAGTGGCTAGCTGAAAATACAAAGCCTCATCTTTCTTCAAAGGGATTAAAGCTACTAGTGCCATATGGGCCTGCACACACATACTGAGGGCTTTGTGTATGCAGTGGGTGTGCGGGACAGTTTATCTGGGAAGCTAAGCCATTAAATATTGATTTGAATGCAGTGTTTGTCGTTGGGCCTGTGATGTCAGGAGACAGAAGAAAGAGGTCTGACATAAAGAGGGCCAGTCTTCTGCTCTCCTCCTGCCTGGACTCATATAGCCAAATATGAGTAGAGGTACCCAATCTAATATAAAGTGTCATATTGTGATTTATTTGCCATTTAAGTGTGCCTCTGTTTTTGGGGACATTCTCAGGTTTAGAATCCCCTGAAAGCAGCCTGAATACAGTATTGAAGAGGTAGAGGAATTGGCGCAAAGATAGACACCAAGCAGAGGCTGTAAGGTACTGGGGGGAGGAGGAAGGGGGAAGAGGGAGGATGGGGCACAGGAGTTTCCTGTGAGAGCACAACGGAGCTCCAGGGGAAGTCCTTGATAGTCCACACCATATGGGATTTCCTGAAGTAGCTTTCTTGGGGGCAGCCTTGTGGAAGCTGAAGCAGCTCTGGAGGAAACAAGGAGAGACACAGGTGCCTTCTAAGAGTAGCTGTATGAAAACAATTTATTAAAACAATGTAGTCCTACTCACAAGAGAAGGTCTTGTCGCAGGCATATAAAAACAGCCTTTAGGCTGGAGGTAAAAAGTCCTGCGCAGCAGATTCCAGGGTGGATCCGCTCTGGATGTGGCATCTGCAGGGTTCTGGTGGTCAGCGGTGATGTTCCTCAGCACTTCTGGGTCTGTGGGACTCCCAAGCAGGAGCATGAACGTCACTTCCCGGCTAGCTGCGTGTGGATGGATTAGAGAGGCAGCGACGTGCTCTTGGCGCATGCGCCCCTTCTTCAGGCCGTACAGTCTCCATATTGAAAGTGGGTATTTGTACATGCATAGCCACACTGTGGGAGGGGGCAGAATGCTCTGCTATTGTTGTCGGGAGACTGAGACCTCCCATTGGCTGGCTCCATTCTGACACTGTGTGCTCAGCATCATGCTGACCAACTCTAATAGTATTGGATATGTTTATGATAGCAATTTGTAATAAAAAAACATAATGACACAGACAACAAACATTAAATAAGTGGTGAATAGAAACAAGGGGGATAATAACAGAAATACAGATGGAAGCGGAGAAAGACTAGAGAATGAAAAATGCAAAAAAAAATTAATGAAGAAACTGGAAACTGAAAAATGAAAATAAAAATGATATAAATAAAAAAATAAGAATAAAAATAAAAAACAAAATAAAAAACAAAAAATAAAAATAAAGTTGAAATGTGAGAGAGGAGTGAGTAAACAAACATGGTGGGACTGTAATATGTGGTCTCTATGGGAGTACTCATGGGGCTTATGTGGGCATATGTGTGTATATGGGTGTCCCCCTGAGGTCTCAGGTGGACACCCATGCCCACAGAGGCCTAGAAAGATGGGATTACAAAAATACAACTAATAATGGTCAATATATATTTTAACTTTTCATTTATTCTATGGTACTCACTTCCCACTGTATATTTTGAGTAGAACTTAAGGGTCTGTGATTTAGTAGTAGGAGTCCCTAGATGAAATGAATATACATAGTGAGTATAACCTTATTACATATGGGTAAACTACATCAGTCATATGGATATGCACTAAAACCAAAGTAGAGGTTTACCAAGGTGTGTGTGTGTGTGTGTGTGTGGGGGGGGGGGGTAACTGGGGGTATTATAGAAGGGTGCTTACTTCAGTTCCTTCATTCAAGCCCTCTGGCACAAGTGAACTCAGAGTATATATTCAATAATGGAATGTTAAGTAATATATACTGCGCTAAGTATAGGGATATGGTGGCTGCTACACTACAACCAAACAAAATTGTGTACAAAATAGATAACAGATGTGTAGCGCTCTACCTGGTAGATATATTAAAATGCTAAGTCAGGCAAAATGTTATAGCCCCACTTAGTTGTATATCTAAATAGTACCTCAGAGATGATGTTCAACCTGTCCTCTTAAGATAAAGTGCAATAGACATATAAAAATGTATACATATAAATTGTGAAGCGATATAAATTAATAATTGGTATACACCATAAATAGTTCATAAGCATAAAAACAGCTAAATAACAGTACTGTTCAAAAAAGAGTCCACATATATAAAGAAATAATGTAAAAATATTGTGCAAATAGTGCAAAAATACTGAAGAAAGTGCTAAAAAAGTCAGTGGAAATCCAAATAGTGTTCTGATCCTTAAGCGGCGTGAATCACTAACACCCATTCAAGTGGAATCCTTCTCCATTAGTATATTGTGCTTACCAGAAAGCCAATATATTCAAGCCTGAATATATGATCCCAATAAGTAATATGCTGCAGCACAGTATTACTGCAGCACATGTAATAATAAGCCTCACATAGTGTAAAACCTTTTAAAAACAATCTTTATTTAAAGTAGTGCACTTACATGATCCAAAATAAAATGAGCTCAAATGTACAATTGCCAGCAGAAAGAGAAGCACAACAGCCTAGGGTCAGCAGCACCCGACGCGTTTCATCCACTAAGATGTCGTTTGGGGTTACCGACCCCCCAAAACGGCTGTGCTTATATACCTTATCCATGTATACAGAAACCCCATTGCTACTGAAACAGCTGCCTTCTGCAAAATGGCGACGAGGTGTGCGCTCCACGTCTCACTTCCGGAGGTCAATATGTGGGCCATACCTCATCCAGAGACAAGGAAATGTAACGTTAAGGAGCGTGGACGTAGATACGCACACCACACATCCATATGGATTTGTGGAGCGACCAAGCCTCGCTCTCGAAAGCGCCACAAAGAGAGTAACTATAGAAATGTCACATATAGATCCCATCCCCCTCTTAATGCGGGTCAGCAGCGAGACAAATTAAAATGCACATGCGACCTCGCTCGTGCGCAGTAGCCTCACAGCACGAGTATCATGTTTACAATATACTGGACGGGAATAATAGTGCCGAAATCTTTTATATGGACCCAAACTTAAAAACAAGGTTACATTTTCAAGAATAAATGTAAATAGCATCCTGATACATTGAAATTATATAGATTCCCTTCCAAAAGAAACATACTTTAACCGGTTCCACACTGCGCGGGGTATATTTACTACGGCAGTGTGGACGCGTCCTGCGAATCGCCATAAATAGGCGGTGATTTGCCCAGGCGCAGCTGTCAGCCGCCGGTGCGCTCTCGTGCCCGACACACTCTGGAGGAGTGTGCTCATGGCTCGGGCGGACCCGATGTCTGCCGGCGAGCCGCGATGAGCGGCCAGAGTGAAAGAACGGGGAACCGCTGATGTAAACACAGCGATTCCCCGCTCTGTTAGTGGAGGCATAGGAGATCTACTGATCCCTGTCACTGGGATCAGTTAGATCTCTTATGCCCATGGTAGCCCAGACCCCCCCACAGTTAGAACACGCCCAGGGAACACAGTTAACCCCTAGATCTCCCACTGCAGGTTAACCCCTTCACTGCCAATAACATTTATACAGTAATCAGTGGACATTTAAATTTCTGATCGCTGTATAAAGGTCATTGGTCTTAAAAAAGTGTCAAAAATGTCCGACATGTCCGCCCCAATATCACAGTACTGCTAAAAATCGCAGATCACCGCCATTACTAGTAAAAAATAAAAAAAAATAAAAACACCAGAAATTAATTCTCATCATCCGTAAACGCGGCAACTTTTGTGCAAATCAATCAATAAACTCAGATTGGGATTTTTTTACCAAAAATATGAGGAAGAATATAAATTGGCCAAAACCGATGAAAAAAAAAAATTTTTATTTTTTTTTTTGGATTTGAATTTTAGCAAAAAGTAAGAAATATTGGTTTTTTTTGCAAAATTGTCGCTCTTTCTTTGTTTATAGCGGCGATCAGAAATGACGCTGCGGTGATCAAATACCACCAAAAGAAAGCTCTATTTGCGGGAAAAAAAGGACGCAAATTTTGTTTGGGTGCAACATCGCGCGATCGTCAGTTAAAGCGACACAGTGCCGAATCGCAAAAAGTGCTCTGGTCCTAACCTGGGAAATCCTTCCGGGGTGAAGTAGTTAAAGATGCACCTCCAATATTAAAAAAAAAATTGTTATATATTAGAAAACCATTCTAAAAGGAAGGCAATAAGAGCTCACACACCCCCCCCCCCCCCTTATTTATAAAAAAAAACAACCTATGATTGTGAGTGTTAAAAGCAGAAAAAAGCATTAAAAAGACATTTAAAATGTATAAAAACAAACAAAAAAAGAGGGATTGAATTGATTATGGAATTAAAATTAGGAAATTAATTAGAATATAATATTATGAAAAAATATATATTCATCCCTCATACAGTATCATAATTATGAATGCCATAATCCTAATATAATTATTTTTATTTTTATAATTATATTTTGCCCCTCTACTGTCCTGTGTGGCATTCTAATTGATTTGATTAAGTATGAAAGAATAAAAGGGTAGTACCTAACAGTTTGATTGTAGTTAAATTGGACGCATTCCAATCTACCTTATCCAACTTTTTCTGATAATAAGGAATACATGATTAAAGTTGAATTACATCCATAGGGAAATAGATTTTGTTTTTCAAGTAGCATTGGGTTTATTGCTAAGAGTTGATATCCCACTCTATGTTTAAACTATGTGGGAAAAAGCATTTCAACTTCTATATCCAGAATACCTGTCACGTACCTGGTGGACAAGTCTGACTTATGCAGGGGATCGCCTCTCTTGCGGACCTGGTACAAGAACCCCTAGTAGTGCAGACAGGGAGTTCAACGAGGGTTAGACTGGGTCACTTGGTGGTATGTGAAGGTCCACTGAAGCTCATGCTAAGCAGAAGAATGGTGGTGTAATCCGGGTTGGTAACAGGCTGGCGGTGCGGTACAGATGGAGCAGGCAGGCAGGTAGTCGGGTGCAAGCAAGGTCGGCAACGTGCTGGCAGCAGAGGAACAAAAGGATCAGACAAAAGAGTAGTCGTAGACAGGCTGGGGATCAGGGAAGGCAGAAAGCAACAAAGTCCAAGTAAAGCCGGGGTCACAGGTACAGGAAGGTCTCTCAGAGTAAACATGGGGGTCACAGATCACAGGAAAGCTTTAGAACAGACAGCATTTTCTTCCTGGTGCTGTCTGCTTAAATGGGTGCTATTGGCGCCATTGCCGGCGCATACGCGCATAGGAGACTGTGAACACGCACAAGCGCGTGCAAATGCGCACAGGCATGCGCACACGCTACGTGCGCCCGCACATAGGTGATCCAATGGCCCGGGATGGTTCCTTACAATACCTCACATTGTGATACCTCACGTCTTACATCATCCCCCTCTCCAAGGGGGAGTGTATTTGTCAATAATGCAGAACTTAGTACTCCTTGGATCTTTGTTGTGGAACCTAAGATAATGTTTGGAGACACTGATTTGTTTTGCCTTTCAGGATGTTGTTGATATGTTCATTTACTCTTACTGAGAAAGTTCTAATAGTTCTTCCCACATGCTGCTTCCCGCAAGGGCAGGTAAGCAATATACCATATTTCCAGTTTCACAAGGGCGGAAGTGTCTGATGGAATAAACAAGTTTGGTGACAGACGATTTACATTGGATCATCTTCCTATCCTTGCATACGTTGAGCTTGCATACTCTGCATTTACGGCAGGCGTAAAACCCTTTAAGATCCTGAAAAAAAGGCACTTTTTTCGGGAGTTCAAGAACATTAGGGGCTACCTTGTTCCGCAAGGAAGGTGCGCCTCTATATATTACTTTTGCATTAGGGGGAAGCAACGGACCTAGCACACGGTCATTCTGAAGAATATTCCAATGTCGTCTGATAATATTCCTGACTTGACTGTGTTGGATTGAGAAAGACGTGAAGAAAGACCATTTAAAATCATTCTCTTGTTCCACTTTTGGTTTTTCTTTCAACAGTGAGGTCCTATCCACTTCCAAAGCTCTTTGTATCTCAGTCTTGATAGCTTCATCCTCGTATCTTTTTTATAAAAACCTACTGCGAAGTGTCTCAGCTTGGTTTTTAAAATCTTGAGTGTTTGAACAGTTCCTCCTAAGATGCAGGAATTGACTCAGAGGAACCGACTTAAGCCATGATTGGTGGAGGCAGCTATCTGTAGGAATATAACCATTTCGGTCGGTAGGTTTGAAATACATCTGAGTAGTTAGTGAGTGATTTTCCACAGAAATTTCCAAATCTAGGAAGTGGATACAAAGCTTACTGGATTCATATGAGAGGGAAATATCCCTATCATTATTATTGAGATAAGCAAAAAGCCAGTTCATCCATGGTATCCTTCCATAGGAGGAGGATGTCATCAATATATCTTGCCCACAAGGCTAACTGAGGCCTTCTGTGGGCATAGATGACATCCTCCTCCCATTTGGCCATAAATAAATTAGCAAGGCTGGGGGCAAACTTTGCCCCCATTGCTACCCCCTTCTCCTGAATAAAAAAATTGTTGCCAAACCAGAAATAATTATGGATCGCTGAAAAAGCATCATCACCATAATATACCTCCTCTGCTGTCTAGGGATAGAAACCTCTTGGAGACAAAAAATATTCAACAGCCTCTAAGCCCTTTGATAATGGAATACATGTGTAAAGAGATGCCACGTCTGCCGTGGCCAATATACTATTATACTATGTACTATTGTCCTGGTTCCATTCCAATAATTTGATGACATCTTTAGTGTCTTTGATGAATGACAGCATCTTCTTTACCATGGGCTGTAAAAAGTGATCCACATAGCGACCCACTCAAGAAGTGATGGAGTCTATCCCGCTCACTATAGGGCAACCAGGCGGAGATCCTTATGGATCTTCGGGGGGTAGTACATTGTTGGTATCCTAGGAGCCAGGGGGACCAAGTAGTCTTTTTCTTTATCAAGGATGTTACTTCGAAAGCCTTTGTCGATTAGTAGACTCAGTTCTTTTTTGTAGCTATTTATTCGATCCTTGAGTAATTCCCTATAAGTACTTTGATCACTTAAAATATGATTCATTTCTTTAAGGTAGTCCTCCTTATCCAAGACAACTATTCTTTCACAAAGGTCGTTTAACTTTTAAATGGTCCAAGTCACGTAATACCAAGTTTTTAAACACATTAATGGACGGGGCTGTTTGAACTAGGGGATTGAATAGTGAGGGGTTAGCCAGCCCAGAGTGTATAACCCGTGAGGATTCCACTCTGAAAGTTTTGGCGATAGGATTGGTGATGAGATACCTCTGGATGTTTAGTTTCCTGATATATTTTTGCACATCAATAAAAGTATTGAATTTAATGATTTGGGGGTGCGAACTTGAGTCCTTTATTTAAAATATTGATTTAGTCTTTAGTGAGATCCACATTACTTGAAATTTGTTAGGTTGAAAATGCCAGAATTTTTTGAGTCTGTTTCTGTATCTGGACTTCTTCCTCGACAATGATCCTCCCTTGGGAAAACCCCTATTCCTTGATGGTTCAGGGTAATCCTGGTTGTAGTTATAGGGGGGAGAAATGGTTAGAAGTGTTAATGGGAAACCTAGTGGGTCCCGGGGAATAATAATTACAATAACCATACTTTTCTTCATTTCTGTACTATGGAGCAGGGGAAGCAACCCTCACTTCTTTATGGAGGTAGTGTGGGTGCGCAGGGGGGTGGGATTGACCTCTCCCTCTATTGTTGCCACCCCTACCTCTAAATTTGGGGCCAGATGTATGGCCACCATTATAGTTATAAGGGGATCTATAGCTGGGTTTCTTCCGCCTATGTGGTGCCACATGTCCCCTCTGAGCCGGTCTCCCTGAATATTGTGGGTCAGTTGATCCACTAGAGGGACCTGGATTTTCCCTAGGGTTAGTACTGGTTCCCTGATTGGTATTCTGAGGGGTTCCAGTCAACTTCTTCTGCCATTTAAAGACAGATCCCGTCCTATAATCTTTTATATGTCTCGAGCACTTTTGTTTGCTTTATTCATGTTCTTCCTGAGGTACTATATATCCAATAAGTTTCTCTCTGGCAGAGACGCTTGAAACGCTCTGCCTGAGAGAAAGATGCAGGCACTGATTCTATGAACCATACCCTGAGACCGCCAGATGATTTTTTTGGTGTTCCGGGAAGTGTTGGGGGACACTATGGTAGTCATCGCCTCCCTCTACGAATCAGCGGTGTACCCAAAATCATTTCCTCAGAGTTCTTATGGTCCTCCCCACATAGAGGAGACCACAAGGGCACGTGAGGCAATATACCACAAACTCAATAAAGCAGTTGTAAAATTGGTTAATGGTGTGCTTTTTTGCCCTTGGAGGTGAAATCCTTCCGCCCTTGGTTAATATGTTTGCAAGTTAAGCACAAGGTCTTTCGGTATTGGTACATGCCGATAAGGGGGATAAGGCAAGGGGTATTGGGTCCAGTGACAGGTTTGGTTTTCAATTTGCTTTGGAGCCACTATTTTTAACGCTTCTTGCTTTGCAGCAGGAGAATTTGGGTCTGGAGGGTATGGAGTTTTTCAGTTGTGGATCTTCCTGTAGAATAGGCCAATGTTTGGCTATTATTTACTCCATCTTTTTGAACCGGGTGTGGAATTGTGTAGTAAAGCGCATGGGTTGCATTTTTTGTGTATGGTCATCTTTTGGAAGAATATGAGAGTCTGTTAGTGAGAATGTGCCTGTTCAATCAGAGGTTTGGGGTATCCCTTTTCAGCAAATATTTGAGTGAGTGACCTGCTTTGTTCTTGATAGTCACTTTGCCTGGTGTAGTTCCTCCTAAGTTGGCAGAACTGACTTTTGGGAAAATATATCAAAATCAGTTAAAACAGTATATTTATTAAATTATAAAGACAAAACCATTGATACAAACGAATATCAACATCCATTGGAAGTAGATGATTGCATTGTTGATTACATCATTATTTCCCACGCTCTTATTTCAACATGTTTCACCGTATAGGCTTCTGCAGGAAAATGGAGTGGCAACATAGGCACTAAACAAGTAAAAACACAGATATCAAACAAGTGAAAAGTAGTATACATTTCATGACTGTTGAATGAATACATCATACAGAAAATTGCACAAGATACAAAAGATATAAAAACTGCACACTACTAAAGTAGCAATCTCTAGCCACCACCAAACAACAAGTGCAAACAGCGCTAAAAAATAAGTCCAAAATCAATTTCCACACATAGCATGAGAGAACACACCTTTAACTAAAACCTGAATAAAAAATCGCGACAAACGTGAACAACAAACCACCACCGATCTCTAACGATGAAATCATCACACGTCAAAAATATAGAAAACATAGAACACGTTAAAAGACATACTACATAAGTAAGTTGTCAGTACTTTACATATGATGAAAAGTGAACAAACTATAGACACAAAAATGAACAAATCACGGATACAACGGTGAGGTAAAAGGACGTCTTCGGATATGCCACTTTGTACAACTTTATTCTCGCACCCTTTATTACTACATTAGTTGTT
>BLSH010374551.1:425837-470173 GCA_018402905.1 Glandirana rugosa | reverse complement strand
ATCTTCAACATTTGACAGATTCTGGCGGCAGTTGTCAGTCTAGTGAGGAGACTCAAAGCAAAAAATGAGCCGGCACTCTTGGGGATCAGATAATAATAAAGTGCTTTTATTCCATCGTGACAACGGCAATCAAAAGCTAGTGAGGAGACTGACAACTGCCGCCAGAATCTGTCAAATGTTGAAGATAAAGAAATCCTGAAAATTTTGGTCTCTGACGAACTGAGAACAGTCTGGAAGTGAATTCTGCTTTTGATGTGAAGAGGCAGTGAGTGCCAAAGGAAAAAGACATTCATTAAGGAATAGAATAGAAGGGCCACAACTTTCTACATCATCATCATTTGTACAATTACGCCTAACTCTCAAATACTGGCTTTATGGAATATTGTTCACTAGCGATGTCAGGTGGGCATCAAAGCCATATATGTGAGTGTACCCATTGATCATACCTACCGTGGAGGAGGAGAGACTAGAGATGACCCTGCTTGAATGCTCTTTACCCAGTCCAGTGGCCCTTTATCTTCGGACCATCTGCCCATCTTTTAACCCCTTTGGGGATGTGTGTTTGACCCTCTAGTAAAACTGGGGTCAAACAACAAGGTGAGGGAGTGTGCTAGCCGGTGGAGGGAGAACACGTGTGATTTGTTGCATATACACCTGAGGATTATTTCAGCGATATGATACATATTTATGTGAAGTCCTTTGGGAGACGAACTGTTTGATGCATAGCTTCTAGTGTTTTATGAACTTTTATTTTGCTTTGCGCTCCATCTTTTTAATATCTGGTGTTATTTCTGGTTTTGTGATTGCCCTGGTGTTCAGCTGCAAAAATAATCTTATTGTGGGATCATTTATTTAAGGCTGCGCTGATTTATTTTATATTTATTGGATACCTCCATATGTCTTTAGAAATTCTTTGATTCTGGGGACTTTCTTCAATTTCTCTGGATTCTATGTTGGAGCACTATTAATACAGAGAGTTCACCATAGACTTGTTTCACTTTGGACTGCTTAGTTTATTTTGTTTTCACTATTAAGCACTTTTGCACATTATATATGCTATTTTATTGTGGATTTATGCATGAATGTGATATACTGTATGTTTGTATTTTAGCACTATTTAGCGCAACCTTTGTTTTACTATTGATTGACCTTTATCACATGGTTTGTTGCTGCTACACTAGACACTTTAGTGCAATTTTTTTTCACTTTGATTTTCTTTTGGTGGTATTTGATCACCTCTGCATCATTTCTGATCACCGCTATAAACAAAAAAAAGAGCGACAATTTTGCAAAAAAAAACAATATTTCTTACATTTTGCTAAAATATATATCAAAAAAAAAATGTATTCATCAGTTGTGGCCGATTTATATTCTTCCTCATATTTTTGGTAAACAAAATCACAATCAGCGTTTATTGATTGGTTTGCGCAAAAGTTGCCGCGTTTACAAACCATGAGAATTAATTTCTGGCAGTTTACTAGCTATATTACCCAGATCTGTTATACTGGCTATATTCCTTGATCTGTCAGGCTGCGCTATATACCATGATCTGTGAGGCCAACCATGGTGTCCGGATGATTGAAGAGATAACACCAGGTGTTTGGAGCATCTTTATCTGCTGATTAAACTTTCTGGAATAGACATATTGCTATTATGTAGGATTTTGGCCTGCTCTCCCTCCCTCCTTCTTTATTTATTTCCTTCTCTCTCCTTTGCTCCCTATTTCTTTCTTTCTTCCTCCATCCCTCGTTCATCTCAGACTCGAACCACACCCCGTTTGAACCACACCCCATTTAAGCCACACCCACTATTTAGTTTAACCAGTTCAGATCCGTGCTATAGCCAAAAGACAGCTACAGTGCAGATCTGAATTGCCTGGCGGATGTCCATGGACGTCTGCCCTTGTGCACGCTCCCGGCGCGCACTCACAGGCTCAATGGATGTCTGCTCATTACCCACGTTCACCTGTCAGAGCGGCAGAACGGGGAACCGCCGATGTAAACACGGCGGTTCTCCGTTCTGTGAAGGGGGACATAACAGATTTACTGATCCCTGTCACTGGGATCAGTTAGATCTGTTATGTCCTGGCCAGCCCCGCTCCCACACAGTTAGAACACATACAGGAAACACAGTTAATCCCTTCACTACCCCCTTAGTATTAACCCCTTCCATGCCAATGACATTTATACAGTAATCAGTGGACATTTCAATTTCTGATCACTGTATAAATGTCAGGTCTGCAGACCTGAGCAGTGGAGAGCCGATCGGCTGCTCGTCTGATGGGGGGGGGGCTGCGCTGAACGTTTATCAGTGCAGCCCCCCTCAGGATCACCCCACTGGACCACCAGGGAGCCGACCAGGACCACCAGGGAGCCCCCCCAGGAACAACATATGGAGGCCACCCAGGACCACCAGGGAGAGGATCTGGAGGCCGCCCAGGGACCACCAGGGAGCTCCCACTAAACCACCAGGTAAGGGGCAATACAGTGCACTCTAGGGATGGCACTGTGCCCATATATAATGCCTGCCAGTGCCATCCCTAACAGTGCTATATGCACCAGTGCCATGTACCAGTGCCCACCTGTGTCACATATCAGTACCCACCTATGCCACCTATCAGTGCCCACCATTTCCACTTATCGGTGCCACCTATCAATGCCCAGCAGTGCCACCTATCAGTGCCCAGTGCCACCTATCAGTGATGCCTATGAGTGCCCACCAGTGCCGCATATGAATACCCAGCAGTGCCACCTATCAGTGCCCAGTGCCACCTATCAGTGCCGCCTATGAGTGCCCATCAGTGCTGCATAGCAGTGCCACCTATCAGTGCCTGTCAGTGTTGCTTATCAGTGTCACCTAGTAGTGCCCATCAGTGCTGCATATATGTGCACCATCATCAGTGCAACCTTATCAATGCCACCTCATCAGTGCCAATCTGTAGTGCCTCATCAGTGCCCGTTAGTCTAGCCTCATCAGTGCCCATCAGTGTAGCCACAAAAGTGCCCGTCAGTGATGGAGAAAATGTACTTATGCAAAGTTTTGTGACAGAAACAAAGAAAAACTTATTTTTTTAAAAAGTTTCAGTCTTTTTTTGTTTATAGCGGTGATCATAAATTACGCAGAGGTGATCAAATACCACCAAAAAAAAGCTCCATTTGTGGGAACAAAATGATAAAAATTTTGTTTGGGTACAACGTTGCACGAACGCGCAATTCTCATTTAAATGCAACAGCACTGAAAGCTGAAAATTGGTCTGGGCGGGAAGTGTTTTAAGTGCCTGGTATTGAAGTGGTTAATAATGCTTAAAGTGAAAAAAAAAAAAGAAAAATTCCTTTAAATATTGTGCCTGGGGGGTGTCCTTAGTCTGTGTGTAAAAGGGCGCACCTCTGTGAGGTGTAGAACATAGCCAGAGCAAAATTACATTTCCATTGGAAAAATTGTCATTTAAAATCGCGGCTGTAATGTATTGCAGGTTCTCGGCAATATACAAAAAAAATTGCCCCCCCACCTCAAAGCACCTTGTCCTTATGTTGATGGGGACAAGAGCCTCTTTCCCAAAAGCCTGGCTGGTGCTTGTGGGGGTCTGCAGGCACGGGGCTTATCAGAATCTGGAAGCCCCCTTTAGTAAGGGGGCCCCCAGATCCCGCCCCCCTATGTAAATAGGCTTGGGGTACATTGTACCCCTACCAATTCACCAAAAAAGGAGTGTAGTGTAAAAAAAACCAACAGGAAGTTTTTGACAAGTCCTTTATTTTGTAAAATAGCTCTTTCTTCCTCCATCTTCTCCTGGCCCGGTCCTTCTTCTGGTCTTCTTCTTCTCCTTTTAGTCTTCTTGCTTCCTCTCTTTGTCTTCAATCATCATCTTCATCTTCTTTCTTCATTCCCTGCCACCGCGCTCTCCGCTGGTGCAGTCCAGCCTCTGCACGTCTTGCCGAATAGGCGGTCTTCACGATGACAGTTCTTTTATAAGAAGGGACGGGGCCTCCCGTGACATAAATGGGTGACCCGCCCCCTCTGACATCACATGACATCAGAAGGGGGGGTTCACTCAGTTACGTCACTGGGTGGCCCTGCCCCTTCTTATAAAAGTACTGTCGTTGCGAAGACCGCCCGAAGACCGCCCGAAGAAAGAAGATGAAGATGATGATTGAAGACGAAGAGAGGAAGCAAGAAGACTAAAAGAAGAAGAAGAAGACCAGAGGAAGGACCAGGCCAGGAGAAGATAGAGGAAAAAAGAAGAAAGAAGAAAGAGCTATTTTACAAATTAAAGGACTTGTCAAAAACTGCCTATTGTTTTTTTCACACAACACTCCTTTTTTGGTGAATGGGTATGGGTACAATGTACCCCAAACCTATACACATGGGGGGGTCGGGATCTGGGGGCCCCCTATTGAAGGGGGCTTCCATATTCTGATAAGCCCCCTGCCCGCAGACCCCCACAACCACCGGCCAGGGTTGTGGGGATGAGGCCCTTCTCCCCATCAACATGGGGACAAGGTGCTTTGGGGCAACCTCAAAGCATCCTTCCCATGTTGAGGGCATGTGGCGTTTTTTAAATTTGGTGCGGGGTTCCCCTTAAAATCCACACAAGACCTGAAGGGCCTGGTTTGGATGTTGGGGGGAACTGCACGTCATTTTTTTTTTACATTTTGGCATGGGGTTCCCCTTAAATTTCGTTTCAATATTTTTATTGAAGTTTATCACAAAACACAAAGTATTTTAAGTAAACAAGTTGTCACAAACATACCCGCCGTAGTCTAATAACAAGAGGATAATTCCAACTCCCCTTAAATTTCATACCAGACCTGAACGGCCTGGTTTGGAATTTGGAGGGAACCGCACGTCATTTTTTTGTTTATTTTGGCGTGGGCCCTGCTGTTGTAAATTAGTTTAAAAATTGTGAGAATATCCCCCAGTCAAACAGGTGGCGAAAAATTGGGCCTTGGGTGCTGGCGGTGCCAAAACACTGTAACCCCGGCAGTTACTCTTGTTGGACGGAGGAACTGGGCTTGAAGTTCTAAATTCGTTTGCAAATTGTGACGAAAGCCACCAGTCAAACAGGTGGCCAAAAATTGGGCCTTGTGTTTTGGTGGTGCCAGAACACTGTAATCCCTTGCAGTTACTCTTGTTGGATGGAGGAACTGGGCCTGATGTTGTCCCTAGCAAATTTAATCAGTTGCATCAGTATCAGGGGCTTGATAGCTGCTGATCCAGGACTGATTAATTTTTTATAAATGTGAGTCTATTAACCGAGTCTGTGGACAGGCGCACTCTTTGATCGGTTAAGAACCCTCCAGCAGAACTAGATGTCCATTCAGAAAGCACACTGGATGCAGGACAGGCCAGTATCTCAATTGCATATCGAGCAAGTTCCGGCCAGTGGTCCATCCTCAAGACCTAGTAACTAAGTGGATGCTCAGCTGGAAAAGGTCTCCAAATCTGCTCGTGCCCTATATATTCTTGCACCATATAATGCAGACGCTGATGATGGTTGCTTGAATCTATCAGGCCTGGGTGCTGAGGACTGAAAATTTTTTTAAAGGCATCGCTCATCTGGCCAACTTCTCCACCACTCTGCCTCTGAACGACCGACGCATCAGAAACACATTGTCCAGGGCCAGCAGCAGGACATGGTAAACTCCCAGGGTCTGGAAAGGCGTTGCACAAACTTTTCTTCAAGGTATCCTGAAGATGTTTCATCCTCTGCACCCTCTGCGCAGGCAGGATGAGTTCTGCAACTTTACCCTTGTAACCTGGATCTAGAAGGGTTGCCAGCCAGTAATGATCCCTCTCCTTGATACCACAAATCCTGGGGTCTTTTCGCAGGCTTTTCAGAATCAGAGAGCCAGTGCAACGTAAGTTTGAAGAGGCATGAGTGTCCTCTAGGTCACTGAGGATGACATTATCAGCAACTCCCTCCTCCCAGCCACGTACAACTCCTTGGTTTTCTGGGGCCTGAAAGCCATGATCCCTTGAAGACTGCTGCATATTATACTCCACATCCATGGTGACACAATACTCCTTCTCCTCCCGTGTGTTTGGCGGCTCTGCAGGAATGCTCTCTGCATAAAGGGGGCCTTGAGAGGAAAGGAAGTCCTCCTCTTCCTCCCTCTGTTCTGCCTCAAGTGCCCAGTCCATGATTCCACGAAGCGTGTGCTCCAGAAGGAATATTAGTGGGACAGTGTCACTGATGCATGCATTGTCGCTGCTCATCATCCTTGTGGCCTCCTCAAATGGTGACAGGACAGTGCATGCATCCTTGATCCTTAGCCACTGATGTGGCAAAAAAAAGCCAAGCTCTCCTGAGCCTGTCCTGGTGCCATGCTCACAGAGGTACTCATTGATGGCTGCAGCACTGCCAATGTTGAGATCCACCTGGTGGGCATGTCACAAATGAGGCGGTTGTTGGGCAGGTTGAATTCCCGCTGGATGTCAGCCAGCCGGGCATTGGCATTGTATGACCACAGACTTTTCTGGCCTGCCTCAGGATATCTGGTAAGCCTGGGTACCTGGTCAAGAAACGCTGCACCACCAAATTCAAGACGTGTGCCAAGCATGGAACATGTGTCAATTGTCCCAGTCGGAGGACAGACAGAAGGTTGGTGCCATTATCACATACAACCATTCCTGGCTCAAGCTGCTGTGGCATCAACCACCTCTGAGCCTGCCCCTGCAGAGCTGAAAGAATCTCTTCCCCAGTGTGGCTCCTGTCCCCAAGACAGACTAACTCAAGCACCGCATAGCATCTTTTAGGCTGACTGCTTGTATAGCCCCTTGAATGCTTAGGGAGCACTGCAGGTTCAGAGGACAGTTCTGCAGAAGAGGCCACAGAGGTAGAAGAAGAGGAGGGGGTGGAGGAGGAGGCGGATGTGGTAAAATCCCCACCAGCTTTTTGGAGGCGTGGTGGCGGAACTATTTCCAAAACTGAACCCTATACTGCATCCTTCCCAGCTGCCAGCAGAGCTACCCAGTGCGCCGTGAAGGAAAGGTAACGTCCCTGACTATGCCTGCTCGACCATGAGTCAGCGGTAATATGAACCCTGCTGCTGACCGCACTGTTCAACGAGGCCAAAACCTCTTTTAGGAACATGCCACTGTGGGACAGCACATTCCACAAATTCAGGAAAGGGCGCAGAGTCTACCAGCTGAAAAGGCAGCAGTTGGAGTGCTAGCAATTTGGCCAAGATAGCATTAAGACGCTGAGCATGTGGATGGCTGGGACTGCATTTCTTTTTACGGTTCAGCAACTGGGGTAGGGAAATTTGCCTGCTGAATTCACCTGGTGGTGTACTGCTAGCAGATTGCTGGCTGCAAGTACTAGATGTGGCACACATTGCTACACCTTCATTCCTCTCAGTGCAGGTTTTGGAGAGGACTGCAGGTATAGTAGGGGCTGAGATCCCAGATGAGGAGCAAGGAGGAGTCCGTCTTGTTTTCTGGTGTGGGTTCTCCAGGTATTCTTGCCAACGGACTGCATGGCTGGTCGTCATATGTCTTGTCAAGACAGTAGTGCCCAAGCGGCTAGAGTCCTGGCCGTGCTTGACCCACTTCAGACATAGATTGCAAATGGCAACAGTGCAATATACTGCACATGTGCTGAAAAATGCCCACACCAAAGAAATTTTGGAAGTCGGCAGGGAGGCAGCAGCGCCCTGCACCTGTTGAGCTGTGTGAGCTGATGCAATTGGGTGGCTGCCCTTAAGCTGGCCCCTGGAGGACATCCTGCCTTGTTGGAGTTGGGCCTCCTCCTCCTCACTTTACTTCTCTTTTCTCTCAGACACCCAAGTACGGTCCGTGTCCTCATCCCCTCCTTCCTCATCACTGGAGCAAACTTGGCAGTATGCTGCAGCTGGGGGAACATGACTGTTAGTTTCTTGTCCTTTTGTGGCACCCCCTTTCTCTAGGCTCACGCTACTCCCTTCCTCAACCTGGGAACCAACATCGGAGCCTTCAAACTGCTGCGCATCCTCCATGAGCATGTAACCAACACTATGGTTAAACAACTCAGGTGACTCCTGCATGATGGTGGGGCTACAGAAGGAGTAACTGTGGACAAGGATCCAGTGCAATAGGCCGCTTTTGCCTGATGCGATGGAAGGCAAACTTGTACGAGCCTGGGTGACAGAGGATGAAGAGGATGAGCACGGCTTTGTTATCCACTCCACCAACTCTTCTGCATGTTGTGGCTCAATAGCACGTCCAACAGCAGAAAAAAAGGATAAGCGTGACCCGCCTACAGAGGATGCCCCACGTCCGCCACCTTCCACTGAAGATAGAGGCTGCTTGCCCTCTTTTAGTGGCCTGGGGCCGTCTGCCTCTCCTTTGAGGCCTTCCTGACATGATATTTTTTTTTTTTTAGCACCACACTACACTGTACTATATACCGTACACCCCCGAATGCACCGATATATAGTTTACTCTCAATACACTGCGTGTATATCTGTATACACTAGACTGTATATATTTGAAGACAACACGCCAAGTAGTGTGCTATATACCGTACACCCCAAAATGCACCGATATATAGTGCACACTCAATACACTGTGTGTGTGTGTGTGTATATATATATATATATATATATATATATATACCAGGCTGTATATATTTTAATACACCACGTCGAGTGGACTATATACCTTAGTTACAGATATATAGTGCACGCTCAATACTGTGTGTGTGTGTGTATATATATATATATATATATATATATATATATATTTTTTTTTTTTTTTTTTTTTTTCCCTACACTAACCTTTCTGCACTAACTGACAGGTATATTTTAGATGTCTAACTATCTATCTAGCTATCTATCTATTTTTGTCTATTTTTAACAGTTTTTTTTAATCTAGCTATCTAAACGGCCTGCCTAAAACCTACGCTCTCTCTCTATCAAGCAACGCTGACACACTACCATAGAGCCGCTGTACAAGCAGGTTTATATAGTGTGGGGCGTGGATTGAGACTGCTGTGCAGTGATTGGCTAAAGGCATCCTGCCTTTAGCCAATCAAAGCTCTCACAGCAGGCCGCTCGCTGATTGGCCAAAGCATGCAGGTCATGTGCATGCTTTGACCAATCAGCGGGAGGCATTCCACCGCCATTTTAAAACATGGGGCGCGCAAAGTTGCCGCAAATGCCCCATAATGTTGGGGAACACCCGAACCAGCGAACAGCAGATGTTCGGATCGAACGTACGTTTGATCTGAACACGAACGGCATCCCTAGTTCTGATAGATCATAGACTTAATAATAGCATGCACTGCCAAGCTGTAGTTTCTAAAGCCAGCAAAATACTTTCTTGTATTAAAAGAGGTATGGACTGCAGAGAGAGAGAGACATCATTTTGATGATTTTGACGAAGGAAGGATGCAGGCTGTCTGGCATCCACAGATGGCTATAGAATGTTTACGGAGATCACAATATTGACAAGAGCAATGTCTTGTCATTGGTGACTCTTGCCAATGGTGTCACCTCTGTAAACATTCTGTAGCCTTCAGTGGATGTCAGACAGCATATATCCTTTCTTCAACAATAAGTTAATGATGACACACTGCTTCTGCTTGGAATCTATTATTTACCTACAATGAAAAAGTAAAATAATAAGTTACTGTAGACGAAGAGTTACTCTACCAACATGTGAAATTTCGGTACAGTTCTTACTGTATATTAATGTAGCACACCCCCATAGGGACTGTTGATAAAGTTGAATCCCCCCACTCCTACACAGTCAGGCACACCGAATTTTAACACGCACCCAGAGTCAGAACAGTCTGTGACTTTTTTAATGTTATTTATTGAGGGTTAAAGTGGTTGTAAAGGCACAAGGTTTTTTGCCTTCATGCATTCTATGCTTGAAGGTAAAAAACCTTCTGTGTGCAACAGGCCCCCCAGACCCCCCCCCCTAATACTTACCTGAGCCCCATCTCAATCCAGCAATGTTTATGAGAGCCTTGGCTCTCCGGGGACTCCCACTCCTGATTGGCTTTGGCAGCATTGGGAGCCATTGGCTTCTGTGGATGTCAATCACAGCCAGTGAGCCAATCAGGAGACGGAGGGGGTGGGACTGAACTGCAGCTTCATGTGTGAATGGACACACAGAGCCGCGGGTCAGGAGCACACCTGCTTGGGTGCCCCCCCAGTAAGATGCTTGCTGTGGGGGGCACCTGGCAGGAGGGAAGGGTCAGGAAGGCCGGAGAGGGACTTGAGAAGAGGAGGATCTGAGCTGCTCTGTGCAAAACCACTGCACAGAGCAGGTAAGTATAACATGTTTGTTATTTTTAGAAAAAAAAAAAAACGAGATTTTAATATCAATTTGATAACTTGGATAGGGATGGGGAGGTTATGGGATGCCCACTTGACTTCATCAAAACTTTAGGGACATCTTCCTATATACAGTCTTGTTCACTTTCCTCCTGCACAGCACTTGCTTGCTCCAGCTGAATCCCTTTGATTTATCTGACAGGCTCCCAGTCAGATAAAAAACAAGGAAAGGGAGGGAGGCACACCTAAGTGTAGTATTAAAAGGTTTATTTAATTCATAAGACAAATGCACGCTTACAAAACAATGTAGATAAAAAGCATGTCCATCCGTGTGGCAGTCAAACAGGCTCTATCCGCATTATGGATGATGGTGATGGTCCCCAAGAGATGTAAAGGGTCTGCAATGGTGTCTGGGGGATCGCCCGTGATCAGCGGTGTCTCCTCCAGTCTGAGACTCGGACAGCGGGAGCGGAAGTAGCATCAGCGGTGGTGACCCGTAACTCAGGAACCTTATAATAAACCTTTTAATACTACACTTAGGTGCACCTCCCTCCCTTTCCTTGTTTTTTATGCTACAGAGCTTTGGACACACCCTGGGGATGGCTGCTACCTTTTATCTCCACTATTTCCACCTACTTATCCAACCACCTAGGAGCACCATAGATAATGTAACTGGTTTTACCCCCCACAACAGTGCCAGAGAACTACCTTACTCCCAGTCAGATAAGCAATGGCCCTTTACAGTCAGGAACTCCTTTTTTTGTGTAGCACAGTGTAGTGAAGCAGCTTATAATGTAACTCTTCCTCTGTGGCGATCCCAGGACCACCTCTTCAGGCACTGCCAACCCACCTGGCTGCAGCTGCCTCTTTAACTAGCCCTCCAAGCTACCTCCCCACACCAGTCCACCTGACTGACTCTCAGGAGAAGTCTCAGGGAAGGATGAAAACTTAAGCACACCGCTGTCTTCAGGGAGACTGGCTACATGTGGTAGTCTCCCCCCTTGTTAGTCCCCAACAGTGCTGACTACTCACTTTGTCCTCTCTCTTGCTCCTGTGCCTCCAGAAAAGCCTCCTCCTGTGTGTTTTAGCAGGATCCTTACAGCAACTGAGCTCCGGCCCAAGGCAGGACACCCCCCCAGCCTAGGGGGTACCCCTGGGGGCCACAGACAGCCTCCTCAACACTATCTCCATCTTCCACT
Source organism: Glandirana rugosa (assembly GCA_018402905.1). Classification (NCBI taxonomy): domain Eukaryota; kingdom Metazoa; phylum Chordata; class Amphibia; order Anura; family Ranidae; genus Glandirana; species Glandirana rugosa. The sequence continues at coordinate 458,715 of BLSH010374551.1, read as the reverse complement.
TGACTGCCCTGCTGGCATGGCCCATGTCTATTTATGGAGTGGTCTCAGCCCCCTCCCAGCCTACCTCTGAGGACTGGCTGAGGCTTCATAAATATTAACCATTTCCGGACTGCCCACCGTAATTTTACGGCGGTCCTTTGAAGTGGAATACTGTTGTTATGGTAGCAGATAGCTACCATAATCCTGGTATTTTTTTTTTCTGCCAGCGATTCTGCGTCTGATAAAAGTGGTCTCTGTGGCGGATTCGCCACGAGATCACTTTTATTGGTGATGGGAAAGGTCAAAACTGGTAACCTGTAGAAATTTTTAAACGTCACCAATGGAGATTTTTAAGTTGCAAAGTTTGTCGCCATTCAGCGAGCAGGTGCAATATTGAAGCATGGCATGTTGGCTATCAATTTACTCTTTATCTTTCACAATATGGACACAAATTGGCCTAACTTTAATGTGGTCTTATTTTTTAACTCAAAAAAGTGATTTTTTTTAAAAAAAAAAAACTGTGCTTTGTAAAACCACTGTGCAAATACGGTGTGACAAAGTTTTGCAACGACTGCCATTTTATTCTCTAGGGTGTTAAAAAAAATATATAATGTTTGGGGGTTCTAAGTAATTTTATAGCAAAAAAAAACTGATTTTATCTTGTAAACACCAAACTCCAAAAAGAGATTCGGTCCTTAAGTGGTTAAAGGCAGCTCCACCCACAAATTCTAGAAGATTCTCCAACCTTGTAGACCAGGGAGAGGCGCCAGAGAGCTGCCAGGATGAGTCACCCAGCCCTGAACCTTAGTAAACCCTGATTCAGATTCCATAGCTCAGGCTTAGCCCTGAGCTAAACTAAATTTCCCTACTCTTCTTCTAGCACAAACTAGAGGATACTACACTCACACCTCCTAAAAAAAAAGCAGCAGTGTCTCCATTGTCTGGGAAAAACAACTGCTGCATCCAGGAGCATAAATACAGGGGCATTGTACAACTAAATTGCGTAGCAAAAATAAAACGTACAATTTGTTTGAGAACCACACTATATATATATATATATATATATATATATATATATATATATATATATACATATATATATATGTATATATATACACACACATCCTGACTACAGGTCCCTGTAGCTAGCAAAATAGTTCAATCAACATATGTATATGTTTACCAGAGCACCTCTCCCTAGAGGGAAGCCCTCCCAGCATAGCTTTGGGAATTACAGGAACAGTCACAAAAGTCAAAAATTAGGCAGGAGGACAGCCACCCATGATGATCCTGCAGGTAACAGAAAAAATACATCCTCACACTAAACTATCATTATATCAGCAGGGGGTTATAGGCCTGCTGACAGAAACAAAGCAACAAACTTTTTTCTTTTTTGTCAAAGAGTCTCAAGGAGGAGCCCCTCCATAACAGCAACAGCATGACACTAGGTCTCACCCAAAGTTCTTCAATGGACCAATACATTCCCTGCTGGAAATGAAGCAGGGTGTTGGGCCGGCCTAGTCCGTGAAGATAAAGAAATGAGCAGAGGCAGCAGTCCTCATTGCTGTCCATTCTTGTGAACTTTAGGCTGAACGATTCACTTCAGTCCCTTTAAAAGTAAAACTGAGAATTTGGCAGTCTTTTGATGCTGCCATCAACTCCTCTGACAGCGGCAGAGTGGCTCCAAGTTGGCTGTCCAGCCTTGACAGCCACCACTCTGTCCCCTGTCCCTGTAAATGGCTCTTCCCAGCCGCCACTGTTGATGAATGACCTGGAACGAGATCCAAGCCTCTTCGTTATGTGATCCCTGCAATGGTTTGGGGATATGCATGTAGTCCCACACCATGTCATCCTCCCACTGTGCATGAGAGTCCTTGATGAACACCATGAGGTTCTTGGTGACGTAAGGGTAGTCCAGAACCCACTCCAGTGCAGTCTTTCACTGCACCTCCCTCTGGAACCTTGAAAATCTTGGCAGGTCCCAAAGCTTGCCTTTCCCAGGGAGGACACAGGCCTTGAACGACTTCACTACCCATTGTCTGTACTCAGCATCTCTGGTCTGGGTTGTGGATGGTCTGTTCTGAAACTTCCGCCTCATACAGACTGTGGTCTACACAGATCCTTTGGTCCCTTCAACTGAGTCTGGCACATCTGTCACCTCATAAAACACCTCCACATATTCCTGGGGGGTCTCCCCACTCCCACTCCTCCTTTGAGCTATTATGGGATGTTCACTCCTCACATTCTGCATCCAAGGGACCAAATTCCGCTTTCAGTCTGGGTGACCTCCAGTCTATGGCCCTACCACTGCCACTGCCTCACCTGAAGACAAGTCATCTTCCTGCACTGGCTCCTTCCAGGTGGGGTTGACAGGGTACATGGGCACAGCTAGCCTTCCAGAGACATCTGGCTCCTGCTGCGCAGCACTAGCAGATACCAGATCCCCGATCAGGCTGCAGGCCGAGGCAGATTTCCAGCCTTCTTTTCTGATGTCACTTGTCTTCACAGGGGAGTGACTATCCTCACAGGTCTAAGCTGTAGGCGATTGTCTCCTGCTCGCTCGGTGTCAGCTTGGTAAGCTGCTCGTCGCAGTGCCCACACTGGATCTAGTCTCCTGCAGCCATGACATAGCAGACAAAGCCTCTCTGTCCCCTAGATCAGCCCAAGGGCGAATCCCCCCTCAAGGATCCAGTCACACACCATGTGTCTACCTCCTGCATTTCAGGTAACCAAGTTAATACTGGCGTACTCACTTGTACTGTTCGCTATCTTGCTCCTCTTTCTCTCTCTCTCCACAAGCAAGGCATGCTGGGTCTACTCCGAGGCATGGCTCCATCCCCAAGCTTCCAGACTGGCTGACACCCACAGTTCTGATCAGCAGGCCTTTTCCTGCACGCTCTGCAGTAATTCCTTAACCAGACTGAAACTTGCAGGCACAGGCAGTATGCTGGTGGTTGTCATGTACATGCTGACACTTGCAGAACTTGTAAGGACATGCCACTCAGCACTGACTGTGCCTGAGCAACTGAAGGCAGATAGCAGTAGCGTTTACTGTGATTTCCCTGAGCAAACACAAAGTCTGGAACACACTCCACACTGTTTTTGGCAGGGTCAGGACAGTCGTAGCATCAGCCGTAGTTGGACAGCTGATAGACCCCCTCCTGCAGGCACCCTCTGGCTTACCCTGATCACCATGGGCAACAGGTCAGTTCTGTGCACATTTTATAGTTCTCTGCAGGACATTGCAGTGTATAGTCCCTTTTACCAGCTTTATGCAGACCGCTGAGCATTTTGTAATCCATGGGCACGATCGCCCACCGTTGTTTCCACGGGTGACAGCACATAACAGTTCTCACTGAATAGCGGGTTTTTTGCACAAAGTGTCCGTCCCAGCCCTTAGGGAAACTGGGTATGCGGTGCAATACTGACTCAACAGCAACTCCTGCCGGTTGCTTTGGACAATGGCATTTGACTCAGGCAACACAGTCACAGTTTTGCAGGGCACATAACTCTGGCTTGATAAGCTAGGAGCAACGTCCATGCAGGTTATCGTGGGCAATACCCTGGACGAGCCCCAAATGTAGCACACCCCCATAGGGACTGCTGATGTATTTGGATCCCCCACTCCTGCACAACCAGGCACACCAAAGAGACACAGAGTCAGAGAACAGATCATGACTTTATTTTTGTTATTTATTGAGGGTTAATAACTTGGATAGGGATGGGAGGTTATGGGTAGAGTTGAGCGGACACCTGGATGTTCAGGTTCATCTGGTTCGGCCGAACTTCGCGGAAAAGTTTGGGTGCGGTACCGAGCTTGACCCCGAACCCCATTGAAGTCAATGGTGGCCCGAACTTTTGGGCACAAAAATGGCTATAAAAAAGTTCTTGAAAGGGCTAGAGGGCTGCAAAATGAAGCACAATGGGGGTAAGAGTAGGACAAGTGCCCTGCAAATAAATGTGGATAGGGAAAGAATTTAAAATCAAATAAAAAAAATAAAAATGAGAGGAGGAGGTGGATGTGGAGTAGGAGCCTAGAGGTTGACTAGGCCATGACTGTGGCAGTGTAGGTGGAAGTGGCGGTGGAGGAGGAGGAGGAGGTAGCCAACACTGTTTTTTGTTTGTTTGGCTTTTTTTTCTAATTGGGGTAACCCCCAAAATATTGAGACATATTAAAAAAAAACAAGTACACCAATGGCTGTGTGAGGCCGGTCTAAATGTCTATTCTGCACAAGGTACAGACAAGTCTTGTGGGATCCATGCCTGGTTCATTTTAATAAACATTATCTTGTCCACGTTGGCTGTGCACAGGTGGCTGCTCTTGTCTGTGATAACGCCCCCTGCTGTACTAAACACACGTTCAGACAATACACTGGCTGCAGGGCAGACCAGCACCTCCAAGGCATAAAGGGCAAGCTCAGGCCATGTGCCCAATTTGGAGACCCAGAAGTTGAATGGGGAAGAACCATCAGTCAGTACGTGTAGGTGTGTGCACACATACTGTTCCACCATGTTGCTGAAATGCTGCCTCCTGCTAAGACGTTGTCTAAAAGCTGGTGGTGCTGTTTGTTGCGGCGGGCTGCTGATAAAGCTTTTCCACATTTTGGCCGTGCTAACCCTGCCTTATGAGGTGCTGGCGGTGCCACAGCTGCGTTGGTGACCTCTTCCTCCTCCTCCGCCTTTGCCTTGTGCTTCCACTGAGCTCCCTGTGTCATTTGGGAATGCCCTCAGCAGCGCATCTACCAGCGTGCGCTTGTAGTCGCACATCTTCCAATCACGCTCCAGTGAGGGAATTAAGGACGGCACGTTGTTCTTGTAACGGGGATCCAGCAGGGTGGCCACCCAGTAATCAGCACAAGTTACAATGTGGGCGACTCGTCTGTCGTTAAGCAGGCACTGCAGCATGTAGTCACTCATGTGTGCGGGGCTGCCCAGAGGCAAAGACAAGCTGTCCTCTGTGGGAGGTGTATCTTCGGTGGCCACCGTATCTCCCCAGCCACGCTCCAGTGATGCCCACAAGCTGTGTTGGGTGCCACCCTGCTGTGAACACGGTTCCTCCTCCTCCTCCTCATCATCTTCTTCGTTCTCCTCAGCCTCCAGAACTGTGCCCTGGCTTGAATTTTTTTTCACCTGGCCTATGATGGTGCAGGAACCCACCCTCCGAGGCACTTGTGAATCACTGGCCTGATAACTGTGGAAATGACCCCTCTTCCTCCTCCTCTTCCTCCTGTGCCACATCCTCTTCCATCATCGCCCGAAGTGTTTTTTCAAGGAGACATAGAAGTGGGATAGTAACGCAGAGAACAGCGTCATCAGCACTGGCCATGTTGGTGGAGTACTCGAAACACCACAATATGGTACACATTTCTCGCATGGAGGCCCACTCGTTGATGGTGAAGTGGTGCTGTTCCGCAGAGCGACTGACCCGTGCGTGCTGCAGCTGAAACTCCACTATTGCCTGCTGCTGCTCACACAGTCTCTCCAGCATGTGCAAGGTGGAGTTCCACCTTGTGGGCACGTCGCACAGGAGGCGGTGAGCGGGAAGGCAGAAGTTCCGCTGCAGCACAGACAGGCGAGCAGCAGCAGGGTGAGAATGCTGAAAGCGCGCACAGACAGCCCGCACTTTCTGCAGCAGCTCTGACATATCCGTGTAGTTTTTTAGAAATTTCTGCACCACCAAATTCAGCAAATGCGCCAGGCAAGGGATGTGTGTCAAGCTGGCTAGGCCCAGAGCTGCTACGAGATTTCGCCCATTATCGCACACTACCAGGCCGGGCTTGAGGCTCAGTGGCAACAACCACTCATCGGTCTGTTGTTCAATGCTCGTCCACAGCTGCTGCACAGTGTGGGGTTTATCCCCCAAACATATCAGTTTTAAAACAGCCTGCTGTCGTTTCCCCCAGGATGTGCTGAAGTTGGTGGTTAAGGTGTTACGCTGAGCGGATGAGGAGGAGGAGGAAGCACAATAGGAGGAGGAGGCAACAGGAGGCAAAGAGAAATGCCCTACAATCCTCGGTGGCGGAAGGACATGCGCCAAACGGCTAGCCGCCTCAGGCCCACCCGCCACTACATTTGCCCAGTGTGCAGTTAGCGAGATATAGCGACCCTGCCCGTGTTAACTGGTCCACGTATCAGTGGTTATGTGGACTTTGCCACAGATGGCATTGCGCAGTGCACACTTGATCTCATCCCCGACTTGTTTGTGCAGGGAAGGGATGGCTCGCCTGGAAAAGTAGTGGTGGCTGGGAACCACGTACTGTGGGACAGCCACCGCCATCAGGTTTTTAAAACTGTCCGTGTCCACCAGACGGAATGACAGCATTTCAAAGGTCAGGAATTTTGAAATGCTGGCATTCAGGGCCAGGGATCGCGGGTGGGTGGGGTACTTCCTCTTTCTCTTCAGTGTTTGGGAGATGGAGAACTGTAAGCTTCCATGGGACCATGTGGAAATGCTTGGGGACAGTGGCGGACATGGTGGCGTTGCTGTCACATCGTCTGTTTGCTGGGTGGCAGGTGACAATGGCACTGTAGAGGTGGAGGAAGAGGCCGAGGCAGCAGCAGATGAGGAAGCAGGAGGAGGCCGAGACCTTTCTTGGATTTTGAGGTACTTATTCCACTGCAGCTCGTGCTTTGAATTTAGATGCCTGGTCATGCAGGTTGTGCTCAGGTTTAGAACATTTATGCCTCGCTTCAGGCTCTCATTGAACAGCGTGCAAACCACTCGTGTCTTGTCGTCAGCACATTGTCTGAAGAATTGCCACGCCGGGGAACGCCTTTTAGCTGCCTTTGGTGTGCTAGGTCCCTGGGTGCGGTGGGTAGTAGCAGGCATACTGTCTAGGGGACGCTTGCCCCGCTTTTCCAACCTGCTTCCTCTTTTGCTGTGCTGGTGCCTCTGTGCAACCACCACCTCTTCCTCCAAACTGCACACGTCACTCGCATGACCTTCATTCCATATGGGGTCTAGGACCTCATCATCCTCCTCCACATCATCTTCCACCCACCCTTCACCACTGCCCTCCTTGTCAGTCTGCACACTGTGGAAAGCCGCAGCAGTTGGCACCTGTGTTTTGTCATCATCAGAGACGTGCTGCGCTGGTGTTTCCATGTCCTCATCCTGCAACAGAAGTGGTAAGGCATCAGTGCACTCACTTCTGGGGCAGGGCTGTGTGGATGGCCCATGGAAAGCACACCAGGAGAGTCATCAAAAAGCATAAGAGACTGCTGCATGAATGGGGCTCAGACTGCTTGGCTGATTTACAAGGGGCTGAGGTGAAAGACAGATGGCCATGGGGTTCAGGTGCCAACTCTAAGCTTTCATCAAGGGGCTTGGTGGGAGATAATGTAAAGGAACTGGAGGCATTGTCAGACACCTAATCTACTAGCGCCTGTACTTGTTCTGGCCTCACCATTCGTTGAGCGGCATTCGGGCCTACCATATAACGTTGAAGGTTCTGTCGGCTACTCGCACCTGAAGAAGGTGTTTCACTTGTGCGTGTAGCTGGCACAAATCGACCACGTCCTCTCCTTGCAACAGGAACTTCACCAACACCACCAACACCAGCAGCACCACTGCCACGACCACGTCCCTTATTTGATGCTCTCCTCATTCTGGCGGCAAATGTACTATGTAGCACTATTTATTTATTAGGGAGGGAGGGCCCCCAAGTCTAGAGCCCAGCTGAACAAATCCTGTAGCCTGGTGGCCAGCTCCCCAGATCCACAGATATTGTTTGTAGAACTCTATCGGTATGCCATCCGGCCCCCGGAGTCTTCCCCGACTGTAGTGCTTTGAGCGACCTCAACACTACCTCCGTCGTAATGGGTTTATCCAATCTGTCTCGGTAGGTCTGGGTTAGTTCTGGGATGTCTATGTCCTGTAGGTAGTTTGTAAGATCCTCCTCCTCATAGGTTGCCCGTGAGGTATAAAGCGTCCTATAGTACTGAACGAAGGAGTGGCTAATCTCCTCCAGAGTACACAGCAGTCTACCGTCATCACCCCCTGCCTGTTCCCTAGAAAGCCATGCTAGAAGCCTTCCCATGCGTTCACCCTGTTCAAAAATATGTTAAGTCTGTGCCAATAGTTTTTTCTGGGTAAGGGATGTACGGATATTAAGTACCTCACCTAGAAGAGCTTGTAAACGAGAATAGTGCTGCGGGTTCCGTGACCTAATATAGAGCGCCTCCTGTTCACTCGCCTCTGATTCAGCCCTCCGAAGGGCAGCCCCCCTATCCCTATGGACCCCAGCAGTGACAGCTTGATAATGGACCCTCATATATGCCTTAAAAGAGTCCTATACCATCAGTGTGTCGGCTGAGCCTGTGTTCACAGCCCAATAGCCCTCCATTGCTCCCCTGGCCCTCTCCTCCCCATCTACATCAGTCACCCAGAACCTGGAGAGCCTCCGCAGGCCCCCAGTCGGGGCCACAGAAGTCTCCAAATGAAGGAGCAGTGGGGCATGATCTGAAATCCCCCTGGGGAGGATGGTGATCTCCTTAACTCTCGGCAGTACCATTCCACTCGCAAAGATCAGGTCTATACAAGAGAAGGTGCGGTATGAGGCCGAGTGACATATGAGGGCCGGTTCCTCCACCTCCACACGTCAGTTAAGCCATACGTCTCTGCCCATGCCGAGAGTCCGGAGTCCGAGGGGACCTTTGACGACAGGCGATCCACCTCCACGTTCGGGACTAAGTTGAAGTCTCCCAACAGGACAACATTCTCAGTTGCAAATTCTGCTATCTTAGCTGTGATTCTGTTTAAGAGGGCCAGGGAGGCAGGAGGCGGCAAATACACCCCAACTATTACCCAATTCAGGGAGCATATAGAGGCATGAATAATAACAAACCTGCCGTCCGGCTCCAACGCCAGGTCAAGGAGTTTAAAGGGGAGAGTCTTGAGAACCAAGACTCACTCCCCGTGCATAATTTGAGTAGGTAGAGTGGTAGTGGTGTTTTGAGAGCCAGGACCTTACTACTCAAAAGGTGGGTTTCCTGCAGTATGCAAATGTGTGGGTCATATGTTTTAATGAACCGGAACACCAGTGACCGTTTAGTCTGGGAGTTCAGCCCCCTGGTGTTCCAAGACATAATTTTAAGTGAAGACATAGAGATAATAACAGACAGGATAACACGTGTGGGCACTCCATGGGCCTGGCAGCTGAACCCGGACACATGTGATGACATAATGGTGCAATGCTAGACATGTACAATCATAGAAATTACTTATAACACATACAAACTGGTAAACCAAAACAGCCCGGTATGGGCAAAGGTAGGATAGGGCAAATAAGCGATCACCCGGTTCATCTTCCGACAGAGCCGGGGGTACTTCTCTTGGTTTCCAAAGTGACAAAGTTCTTAGAGCACAACTGGTGCTAAATATTCCAACACATTGAGTGACACCTATGAGTGCGCAGCCATCACCACTAAGGGTAAGTCATCTCAGGCAGCAGAGGGCCATTGTAGGCTATAGCAGCAACGCTGAGCACTATGGTGACCGTCAGATCAGTATAGTAAGGTTAACAATTAAAAGTACTTACAGGCCTCTGCAATCAACGGACCCAGGGAAGGGAGTCAAGCCAGGCCGAGGCATCTCCCGGGGAATTAAAGAAGCATGAGGACTCCCCGTCCTGGACCCGTAGACTCGCCGGAAACAAGACGCTATACTTAATGTGCCTTGCCCGCATGGCAGCTTTAACTTGATCAAACGATTTCCTGAGGTGGGCCCCCTCTGCACCCTCTGCCAGTCCTAATATACGGAGGTTGTTCCTCCGATTTCTATTCTGGGCGTCCTCGGCTCTGTATTCCAGGGCCTTCACCTTGGTTTGGAGGGTCCTGACAGGCGCCGAGCACTCAGCAATGGCGTCCTCTGCATGGCTGACTCTGTGCTCTGTCTCAGAGACTCTAGAGTGGAGTTTGTCCATGTCCTGTCACAGCAATCCGACCTCCAGCTGCACTGCCTCTATCTTTGAGGTTAAGGTGGACTGGCAGGTGGCAATGGCCGACATTACCTCCGCTATCCACGGCGGGCGGGTGTCCTCCACCTCCATGCTGGTCTCCGAGGCCTTGTGTGGGCCGCGCGCCTTGCGCACTGAGCCTGTCTCCACACCAGTGTCCGGCTGTAGTGGTGTACCCCCTGCTGCTGCGGGAATCGGAGCCTCTTCCTCCGGCGATGCGCCCCGGCTGTTCCCCGCCTCATCCATGTACTTCTGCTACTAGATCCCAGCAGCGTAACCAACCAGATCTCTGTAAGATAAGAGATTGCCCGGCGGAGCTCTGACAAATGCGGCTGCTCAGGTCGCCATCTTGGACACGCCCCCTAGCACTATTTATTAATAATAAAAAAAAAGAATAATAAATTCTTTTTTTTTTTGGAAAACAGCAACGTAGACGCACTTTTTATTTTTGTGCAAGAAATGCACCGCTCACACCAGCAGTAGGAACCTCTCCCTACACCAGTATGATATGATTTTAGAACAATAATCTGTCCCTCACAGGAGCAGCAGGAACCTCTCCCTGTAGCACTATGATGAGATGATTTTAGAACTATAATCTGTCCCTCACAGGAGCAGCAGGAACCTCTCCCTCTAGCAGTATGTGATGATTTTAGAACAATAATCTGTCCCTCACAGCAACAGCAGGAACCTCTCCCTCTAGCAGTATGTGATGATTTTAGAACAATAATCTGTCCCTCGCAACAACAGCAGGAACCTCTACCTGTAGCAGTATGTGATGATTTTAGAACAATAATCTGTCCCTCACAGAACCAGCAGGAACCTCTCCCTCTAGCAGTATGTGGTGAATTTAGAACAATAATCTGTCCCTCACATGAGCAGCAGGAACCTCTCCCTCTAGCAGTATGTGATGATTTTAGAACAATAATCTGTCCCTCACACGAGCAGCAGGAACCTCTCCCTCTAGCAGTATGTGATGATTTTAGAACAATAATCTGCCCCTCACAGCACCAGCAGAAACCTCTCCCTATAGCACTAGGAGATGATTTTAGAACAATAATCTGTCCCTCATAGCACCAGCAGGAACCTCTCCCTATAGCACTAGGAGATGATTTCAGAACAATAATCTGTCCCACACAGCACCAGCAGAAACCTCTCCCTATAGCACTAGGAGATGATTTTAGAACAATAATCTGTCCACAGCACCAGTAAACTGTACCTATTCCAGTATCAGATCGTTTTAGAACGCTAAGCTTTCACCTCACAGCACCGCCAGGAACCTGTCTGTAATGCAGGATGAGATGATATTAGATTGGTAATCTATCCCTCACAGCACTAGTAAACTCTACCTAGTCCAGTATCAGATGGTTTTAGAATGCTAAGCTTTCCCCTCACAGCATAGCCAGGAATCTGTCTGTAATGCAGGATGAGATCATATTAGATCGGTAATCTAACACACCTGGTAAGACATGCCCCATCTGAGCTAAATGTTTGCGTGTGGACACTTTCAATGTAGCTGTTACTCATTTTGCCAGCATGTAGCCTGGAGTGTAAAGTAGCACCTGAATTACATACACAGCTTAGCAGAAGGCACTTCTGCCACATATGCCAGGAGCCCAGCTGTGCTTTTCTGGCATATAGACATTTGTGATCATTTAATGCTGTGAAAGATTCCCCCTAGTGTTAGTTTGTTCAATAAGTATATGGATCTGTGCAGGAGTGATGTCTTGTGGGACTCGTAGTGAGACAAGGGAAAGAAGTTTCCATTTCCCATCAGGCTGTGCTGCAGTGAGTGCTCTTGGGAGAAACAGTGCCTTCTGGGAGAACTTATTTAAGTCAAGGGAGAAGCTAGTTGCAGTCTCTTTGGACGTCATGATCGATCAGCAAGGACCCTGTGTGCTCTTTACAGCGAAACCGCGGCCTGAGGCCTACTTCCAGCGATCCAGCCAGCTTAATTTCTACAGTGTCCCAACCAGCTGCGGTGCAACAGTGTTCCAGTGGGTGATCCGCAGAGCCAGCTTACAGCCATCTGAGTCTGTTACAGAGCAGTAGCAGTCACAGCAGCAGCCACATTGATCGATCAGGAAGAGCTGCACGGAGAGCAGTGGAGGCTATTTTTCCTAGAAGCAAACAACAAGTATGTACCATCAGTTCCAGCACTAGCATCATCTGTGCAGCTAAACCATCAACTACAGGCATTACTTGGTTCAGTGAGTGGGTTTCGGCCCATACAAAAAAGAGTACTTATCTTGTCCATGCTGTTCTTCTCTAAAGGGATATCCTAATCGCAATTTGGATTACAGTTAAAGTGCACTGGATTGCTGTTAAGTTATCAGTTAATCCTACAAGTCAGTGATCACTGGGAAGGTTGTTGAATTCAGTGAAGTTTAACACTTTTGTGCCTCAGCTTAAGCATTAGAGTACACAGTGCTAATAGGTACCTAACTTCCAATCAATATAGCCGGTAGCAGATCTACTGAACTTTGCAATACAGGATTGCTGCAATCACAGCTACTCACCCCCCCCCCCCCCACTTTATTACACTCAGGGCCGTTTGCTTATTGCTATTAAATCCCCCTACAAACTCTCTGAATTAGAGCAGGAGGATATAGATAGAGAATTATTACTACAGCTGTTTTAACCACTTCCCGCCGGTACGACGTCCATGGACGTCCTGGACTTTGAGGGGTGATATCTGAACGGTGCTAGCAGCTACAGGCACCATTCAGATATCATTCTTTCCGGCCGGCGATTCCCTACACCATAAGAATGATCATAGCGGCAGTTCAGCCGCTTAATCGTTCTTATAGGCAGCGGGAGGGGACATCCCCCCCTCCCGCCGCCGTTCGGTGCTTCTCCCGTGCCGCCCGTACAATCGGCGGCAGGGAGAAGGAATCCATCGCCGCCAGATGATTGTCAGGGAGATGACTGTTGACCATCTGGTCACCAGTCATCTCTATGACCCTCGGAGGCCCGTGCGCAGGGTTATGACGTCATGTCCGGACTGGCTTTAATAAATAAAGCTGTGATCACGGCTGGAAAGGATGGGATCGGAATTTTTTTTCTGATCTCGGTCTTTCCAACTTGCAGGAGAGATGTGAGGTCATATTGACCCCATATCTTTCCATAAAGAGGACCTATCATGCACCATTCCTATTACAAGGGATGTTTACAATCCTTGTAATAGGAATAAAAGTGATCAAAAAATAAAATCCCCTGTCCCTCGCGCGCAGAAGCGAACGCATATGTAAGCCCCGCCCACATATGCAACCGATGTTCAAACCACACATGTGAGGTATCACCGCGTGCATTCGAGTGAGAGCAACAATTCTAGCACTAGACCTCCTCTGCAACTCTAAACATGTAACCTGTAAAAAATTTTAAAGTGTCGCCTATGGAGATTTATAAGTACCAAAGTTTGGCGCAATTCCACGAGTGTATGCAATTTTAAAGCATGACATGTTGGGTATCTATTTACTCAGCGTAACATCCTCTTTTACAACATTCAAAAAAATTGGGCTAACTTTACTGTTTTGTATTTTTTTAATTCACTAAACTGTTCCTTTTCAAAAAAAAAACAGGTTTAAAAAATTCCTGCGCAAATATCGTGTGATATAAAAAGTTTCAATGATTGCCATTTTATTCCCTAGAGTCTCTGCTAAAAAAACATATATAATGTTTGGGGGTTCTGAGTAATTTTCTAGCAAAAAAAATTATGATTTTTACATGTAGGAGAGGAGTGCCAGAAATGGCCCTGTAAGGAAGGGGTTAATATTGAGCTGAATTGTTATTAAGTGGTACTGTTTTACTTGCATTGCATAGAGTGTTACTGTTTTATTTGAAATCCATTGAGTAGTATCAATTAACCCTGGGCTCACACATTTCTCAAGGATAACTACTACTTTACATTATTTCACTGCAAATTAATACACTGTTCTAACACTTACAAGTGAGTCTACTGGTATTTGATTAAACTCAATTGGAGGAATTTCTATTGTTTCACTGATTATAATTGCTGGTGAGTAGCAGGGAGTGGTAAAGACTGTTTGAGTGACCGCCCCTTTTATTCCTCAGATTTAACCAAGTTAATCTGTGTATGAAGCTTTGTGAGTTTCTGACTTAAGGAACCCTGTTAAATGTTGACTTTAAAAGTGTGATTTTTTTTTTACTACTCAACAGTCATCTCTTCCTTTAAAGAATAAGTTAAGTAAATCTTTTGTACTCAACCTTTAATGTGGTCTCCATTACTGCAAGGGTGTCAATTCCAATGGAACTTTGCAATATGAGTGAACCCAGTGTCAGGGGTGGTAGAGGACTCTCAGGCGGAGGAAGGCCAAGGGGGAGTCGAATCTTCAAGCAACCCTCAAGGGGGCAGTGCTACACACTTAAATGTTATCTGTCCCTCTAGATCACAGTCCCGACAGTCAATATTAAATGGATTGTTCCGGGGAAAACCAGAGACAATCAGTGACGGACTTTGAAGGTGGGTGGTCTAACATACAGACACTACAACTGTAGTTGTAGTGTCTGTATGGGAGACCATCCACCTTCTTTACCATAATTCCCAACTGTCTCCCGGTCCATCTAGAAGAATTGGGTGTTCCTTTTCACCTTTTTGTGTTCCAGCATTTACTGTTATTTTTTCCATAATATAAAATAAATCAACAAGGATGGTGAGAACTCCTACTAAATGGACACAGCAGATGTGCAGACCTGGGAACTGATCGCAGTGATCTTGCCAGTAGAGTAACTGAGGGTTAGAATAGGGTGACCAGGTACAGGCCGATCCTGGGCAGGTGCTGAGGCAGGGGGGGCGGTCCGCACCAGGTGCCACACACTGGGCCAGCGTCGCCCGCTGTGTCAGCTTTAATTTGATTTGCCAGGAGCCCATCACACTGGTCCTGCCTCTTGGTTTTCTCATTTGACTGCCCACTTGTCCAATACTGGGAGGCAGGACTTGTGTGACGGCGGGCACCCGCCAATTACAGTTAAAGCTGACACAGCGGCCCTGGTGAGGCTGCATACATGTGCACTAGTCAGGTTGAATAGATGGGCATTAGTGAGGCTGTATAGATGGGCACAGCTGAGCCCTGCATTCTTTATGTAGCTCAGTCCTGAGCCCTGCATTTTTTATGTAGCGCACTCCTGAGCCCTGCATTCTTTATGTAGCGCATTCCTGCACTCTGCATTCTTTACATAGCACACTCCTGAACCCTGCATTCTTTATCTAACGCCCTCCTGAACTCTGCACTCTGTTTTTTCTCTGCCTTATCTTCATAACATTTGGTAGTCATATCTCAAAAAAAATAGTATCTTTTTTTTATCTTTATGGATGAAATGTGAGAAATAATGTATAAATCATACAATCATTCCATAAACATATACCACAGACACTGCATATATCAACTGAGGAAAATATGCTTATAGTTTACCATTTGCCAATAAAAAAATATGTCCCCGGATTTCATTTTAAAAATCTGGTCACCTTAGGCTAGAAGAAACTGCAGGTGTTTTGATGCTCCAATATCTACTACTGAAATACGTTTTAGAAGCACTTTAGGTGTAAATAAATGACAAGGAAGATATTTAGAAAAAACTGCATATGTAGAAGCTGAAGACTTTTCTTAAGAATATAACTTATATAACATGTATTTTGCAGTTGGTCATCTCAGGAGCTTCAGCTTTGCGCGCACGAGTCATACCATCTTATAAGCTGGTAAGTGACATTCAAGTTATTACAAAATAGATTTCAGTATTTAAAGCCAATTTCCATGGCTCTGGAGTGGGGAAGGGTTGCATTTTAAATGGAGTCTGTGTCCTCATTGAGGAGATTTTCCCTCAATTGCTGTTCTGCTTGACATCCATCAACAGAACAGAAAATAGGAGGAATCACATAGACAGCAATATAAATGAGGCAGCTCTAATCCTTTTTTAATACATCTACAAACAAAACAAAAAATACATTTTTGCTGATCCCAGGCTTGAAAGCAGGGCCCAAGTATGCAGACCATGTGTATGACTATCAATAGTGGTCAGACTTTTCCTAAGAGCAATTGCACGTGATGGATGTGAGGTGGGGCATTTTTCATAAATCAGAATTCTGTTTGAAGTATTATTATATTAGTGGGGCCTTACCAATCAGGGATGTGTATGTGCTGTTATTTAGTTGTATCCTTTCTCTGTCAGAGCAATTTTAGGCTGTACATATAAGGCCCCATGCACACTGGACATTTTTGCAGCTGCTGTTTTTGGCTTCAGGTTGTTTTTCTGCAGCCAGTAAATTCCCCAGCATGTTATCCTGTGTCTATGCCCAGATAGGCTGTAATCAGCGTTTTTTAGCAGGGGTGTTTTCTGGCTGGAAAAAAACACCAGAACTAGTGGGTTTAAAGAGGGGTTTTTCTGCTCTAACTCTGATAAAAACTGTTTTGTAAGAGTGTAATTTTGCTTAACCACTTCAGCCCTGGAAGGATTTCCCATGTTAGGACCAGAGCACCTTTTGCGATTTGGCACTGCGTCCTTTTAACTGAGAATCGTGCGATGTTGTACCCAAATGAAATTTGCGTCCTTTTTTTCCCACAAATAAAGCTTTCTTTTGGTGGTATTTGATCACCTCTGTCATTTCTGATCACCGCTATAAACAAAAAAAGAGAGACAATTTTGCAAAAAAAAAAACACAAATATTTCTTACTTTTTGCTTAAATACAAATAAAAAAAAAATATATAAAAAAATAAAATGTATTCATCGGTTTTGGCCAATTTATATTCTTCCTCATAATTTTTGGTAAAAATCTGCGTTTATTGATTGGTTTGCGCGTTTACAAACCATGAGAATTCATTTCTGGAGTTTTTTCATTTTTTTTTTTACTGGTAATGGCGGCGATCAACGTTTTTATTGGGACTTTGATATTGGGGCAGACATTTTTGACACTTTTTTGGGACCGATGACATTTATACAGCAATCAGAAATTTAAATATCCACTGATTACTGTATAAATGTCATTGGCAGTGAAGGGGTTAACCTGGGGGGGAGCTCTAGGGGTTAACTGTGTTCCCTGGGCGTGTTCTAACTGTGAGGGGGCTTGGCTGTCAGGGGTATAAGAGATCTAACTGATCCCAGTGACAGGGATCAGTAGATCTCTCAGATGTTGCCTGACAGCACAGGGAACTGCCGTGTTTACATAGTTTTTCTGCTGTGGTAAGCAATCGTGGCTCGCCAGCAGACATTGGGTCCACCCGAGCCATGGACACACTCCTGGAGAGTGCCGCGGGCACACGAGCACGCTGCTGGTGGCGTGCTCCTGCCCGCTAGCCGCACATGCGCAAGCCGCCATTTAAAGACGGTGATTTGCGGGGCGCTGCTACTCTGCAGCAATATATGTGCAAATTCCTGTGCAATTGGTTAACAAACAGAGAAACGATTTGAAAATACAAAGGTCCAGCTGGGGCGTTCACATTTACCAGAGTGAAGAAAATCAAGGGTGAGGGAATAGAAAGGGGCATATGTGGTACCAGGATGGGTTTCAGAGAATGGATTAGAGGAATTCATACCAAAGAACACCAAACCGATGTTGCAGAAAATTTGCCATAGTTGCCATCTAATTTTGTATAGCAGCAGTGATGTGCAGAAGATTTTGGCAAATGAATGTCACTACTGCCAGGTTGGGTAGATGAGGGAGCAGTGGCAAGTGCACCTTAACTGCCAAACAGGTATTGGGAATTCTCCTGGTTAGCGTAAATTAGTGGTTGTCAACCTGCGCATATAGAGGATGAACTTGTGAACAAGGGCTGGACATCGTGGAATGCCTAGAATTCTTCTTAGTGTCTGCCAGAGCAACGCTGGGTTGCCACAGGCTAAAATATACATGCCCCTGTTTGCAAAAAAAAAAACAAAAAAAAACAGCTCATCTAACACTGAAGACTCTATAAATCAACAAGAACTTTCTGCACTCACTCAATGAAACAACTTAAAATACACAGTAAATAATGAGCTGCAGCATCAAAAGAGTCAAACTTTCACAAATTTAATACAGCCAACAATGCCAACAATGCAGTGCTAACATAAAATAAAATGTGTGTCAATCCTCACAAAACGAAATGTATTGTGAATGAAACAATTTCCCACCGTAAACAACAAAATAAAAAAATGAATTACGCAAATGCTTAATTAATACCTAAATACTGTTAATCATTAGTGAAAATGATGAAAAATAATAAGCCCATCTACGTATAAGTCTGCGCTGAAAGAGAGTATTAGAAAGTGGCTGTTAAAGAAAGAGAAAAGGTTTCCTATACCTTTTGAATGTAAACTCCCCATTACACATTATTTACCCAAAATACCTAAGGATTGCACAAACCCTCCTGGGCGTCCGATCAATAACGGTATTGATTCACTTACTGTGAGATTGGGTCAATACACTGATATTTTTCTGCAGCTGTTAGTTCAACAAATGGATTCTTACTTAAAAGACATTAAATATTTTCTAGACCTTTTAGGTTAAATAGAAATTGACTCTCAATGTCACCTTATTACAGCATATGTGGTATCTCTTTATACAATGATAGACCATTTGGAAGCTCTCATTTCTGTTAAATGGACCTTGGATGGGTCTGGAGATCTTAATTGTACCCAAAAATAATTCATTTTAAAGTCATTAGATTTCTGCCTCTCACACAAGTATTTTTTGGCATAATGATGTGTTCTATAGGCAAGTTACAGGTGGGGCAGTGAAGAGTAATTAGTAAAGATTATGGATGGTCTAAACCAGGGATATGCAATTAGCAGACCTCCAGCTGTTTCAAAACTACAAGTCCCATCATGCCTCTGCCTCTGGGTGTCATGCTTGTGGCTGTCAGAGTCTTGCTATGCCTCATGGGACTTGTAGTTCTGCAACAGCTGGAGGTCTGCTAATTGCATATCCCTGGTCTAAACAATAACAAAAATGCTGTTTTCCTGAAATTAAAACTTATGGTTAGTGATGGCAAGATGTACCTCCACACACTTCAAACAAATAGGAGGAATAGAACTATTCCTCCTAACAGCTGCCATCAGCCCTCTTGGCTGCATAATATCCCCAGAGGTCAGTTCCTCTGTTTGAAAAGGAACTGTATTTGGGAGGATGATTTTTTTTGCAGCAAACACAGAAAACGTAAGCCATTCTGTGAGAAAGGGTAAAACGTTTCATTTATACAAAAAGATAAAGAAGTAGTGAAAATTAAATTTCTATCACAGGATTTTGTGGATGTGCGGCATTAGGGATCTCTCCTTCCTTTCCCTTCAGCTAGTGAGAAATGAGGATGGGAAAGAAAAGCTTCAAAACACACCAAGTACTAATTAGGATTTTAGAGGTGATTTTGCTGTCATATTGAATTATAATGTTCAGAGACAAGAAATAGAGAAAATAGTATGCAAACATTGAGGTATTTTGAAACAAGATTAACCATTTTGCCTAAGTTTTACCTAATAAGCATCTTTTATATATAAAAAGGCCCCCAGCACTATGTGATAAAATAGCGAGGAGTGTAATTCATCGCCAACAAGTCAAAACATAAGTACCACCTTTTTTAGATGTAATAGTTTTTTATGGTTGTGGGAGGTGTCAGGTGCATCACTGGAAAAAATAACAAACGTGGGAGAAAGGATTATGTTGTAGTCACAAGAGATATCACAGTCATGATTTTATTACTTGTAAAATAGAAGGGGTAATATATCTTTTACAATGTCCCTGCGGCCTACAATGCATAGACCATACCACTAAGCCTTTGGGTGTCAATGATGTTAAATCGTTGGTTATACACTAATTTGTAATATTTTATGAAATATTAGAATAATAAACGCTTTATTTGTTATTTTTTTATGACCTAAGATACTATGGAAGCCAATTTGGATGTAACAATTGTATAAATTCAATTTGTAAATACGGGCTTGTAAATAAAACATTTTAACATAGTAACCTTTTTTTAGCACTTTGCCATTTCCATGATACTGTATACCTTCCTTCCTGAATGCAGTATTTTGAGGGGACACCATGGAGCCACTCCACCAGCTCAGCCATAATTTACCACCTCACTCCCAGTGACAGTGTAGAACAGCATTAACTCTTTGGGGAGCCACTTCTTTCTCTCTCCCAGTACCTCCAGCTAGGTTTATAGGTTCTCTATGCTGCAATATCAGTCTCGGTTGCGTTTAGGGCACCAAACTCTAGGAAGGGGGCCAAACCATTAACCCCCTCACTACCAAGGGACACCATCACCCATCCCCTGTACTACCTTTCCAGAGTCTAGCTGGAATAGCATTCCTACCAGACCTGCTTACTCATAGCAACGGCATACTGTATGATTAGCTCCTTCATGGTGGCTCACTTATTTTTCCTCTTCATCCCTTTGATGTTACAGCCCTTGTTCTTTTCCTACTAGTTCCCATGTTTGTGACAGAGCCTCTCTCTAAAAGGTTACCTCCCTTTGTATTTATGGGCCACAGAGGCAGGACCATGAACACCTGGGAGTTAGCATCCTTAACCCCTTCCAACCTTCCTGGGCAGCCTGCTTGTACAGGTGATACTCGAAAAATTAGAATATCGTGCAAAAGTTCATTTATTTCAGTAATGCAACTTAAAAGGTGAAACTAATATATGAGATAGACTCATTACCTGAAAAGAAAGATAGTTCAAGCTGTGATTTGTCATAATTGTGATGATTATGGCTTACAGCTCATGAAAACCCCAAATCCACAATCTCAGAAAATTAGAATATTACATGCAATCAATAAAACAAGGATTGTACAACAATATCAGACCTCTGAAAAGTATAAGCATGCATATGTACTCAGTACTTGGTTTGGGCCCCTTTTGCAGCAATTACTGCCTCAATGTGGCGTGGCATGGAAGCTATCAGCCTGTGGCACTGCTGAGGTGTTATGGAAGACCAGGATGCTTCAATAGCGGCCTTTAGTTCTTCTGCATTGTTGGGTCTCATGTCTCTCATCTTTTTCTTGGCAATGCCACATAGATTCTCTATGGGGTTCAGGTCAGGTGAGTTTGCTGGCCAATCAAGCACAGTAATCCCACAGTCATTGAACCAGGTTTTGGTGCTTTTGGCAGTGTGGGCAGGTGCCAAGTCCTGCTGGAAAATGAAGTCAGCATCCCCATAGAGCTCATCTGTGGAAGGAAGCATGAAGTGCTCCAAAATCTCCTGGTAGATGGCTGCGTTGACCCTGGACTTATTGAAGCACAGTGGACCAACAACAGCAGATGACATGACTCCCCAAATCAACACAGACTGTGGAAACTTCACACTGGACTTCAAGCATCTTGCAGTGTGTGCCTCTCCATTCTTCCTCCATACTCTGGGTCCTTGGTTTCCAAATGAGATGCAAAATTTGCTCTCATCAGAAAAGAGGACTTTGGACCACTGAGTTACAGACCAGGTCTGTTTTTCTTGAGCCCAGGTAAGACGCTTCTGACGTTTGTTGTTCAGGAGCGGCTTGACTAGAGGAATATGACATTTGAAGCCCATGTCCAGGATCCGTCAGTGTGTGGTGGCTTTTGATGTACTGACTCCAGCCTCAGTCCACTCCTTGTGAAAGTCCCCAACACCTTTGAATGGCCTTTTCCTGACAATCCTCTCCAGGCTGCGGTCAGCCCTGCTGCTTATGCACCTTTTCCTTCAACACTTTACCCTTCCACATAACTTTCTATTAATGTGCTTTGATACAGCACTTTGGGAACATCCAACTTCTTTTGCAATTACCTTTTGAGGCTTTCCCTCCTTATGGAGGGTATCAATTATGGTTTTCTGCACAACCGTCAGGTCAGCAGTCTTTCCCATGATTGTGATTCCTACTGAACCAGACTGAGAGACCATTTAAAGGCTCAGGAACCCTTTGCAGGTATTATGGCTTAATTAGATGATTAGAATGGGACACTCTGAGCCTAGAATATTCCACTTTTCACAATATTCTAATTTCCTGAGATTGTGGATTTGGGGTTTTCATGAGCTGTAAGCCATAATCATCACAATTATGACAAATCACGGCTTGAACTATGTTGCTTTGCATGTAATGAGTCTATCTCATATATTAGTTTCACCTTTTAAGTTGCAGTACTGAAATAAATGAACTTTTGCATGATATTCTAATTTTTCGAGTATCACCTGTAGGCAGGTGCCTACTAAGTGTGCTGCTAGTAAGCAAGAGCTAGTTGCTCAGGGAAGGGTTAGGCTTTGAGCCAGTGGGTTTCCCAGGCTTTTCAGATTCTGCCCTCTACTCTGGTTTATATATAAAGGAGGTGGACGCCGGGCTCTGGGAGCTACCAGCGGGACCACGTGGGAGGCAAGAAAGTCCAGATCACAAGGGAAGATGTAGCCCGGAGCAACTTCCATCTTCAACCCTAAATGGTTTCTCCCCTAATATACTCAGCCAGTCTTGAACTTACACCTGTACAGGTATGCCAGGGCAGCCATAGCTTAGTTAGTGGGGAGAACTGAGTGTGCATTGTGACCTGTAAATGTTGCAGAAGCATTCAGTAAAAAAAAAAAAGTTCTTGTCCAACTGTCTGGTCTGTAGTTACTCTAAAGGGGTGCATGGTGGAACATGGCGTATCAGAAAAACAGAGCCTGAAAAGCACTCACAGGATACAGGAGGAAAGCCACTATGAAGGGTTAATTCGGGCAAGAGTCAGAGCAGGAAAGTAGTTGCCAAGGGTAATCATGAACTGGTAGGAATGTATAGCAGCCGGCCAATAAAGCGTGGTACAGGTCCTCTTGTAGCGAGGGGGGGGGGGTCGGTGTTCTGGCTTCCTCCCTAGAGGTCGGTTCCCCAAAAGCAACCATGACCAAACCCACGGTATGGAAACCCCACGAACCTTGCTGCATGGTACAGGAGTGTGAAGGAGATAAGCAAGTGCACACATGAGGTCCGTGCTAGAAGAAGGACCCCATTCTATCACTGGGGTCGCAGAGTTATGCTGGACTAGTGGAGAGGGCAAGGACTCAGCAGTGTCCCTCCTAACTGAACATACATCGAGGAAGGTGTGCAGAGACATGGGACGGGACATTTCACAGGAAAACGCTGTACATTGCACTACTGCACGCGTTATATGGCTCATCTCTAAGCCGGCGTACAACTGGTTTGGTTTTAAGCCAAGCAACAATTTTTTCTCCCTTGCCCTCTTCAAAATAATAAAAAAAAGCATTCAATTAGATCATTTGATGATACCACCAAGCCAAGCTAGATGTTTAATGATTATGTTCATAGAGTATTCCCTTAGTTTGGAGAACTGTACCAAGCCAACAATACAAGAAGTCATTAATTTTTGGGTTGATTACTACTCTTAAAGTTGAGTATTTTTTGTTAAATGATTGATAATAGGTAGCCTTAGTACTGAGTGAAAAAAATGAAATATCTTACAGTATGTTTTCTCTGCACAGGTCAAGTCGTGCTTCACCTTGCATATCATCAGCTGCTCTGTTTCCATTGCTGGGATCGTATTATGCTGTATTGATGATTTTCAAATATATACATGTTCCAAGGATTATCTTTGTGGGAATGTGAGTAATGAGCACTTTGGCTAAACTTTAAAAAAAAAAAAATCATGAATGGGGAAATCCACTAGAAACTAACTAGTTAAACAAACTTAATAGCATAAATGTGTGCAGCCTATTGCATTAGGGTGTGCACCACAAGGCGCAAACACACATAAGTGTGTGTGTATATATGTCAGAAGGGCAGAGATCGGTGTCAGTAGTTTATTTTTATTTCATTTTATTTTTTTTACAATTTTGTTTTTTTTTATAATTTTTTACAATATTATATTTTATGCAGGAGCCCTGCTGGGGGGCTTTGGTGAAATATCAGGGGTCTAAACAGACCTCTGATGTCTCACTTTTGGGGCAGAGAAAGGGAATGAGGACAGAGATTCCCCGTCCCTTTCTCTGCAGCCAGGCAGCAGTGGGAATCTGCACAGTACAGGGTGATTAGGGTATGCCCAGGCACACCTGCCACTCTATGTGCGCACGCCTATGCTGAATGGGAATACAGAAGGATCCTGTTGTGCAATAATACTGCCAGTGCTACAAATCTTGGGGAAGAATGATATCAATGCTGATTGCATTTTCCTTGCCCAATCAATCTGTCACCCAGTTTGTTTTAAGATGACCGAATTGGGTGACTTCCAGGCAAAGAAAATATTATTAGGTTTTTAAAACTATTTGAGTTATTTATTAACTAATGGTTTAACACCTTAAAATGTATTTAAACCCAAGAACAAAAATGAAATATATATTTTCCATTTTTATTTCCTTTATTTTTTTACCTTGTTACCTGCAACACACTTCCTGTCCTAAGGTGACAACACTAACTCAGCATCAGGGCTTTTTTTTGTCAGAAAATAGGTGGGGACACTTACTCACTCTTTGAGTGCTTGTGGGCATGGCCAAAAGCAGGCATGGTAAATCAAGTGGATGTTGTTTAATGGCCTTTGACTTTAGTGACTTGTAGTGTTGAACCCTTCCCACTAAGTGGTAGTTAAACAGGCGTTGTTGGTATCAGCAGCAGCGATATAATCATCCAGAGTGTTGGGCGAATGGTTCAGCCCGAGCATAAGTTCAGTCCGAATGCTGGCTGTTTGTCCTTTCGGCGTACACCCGAATTGGCAGGGCGTTCAACCATTTGTTTGGCCCGCCAAATGCCCTATAATGCACTGTGCGCCGCACAGTGCATTCTAAGCCTTATTGGCTGAAGCAATGAAGGCTTTGCCCAATCAGGGCACAGAACACCGTCAGAGCCACGATTGCAGAAAATCATGATGACTTAGGCCAATCATGGCTCATTGCTCATAGACCCACCTCACACTATAAAATGCTCCTTCTCAGAGGAGCCATTTGCAGTGTGATATTGGCGTGGAGATACAGTAGAACAGGGCTCTGTTAATTGCTACTAGCGAGTTAGAGTGCTATAGTGTGCTGTTGTGATTCTATTGTGAGTATAGAGTTTCAGTGTAGTGTGAATGTAGTGATATTGCAGCATCAGTGTAGTGCATCCATGCATTTTTACTTTAGTGTCAGTGTATTGAGTCCATGCAGTTTCACTGCAGTATAATGAAGTGTGTCAGTGTATTGTGTCAGGGCAGTTTTACTGCAGTATATTGAAGTGTGTCAGTGTAGTGTGTCAGGCTGCTTTTACTGCAGTATATTGTAGTGTGTCAATGCACTTTTGCTGCTGTATATTGTAGTGCGTCACAGCAGTTTTACTACAGTATATTAAAGAGATATTTCTGTCAGTCCTCAAGTTAAAGTGCCCCAAACACCACCTTTCCATTGATTAAAGTGCATCCAATTACACATTTCCCTGCCTCTATTACATTTCGGTAATAAGCCCCCCATCATATCTGGGGTGCCAGCAAGGAGAGGCAAATGTTCCCATGGCACTGTGAGGAGGCCAGCAGCGTATGTGTCCACAGGCAAAAGTGGAAGTGGTCCGTCCTCAGGCAGGGCACTATTTTCTCTGTTTAGTGATGTTGCCCATGCTATTCAGCCACAGTATGCAGGGGAGGTGGTAGACAGGCTTACAAAACCATCCCCATCCTCCTCACCCTCTTTTAGCCAAGGAGAGACTAGCATGCAGTCCACTGCATCTGCCAGAGTGGCTTATTCTGTCTCCTTGTCCACAGCTACTCCTGTCATAGCCCCAGCATCATGCTTGGAGGAATTATTTGAATACAGCATCAGCCACTTGCTCTTTGATGATGTAAAAGCATTACTGGATTCTGATATTGGTTGTGACTTTGAGGTTGAGGAATGTAGTAACATGAGCCTGATAACAACAAATTGGCAGTCATGTTCCTCCAGCTACATCATATTGCCAAGTTGGCTTCAGTGATGATATCACGTACCTGGTGCTGGAGGACAATGGAGAGAGGGCTTCCCTTGCGGCTAAGTTCCAGACTCCCCTGAAGATGGAACAGGAAGAGTCAGGCCCAAAGTAGCACAGGTCACCTGCTTGGATGCTTGCAGGGAAATTCTGACTTGGATGCTTGTCAGAGAAGCCCAGGAGTACAGCTGATGCACTGGAGTGGTGTCTGCAAACAGGTGGCACCTGTGAGATGTAGCAGGTCTTGGGTAACACAGAGACAGGAGCGAAGTCGGTTCAAAGCCAAGGACAGGTGCCAGGGGGGATTAAGAACAAACATGGTCAGATGGATAGCTGGGGTCAAACACTGGAGAGCAGGAAGAGAAGGTCCATTCTTCAAGCCGGGTTCAGGTAAGGAGGCAGGCAGGAGACCGGTTCAGGACACGCCAAGTAGATAACAGGAAATCACAGGAATCACAGGAACAACGCACTGGAGGAGCCGAAGATCAACCAGAAACTACAGATACTGACTGGCTATCTTATAAAGGCTGTTTGGTGCCAAACTAATCAGTGCGCATCTGTGCATGCACCTGTTTGCCAGTGCGCATCCGTGTGCGCACCAGTGGATTTGTTATGCGCCAGTGCGAATTCTTGCGGTCATGTAAGGTACTGGCCGAAATGCCAGGTCTTCAGCCACATCTGTTACGGATGGTGCCCGGACAGATGAGGAGGATGCAGGAGATGATGATGATGTTGATGTTGAGGTCACCGATGCAACTTGGGTGCTGGATAGAGCCAAGGAGGAAAGTGAGGGTAAGGCAGAACCCCAACAAGGCAGGATGTTCTCCAGAGGCAGCCATCATGGAAGAGTAGAGAGCAGCCACCCTATTGCATCAGATTGTGGAGCTGTTATCTCCCAGCCCACTTCCCCCAGCTCAGGTGTCTGGGCCTTTTTAAGCACATGTGCAGTCGATCGCACTGTTGCAATTTGCAAAATTTGCCTCAAGCAGATCAAGTGTGGCAAAAACACCAGCCATTTGGGTACCACATGCTTGACAAGGCATTTAACCTCCCACCACTCAGCCCATTAACAAAACCACCTGAAAGCCACACAAAAGGGACACAATTCTTCTCTGCCTCACTCCTCACCTTTCAGGTCTACCCCTGCTATACCTCATGACCTCTCAGCAGCCTCCACTGACAGGGATGATGGTATAGTGAAGGGTGTCACAGGTCCTTGTTAGGGATGGGTGAACGGTTTGGCCTGAGCATGAATTCAGGCCGAACATTGGCTGTTTGCCCGTTTGATGAACACCCAAATTATTGGGGCGTTTGACCATTTGTTCAGCCCGCCGAATGACCACAATGCACTGAGCCACTGCACAGTGCATTGGAAGCCCTGATTGGCTAAAGCAATGAAAGCTTTGCCCAATCAGGGCACTTAGCATTGTCAGAGCCATGATTGGACTCCGTCATGATGATTCTATCCAATCATGGCTCATTGCTCTTAGTCACACCCCACACTATAAAAGTATTCTTTCAATAACGACCATTTGGTGATATTGGTGTGGAGAGAGACAGAACAGGGCTCTGTTCAGTACTACTAGAGAATTAGTGCGCTATGGTGTGCTACTGTGATTCTATTGTCAGTGTAGAATATCAGTTTAGTGTGGATCTATTGATAGTTCAGTGTGAGTGTAGTGTGACCATTCATTTTTACTTTATTGTCAGTTTAGTGTGAATCTAGTGATAGTTCAGTCAGTTTGAGTGTAGTAACCATTCATTTCTACATTAGTGTGAGTTTATTTTGTCAGGGCAGGTTTACTGCAGTATAGCTCAGTGCCTTCCTATACGTTTAAAACAGTATATTTCAGTGTGTTACTGCACGTTTAACACAGTATATTTCAGTGCGTTATTGCACTTTTAATGCAGTATATTGCAGTGCGTTAGTGTAGTTTTACTGCAGTATATTGTAGTGTGTCAGTGGAGTGTGTCTGTGTAGTGAATACTCAGGTTAAAGTGCACCATACACCACTTTCCATTGATTAAAGTGCATCCACGTACACATTTCCACATCTTTATTACATTTTGTTAATAAGCACCCCCCCATCATGTCTGGGAGGACAACAAGGAGAGGCATACGTTCCCATGGCAATGTGAAGGGGCCAGCAGCGTATGTGTCCACAGGAGGATGTGGTCATTCCTCAGGCAGGGCATCATTTCCTCTGTTTAGTGATGTTGCCCATGCTATCCAGCCACAGCATACAGAGGAGGTGGTGGACTGGCTTACTAAACCATCTTCATCTTACTCATCCTCTGTCACCCAAGCAGAGAATAATGCACAGTCCACTGCAGCTGCCAGAGCTTATTATGCCTCCTTGCCCACAGTTATTCCTGCCATTGCCCCAGTGTCAGGCATGGAGTAGTCAGCTGAGTTATTTGGTCACAGAGTCAGCCACTTGCTGCTTGACGATGTACAGCCATTACTTGATTCAGATGTTGATTCTGAGGTTGAGGAAGGTATGAACATGAGCCTACAGAGAGGGGGGAACACTGGTAAACAAATTTCCAGTCATGTTCCCCCAACTGCAGCGTATTGCCAAGTTGTCTCCAGTAATAATGAGGATGGAGAAAATGATGAGGTCACTGACGTGACTTGGGTGCCAGATAGAGCAGAGGAGGAAAGTGAGGGTGAGGCACAACCTCAATGAGGCAACCATCATGGAAGAGTAGAGATAAACCACCCTACTTTGCAACAATCACATCAAGCGTGGCAAAAACACCAGCCATTTGGGTACCACATGCTTGACAAGGATTTAACCTCCCCCACTCCCCGTTGGCAAGAGCACATGAAAGTCGCACAAAAGGGGCGCAATTCTGTTCCTCCTCCTTACTCACTCCAGTCTGCCCCCACTATACCTCATGACCCCTCAGCAGCCTCCACTGACGGGGATCATGGTGTAGCGCAGGGTCCTTGCAGCACATCTGGCATGCTGGCTTTACAACTTCTGCGTTTCCATCTGGTGGATTGTGCCCCCTTTCGTGAATTTTCAGAATGTGCTGTACCACAATGACAGATTCCCAACAATGTTCCCAGCAAGGCAGTCAGCCGCAAAGTCCACGTTACTGCTGACACGTGGTTCAGCAAGCATGGTCAGGGACAATATATTTTGTTCACAGTTCACTGGGTAACTTTGCTTGCAACTCAGAAAGATGCAGGACAGCGCCCAGTGCTGCAGCTTGTTGTGCCGCCACGTCTCCATACAGCTAGTGGTGAGGATGTGAGATTTGCCAGCTCCACCCACTCCTTCTCCTCATCCTCCATGCCCTCCTTTGCTTGATTGTCCTATGAAACACAAGTACCCCCTAAGCGTTCAAGGGGCTATTCAATGAGTCTGGCTAAAAGGTTGTTAGGTCTGCCAGGAACCCCAACCGTCACTCCGGTTTCCTGACCAGTAGTCTTGTTATCCCGGTATCAGGTGGAGGACGGTTGGGGTCCAGCCGCCAGAATTCTGGGACTTCTATGGTAGGTGCAAACAATCCCAAACAAGGAACAACAAATAAGTAAAAGACTCACAGTTAGTAGCAAATCCAGGCAGAGATCCAAGGGGTATACCAGAGATAGTGTCAGGGACAGGCAAGGTTCGGCAATAATCGGTCAATGTAGTACAAGAGGATAATCCAAAGGCGTAGTCTGGAACAAGCAAAGTTAGTAACAGGAACAATCAGGTATAACTGCTAGCAGTAACTTACGCCTATACTCAGGCAAGGACAGGAAGGGGAAGTGAAGTTTTATAGGGAACTAATTGAGGTGACTGCCTACAGCTGGCCACTGGGTGGAGCCAGAGTCACTATCTGAAAGCAGTGGATACCCAGGACTCCACAAATATTGTAGTTACTCTGTGGCTAAGGCTGTAAAGAACTTACCAAAAGAACACAGTCCCAGGATCAATCCCTGGTCAAGGCGTGACAAACGTGCCATACAGTACTTCAGCTTGTGTGTTTAGGGGACAGGAACCGCACTGGAACAGAGATTCTTGCAGCTCTGCAGAGGCAGGCCCAGAGGTGGTTCACGCCATGCCAGCTGGAGCCAGAAATGGTGGTGTGCGATAATTGCACAAACCTCCTGTCTACCCATAGGCAGGGAAAGTTGACACTGTCTGGCACATGTCCTCAGTTTGGTCGTGCAGCATTTCTTAAACAGGTACCCAGGGTTGCAAGATCTTCTTAAGCAGACCAGAAGAGCCATTTCAGGAGGTAATACATAGCCAGTGTTTAGTCTGCTTAAATTCAGTGGGAATTCCACCTGCCCATAAATTGCCTGATTTGTGACATGGAGCAGAAGGCTGTCGGTGAGTCCCTGTGTGAGTATGGCACAACAACAGGCTTTTTTCCCCACATGCCGGCTGCTGATAAAGGATGCATGCAGGTGGTTCATGCCACGCCACTCCAGCTGGAGCCAGGAATGGAGGTGTGCGATAATGGCACAAACCTGTACGCCCTTAGACAGGGAAAGTAGACACATGTGCCATGTCTGGCATATGTCCTCAATTTGGTGGTGCAGCTTTTTTTAAATACAGTATCTCGCAAATGTGAGTACACCCCTCACATTTTTGTAAATATTTTATTATATCTTTTCATGTGACAACACTGAAGAAATGGCACTTTGCTACAATGCAAAGTAGAAAGTGTACAACTTGTATAAAAGTGTAAATTTTCTGCCCCCTCAAAATAACTCAACGTACAGCCATTAATGTCTAAACCACTGGCAACAAAAGTGAGAACACCCCTAAATGAAAGTGTCCAAATTGAGCCCAATTAGCCATTTTCCCTCCCCAGTGTCATGTGACTCATTAGTGTTACAAGGTATCAGGTGTGAATGGGGAGCAGGTATGTTAAATTTGAGGTTATCGCTCTCACTCTCTCATACTCATACTGAAAGTTCAACATGGCACCTCATGGCAAATAACTCTCTGAGAATCTGAAAAAAAGAATTGTTGCTCAACTTAAAAGATGGCCTAGGCTATAGGAAGATTGCCAAGACCCTAAAACTGAGCTGCAGCACAGTGGCCAAGACCATCCAGCGGTTTAACAGGTTCCACTCAGAACAGGCCTTGCCATGGTCGACCAAAGAAATTGAGAGTACTTGCTCAGAATCATATCCAGAGGTTGTCTTTTGGAAATAGACGTATGAGTTCTGCCAGCATGGCAGCAGAGGTTGAAGGTGTGGGGGGTCAACCTGTCAGTGCTCATACCATACACTGGACACTGCATCAAATTGGTCTGCATGGCTATCGTCCAAGAAAGAAGCCTCTTCTATAGATGATGCACAAGAAAGCCCACAGTTTACTGAATACAAGCAGACTAAGGACACGGATCACAGGAACCATGTCCTGTGGTCTGATGAGACCAAGATAAATGTATTTGGTTCAGATGGTGTCAAGAGTGTCTGGCGGCAACCAGGTGAGGAGTACAAAGACAAGTGTGTCTTGCCTACAGCAACCATGGTGGTGTCATGATCATGAGTGATTCCGGAACTGGGGAGCTACAGTTCATTGAGGACACCATGAATGCCAACATGTATTGTGACATACTGAAGCAGAGCATGATCCTCTCCCTTCGGTGACTGGGCCACAAGACAGTATTCGAACATGATAACGACCCCAAACACACCTCCAAGATGACCACTGCCTTGCTAAAGAAGCTGAGGGTAAAGGTGTTGGACTGGCCAAGCGTTTCTCAAGACCTAAACCCTATTAAGCATCTGTGGGGCATCCTCAAACAGAAGAATTTGAAGCCGGTCTCTGGCTAAACAAAACCCGCACAAGCTGCCACAGCCATCAGCTTGTGATTAAAGGTTCACTCTTTGGATGTACATAGTATGCCCAAAGAGTTGAACTGGTTAAACACACACTCACCTGCCCCAGGAACAAGCGATGTGCTCACCCAAGCCATCCCTTTCCATGGGCTCCTCTCCCCAACACTGACATTTCAACTGTGGGCACCCAGCTGTGAAGCCGCAAGCTTGAAATGTCAGCGTCATTACTGTGCGGGCGAGAGATGTGCTGCACCCCCTGAATGATCCAGCAGTCTTCTGGGACCTGCGACATGTCCCAGAAGACTGCAGGGAGGGAGGGCAGGGGGAGTGAAGAGCTTCTGCTTGGATCGCTTGTCAAAACAAGGTACTCATTCCACCCCAAAAAAATTACATTCCAAATGTGGCAAGGGAGGAGGAGAGAAGTACTTAAAGAAGAACTTTCCCTTTTGGATGGAACTTCGCTTTTGATAGTATTAGTAATTAGAGTTGAGCGAACCCGGACTGTAAAGTTCGGGTCCGCACCGAACTTTGGGGTGTCCGAGACCCGACCCGAACCCGGACTTTTCAAAAAAAGTCCGGGTTCGGGTCCGGGGTTCTGGTAATTTTAATGAAAGTTCTTAAAATTGCTGTAAAAAAGCCCAGGAAGGTCCTAGAGGTCTGCAAAAGGAAGGAAAATGGAGGTAAGGGTGGGACAAGTGACCTACAAAGAAATGGGGACAGGGAAATAACTTTAAATATTTTAAAAAAAATAAAAACATAAAAAAAGCAAAAATGGAGGTGAATGTGGATCATCTTCAAACTGGGTCTGAAAAGTATTAATTAACGGTAGAAGCCATATAACTGTTCTAAAATCATCTTCAAACTGTGTCAAAAAAGTATAAATAAGCCGAGAGAACCCATATCACTGTTCTGCACACATCTGGAAACTGTGTCTGTCACTTTAAATGAAACCGGGAATAAGTGAACATCTGTTCTGCAAACATCTTTAAAGTCTGTGTGTCACTTTAAATATAACCGGGAATAAGTGAACAACTGTTCTGCACATATCTTTAAAGTCTGTGT
Source organism: Glandirana rugosa (assembly GCA_018402905.1). Classification (NCBI taxonomy): domain Eukaryota; kingdom Metazoa; phylum Chordata; class Amphibia; order Anura; family Ranidae; genus Glandirana; species Glandirana rugosa. The sequence continues at coordinate 426,062 of BLSH010374551.1, read as the reverse complement.
GTCACTTTAAATATAACCGGGAATAAGTGAACATCTGTTCTGAAAACATCTTTAAAGTCTGTGTGTCACTTTAAATATAACCGGGAATAAGTGATGTCTACAAGTGAATAAGGGCCAATATAAATTTCACTGTGTGTCTGAAATTTCTACAAAAGTCTTGTCTACAAGTGAATAAGGGCCAATATAAATTTCACTGTGTGTCTGAAATTTCTATACACGTCTTGT
>BLSH010374551.1:393731-411433 GCA_018402905.1 Glandirana rugosa | reverse complement strand
TAATTGGATCCTGTCTAAATTGACCCTAGTATATGTATGTATGAATGTGAGTTAGGGACCTTAGATTGTAAGCTCCCTGAGGGTAGGGACTGATGTGAATTTACAATGTATATGTAAAGCGCAGCGTAAATTGACAGCGCTATATAAGTACCTGAAATAAATAAATTAAAAATAAATAAATAGTTCAGAGAAGAGCAATTGATAAGAGGCATGGAGGAGCTCAGCTAAGAGCAGGGCTGCTGTTAGAAATCACAGCTTATCTGACAGGGCCCCTCAACCCCAAAAATTTCCAACTATATCTTCACTCAAATGCCACGGCTGTGATGCTATGCTTCCCAGCTTTGGCTGAAATTATACCCCTTTCGAAATAGACTCATTCAAGCTAAGGATGCACTGAAATTTCGGCCACCGAAAATTATGTTTTGGTGTCGGCCGAAAAAAAAAAAACGGGCTGATACTGATACCAAAAGGGGACGAGGTCTGTCCTGGGTGCCGCCCATTGCGGATCCGTGTGTTATGCAGGAGATGAGGAGTTTCACATTGCGCAGATAGCAGGCTTGTAGGAGCCGCTCAGCGCATAAAACTGTCAACTCTGAGGTGATGTTGGGGGTGGGCAGGACCAAACAGCTACCAAACACCAGCCAATGGGAGAGGGGCTGGGCAGGTGTTTGATAGCTGTTTGGTCCCGCCCACCCCCGACATCACCGCCAAGTTTTGACAGCTAGTCTCTGCATGCAGTTAAATTTCATGACAGTTTCATGCACAGAGACAAGCTGTCACAACTGGGCGGTGATGTCAGGGGTGGGCGGGACCGAACAGCTATCAAACACGAGCCCCTATCCCATCAGCTGGTGTTTGATAGCTGTTTGGTCCCGCCCACCCCTGACATCACCGCGGAGTTGTGACAGCTGGTCTCTGCATGCAGTTACATTACATGACAGTTTCACGCACTGAGCGGCTCTTACAAGCCTGCAATCTACTCAATGTGAAACTACTCATCTCCTCTATCAGTGCCACCTGTCAGTGCCACCTCATCTCCTCTATCAGTGCCAATCAGTGCCAACCAATGCCACCTATCAGTGCCCATCAGTGCTGCCTATCAGTGCCACCTATCAGTGCCACCTCAGTGCCAACCATTGCCACCTATCAGTGCTGCCTATCAGTGCCCATCAGTGCTACCTATTAGTGCCCATCAGTGCTGCCAATCAGTGCCAACCAATTCCACCTATGATTCCCAATCAGTGCTGCCTATGAGTTCCAATAAGTGCTTCCAATGCTGCCTATCAGTGCCCAGGCACAGGTAAGCTGCATATGACAATTGTATATAAAAATATAAATTTTTTTTAAAACTGTCATTTTAGGTTTCAGTTTTCGGCTTTCAGCTAAGTGCACTTTCGGTACCAAAATTTCCATTCGGTGCACCACTAATTCAAGTAAATAGCGCTGCTCTGAAAGTGCCCTGCAACCAGTACACTTGTACAGGGTTAAAACAGGCTATGAGGAGGCAATATGCTGCCTCCTCATCGCCTGTCAAATGCTCTTTGAAGAGTGATTCAAATGCTGACTGCTCTTCAGAAGGCAAAACACATGTGAACGACTCCTTTATTTTTAAAAAGTATTCTTTGGAACTTTCACTTTTATTTACATTTTTTTAGAATTGTATTTTTTAACATTTTTTTAACTGCCCTGTTAGGGGTCTTTGGTAAAATATCAGGGGTCTAAGTAGACCCCTGATGTCTTACATTTGAGATAGAGAAAGGGACTGAGGACATAGATTCATCAGTCCCTTTCTCTGTAGCCTCAGCTGCACTGGAAATGAATGAATAGGAGGCATAAACTGAACACTTTACTATGCTTCAGTGATAAATGGACACAGTGAGTGAGCAGTACCAATTTCTCATTTTTTTCATTCAGGAAAGGAAGGGGCCAGTTAATATAACATGTTTACCAGCCCCCTGTTCTCCATCCTGAAACAATCCCTCTGTGTGTCCTCCACAGCTGCTGGTGGGAGGGAGAGGAGGGAAGCTGACAGTGATGCAGGGGAGGGGGGTCCAGCAGCAGGTGGAAGGGGGCACATATGATAGGACCAATCACCCTGCAGCATTGCTGGTGAGAGGGAAAGGAGGAGAAGCCGGAAGCACTGCAGGCGGATCAACAAGTGCCAGCAATAAGGCAGTACAGCCCCTACCCAACAGAAAATGCAATGGAAGTGACGCTGCCAACAAAATTGCTTATTACGTATGTGCTCCAAATGGCTGCTATGCGCTTCAATAGGTTTCCTAATCTGACAGAACATGAGGGCGTCAGCAGACATCTTCTTACACCCGGGCAAGTCTTCAACTTCACTCTTATTTTAGCCGTTAACTCACCTTATATACTGAAATAAACTATTTCACTTGGTCGCAGTGAAATAGTCTATTTCACTATATAATCAGTTTGGCGCTGAGCGGTGCGGGGTGTACCAAGATGGCAGTTGCCACCTTCTACCTGCAGGCTTGTCGCTGTTTTTACTATAATACTAATAATGTAATACTGTATTTCAGTATGTAGGACAAGTTTTCTGCTAAAATACGTGTGAAATTGAAGACTTGCCTGGGTGTAATAAGATGTCCGCTGCTGCATTTGTGTTCTGTCAGATTAGGAAACCTATTGGAATGCATAGCAGCCATGTTGGAACGCACGGCGCATGTGCAGTAAGAATTATTTGCTCAAAACATCACTTCCCTTACATTTTCTGATGGGTTGCGTTATTCTGGCAGGGCACCGGCCTTCCTGCTGAACAGGTGCCAGGGCCCCCCTTTTGAACTGATAGGACCCGGGTCTGGTACAGGAGGCTGGCTGTACTGCCTTATCATTGACCTTGGCAAAGAGGAAAGCTTAGTTGATCTTAATTTAATTGCCATGCATGAATACATAAGTGGTTCACATAATGAACTTGGCGTAGAGTTAATAACTTTAACCGCTTGCTGACCGCCCAGTGTGGATTGACGGCAGCAGGTTGGCAACACTGTGCAAATTGGCGCCACCTAACGGCGGGCGCGGGATTGTGTGTTGTGGGAGCTGGCTAGCGGGAGAGCCAATCAGCAGGTGGGGCAGACTCGATGTCTGCCAGCCACCTGCGATCGCTCCTCCGCAGTGACAGAATGGGGATCCGTGAATGTAAACAAGCGGATCCCCGTTCTGATGGGGAGAGGAGAGTGGTCGAAATGTTCCCAGTATATAGGAGTAGCAATCTCTCTCCTCCCTCAGTCAGCCCAGCCCCCACACAGTTAGAACACACCAAAAGGGAACAAATTTACCCTTTGATCGCCCCCTAGTGTTAACCCCTTCCCTGCCAGTGACATTTATACAGTAATCAGTGGCTATTTTTAGCTCTGATCGCTGTATAAATGTCAATGGTCCCAAAAGTGTCTGATATATACGCCGCAATATCGCAGTCCGGCTAAAAATTGCAGATCGCCGCCATTACTAGTAAAAAATAAATAAATAAAAATGCCATAAATCAATTCCCATAGTTTGTAGACGCTATAACTTTTGTACAAACCAATCAATATAGTAATAATAATAATATTTTTTTTTACCAAAAATATGTAGAAGAATACATATTGGCCTAAATTTATGAATAAATTAGTTTTTTTATATATTATAGCAAAAAGTAAACAATATAGTTTTTTGGCGTTCTTTTTTTGTTTATAGCGCAAAAAATAAAAAACGCAGAGGTGATCAAATACCACCAAAAGAAAGCTCTATTTGAGGGGAAAAAAGGACATAAATTTTGCTTGGGTACAACATCGCACGACTGCACAATTGTCAGTTAAAGCGACGCAGTGCCGTATCGCAAAAAGTGCTCTGGTCAGGAAGGGGGTAAATCCTTCCGGGGCTGAAGTGGTTAAGGACATTACAAAGGACAAAGGGGTTACTCACTAATCTGAAGGAAAATAGATTTAACCTCTGAATACTGTAGCCGCTTCACAGTAAGGCTGCTTTCACACTGAGGCGTTTTACAGACGCTATTTAGCTAAAAATAGTGTCTGTAAAGTGCCTCAAAACCCCTCCCCAATCCACCCCAATGTGAAATCCCTGAGTGCTTTCACACTGGGGCGGTGCACTTGCGGGACGTTACAAAAAGTCCTGCAAGCAGCATCTTTGGGGCGGTGAGGGGAGCGGTAATATACCACTCCTCTACCGCCCCTGCCATTGAAATGAATGCAAGCACTTCCGAAGCGGCTGCACACCGCCTCGGTAGCGCTGAGCGCCGGCACTTTTAACCCCTTTTTAACCCCTTGTGGGGGGTTAAAAGCGGGGCGCTCCCGTCTGCATAGCGGAGCCATATCGCTGGTAAAACTCCGCCAAAACTAGCGGGGTTTTACTGCGACCGTGGCTACCGCTTCAATGTGAAAGTAGCCTAAGAGCTGAAAAAATGTGGACTAGACAGACTTCCTCTAGAACTAGTTCTAATCAGCTCAGTAGATTGTTTAAAAAAAATCCTAAATGCACAAAATACTGGAAATTAACATTTATTGGTAATAACACCAGGGATAGTTGATCCAGGGATTATTTGATTGCCTTTAGATCAGGAAGGATTTTTTCTCCCGCTGGGGCAAAGTTGACCATGCTTTAAAGTTTTTTTTTTTTTCGTATCTTGTGATCAACCATGGGTATAGGATTTGGAATATAGTATATGGAAGTTTTCTATTGATTTATTCTTTTAATTTGGTTAAACTAGATGGACTGCCTTTTCATCTGACTAACCATGTACTGTAACTATTACACAGAAAAAAATTAGAAGTGTTGTACAAACTACATAAAAAAATATTGCAGAAGTTGTGTAGGCCACATTTTAGAAATGGCACAACGCAAGCAAAGTTCAGGCCAAATTTACACTTTTCTGCATATTTTTTTACTCTAAAAAAAGGAATGTTGTGTACACTGTATAGCATTATTTCTACAATTTACGGTAGGCCTCATTGGCTAAACCACATCATTCATTTAGGACAGTAAAGAAAATTAAACTTCATATTTTTAAGATTGAGATTATTTTTACACAGGATTTATATAGTGCCAATAGTTTACGCAGAGCTTTACAGGGTAGACAGTACAAATGCAATACACTTAAATACAGGAGAAATCAGAGGGCCCTGCTCGTTAGAGCTTACAATCTAGGAGAATAAAAGTAATATGCTAAACACAACATATATAGTATTGCTAGAGCTAATGAAGTACACTTTTAACTTACTTTCTGTTTTCAGGTGGGAGCTCTCGCTATTATCAGCTTTCTACTAGTAACAAATTTAGTGCAGCTGGTTTCATCTGTATGCATTGTTATATACAGCTACCACTCTCTGAAATGTATTTCAAGGAATCAATCACAGGTAAGAGCTGTGAAGTTGAAGATGAATGCATGAAAGTGATTGTAAAACAACCCATTCAGTGTAAAATGAAAGGCAAACATTTGTCTATAGATATAAAAAAATATATAAATACCTTTTTTACCATTTTTTTTATAAGGGATCACATTCCCTGTGATCTCAGCTGCATAAGAGATGGGGGAGAAGAAGCAGCAGTACACTGATCTTCCCAGTGAAAGGCTTTGCAGGGGGGGCACAGCTATGGAACTGAACACAATGCGCTCTACTGTTTAGTGTAGTCGGTTTTTTTTTTTTTCCAATAAGATTTTATTGAGAGATAGCAAAAGGGTACACAACACAGAGATAAGATCACAGGAGGGTAAAAGCTCCTGGGACCATATTACAAACTTTTTGAAACAAATTTTTCAAGACAAGAGGTATACCATTTGAGTTTCGAGATGTGGTACATGGCTATGTCAAGTATATACTTTAAAGTACTACATTTGTATATAAGCTAAACATAAGCAGGTGAATGAGAGATAACTAAAGGATCTCTTGAAGCATGGGGGGGGGGGAAGGGGGGGGGAGCCTGCATGGTAACCTAGGAAGAGTCCACTTGATTGTCCCTGGTCGTGAAAAAGATAAACGGGTCCGCCCGGTAGTATCTGAAGGCTTGTTGGATAGTTTGAGAAATGTCAGGGAGTGAATGTAATCCAAAAGCGGTTCCCATGGAGCTGGTGTAGCAGTTCCCGTTTGAGTTGAGAAATGGTCTAGGGCTAGATGAGGAGGTCCAGGTCTTGAGGATTGCTTGCCTAGCGTGAAAAAGGCATATTAGGATCCAGTCCTTTTGGAGGTCTTTTGTACTTGACGACCAGGACAGTAGTTCCTTGTCCCAATAACCAAAGATCAGCAGAAGTGGATCCTTGGGAATGAGTAGCAGAGTGATCTTGTGTATAAAAAGAACGACTCTGTCCCAGAAGGTAGAGATGAACGAGCATGACCAGAAGCCGTGCGTTAGGGTAGGTCTTAATTGTCCGCAGAGAGGACAGGACATGGATGAAGAAAGTTGAGAGTCTGAGAGGTACGGAATATGGGATTAATGAATTATTTTCAGTTGCGCTTCTCTCCACTGCTCACATGGGATTAGCCTCAAAGTTTTATTATAACCCTGTAAAATTTTTTCTAAAAGGATTCAGATCTTGGAAGTCCTTGCCCCAGTTTTTTGCCGCCGAGGACGAAAAAGGGGGTGTTACTTTAGCCAGAAGTGGTTTGTACAGGTCTGAAATATTGTAAGATCCAGCCTTCAGGAAGAAGTCAAGGATGGAGTTTTGGAATCTCTTGGAGCTGTTTCTGCACGTGGACCTAATGAAGTGAGCACATTGCCAGTAATTAAATATGTGGGATGGTGGGAGAGAGAACTTCCGGGCTACTGTTGAGAAGGGGAGTAAATCCCTGGTGTCTTGATCGCAAAGGGAGGCAAATTCCGTTAGGCCATGTTCTTGCCAAGTAATGAAGTTATGGTGTAAAGATCCTGGTGTAAACTTTGGGTTCCCTTGGATAGGTAGATATTTTGAAATATGAGCAGGTAGCATGAGTAACTTGCGGACCTCTCTCCATGCTATGGCTGTGTCCCGCAGTAGTGGGTTGTGTTGTAGATTTGGAGGCATTGATTTCCATGGTGCATGAAGAAGGTCTTTCAGTGAGAAAGGCTGAGCCATAGCTGATTCCAATGTATAGTTAGCATATCTAGATGCATGGTTCATCCAGTCTAATCCAATTCTTAGTAAGCAGGCTAGGTTATAGACCCTTAAGTTAGGTAGGCAGACACCCCCTTATCGCCTGGGGAGATGCAATTTTGTTGGTGTTATGCGGGGCCGCTTTCGCTTCCAGATAAACTTAGAGACGGTTTTACATAAGAGTTGAATATCCTTGTGCTTGAGCTGCAGAGGTATCGTTTGAAGAGGGTAGAGTAATCGTACAAAGCAGAACATTTTGTACAAGTGGCATCTCCCCAAGAGCGAAAAAGGCAGCTCCATCCAACTCTCTAGTTCCTGAGAAATTTTCTGAAACAGCGGGGGGTAATTCAAGGTGTAGATAGAGGATGGCGACTTACCAATCTTAACTCACAGATAGGTGATATGAGACTTTGCCAGTGTGAAAGGTGAGTAAGGAAGCCAGGGACGGTGTGAATTGGGGCCAATGGGGAGAATCTCACTTTTATTATAATTTTACCGAAGACCGGAGCAGAGCTTAAATTCATAAAAAATTTGGGTGATGATGTTCATGTCTTTTAGGGGATTAGCTGAAAAGATAAGGACGTCGTCCGCAAAGAATGCTGAGCGGACTCCATGTGTCCTATGCGAATCCCGTGAACTGCAACCAGGGTTGGTTCTAGGAGCGTGCGGAAGGATTTATAGAAATCTCCCGTGAAGCCATCCGGTCCGGGGGCTTTATTGGGGGGTTGGTGGTCAATAGCATGGGAGACCTCAGAGAGTGTAATAGGGGCGTTAAGTCGGTCAAGATCCGAGGGGGCGATGGAAGGGAGATTAATGCTATCGAGAAATCTCTTGGCCAGAGTGTCATCTATTTGATCGTGGGCGTAAAGATTGGAATAAAAGCTTAGCATGACTCAGTTAATCTCTTGGGGGTGTCCGTTTGAGGTTGCCCTGAGAGTCTCTCAAGGACAGGATATGCGTGGGAGTGTAAGGACCTCTGGCCAGTCTTGCCAGAAGTTTTCCAGATTTATTTCCAAATTTGTATAATAGGGCCTCGAACTTTGACCGTTCGGACATTTCCATAGACTCTGCCCAAGAGTCAAAGTTGCATTTGGCGGCTTTCCATTCAGAGCGATTTTGAGAGGAGTCAGAGGTGAGGAGAGTTCTTTGGGCCAGTTTCAGACGGAGGCTGGCCGCTTTGAATTTGGAAAGGGAGTGCTTTTTAAATGAAACAGAGTAGGAGATAACTTTCCTCTAAGTAAGGCCTTTCCCACATCCCAAAAGAGGTTTGGGTGATCTCTATGGGTAGAGTTGGCAGCTGAGTACTCAGACCAGGCCTTGTCCATGTATTGTTTGAAGTCAGAATTATTAAGAAGGTAGTGCGGGAAGCGCCATAGGCAGAGATTAGGTTGCATCATTGAGTCATGAAAAGATATCACCACCGGGGCATGATCTGAAATTGCAATTTCAAGAATTTCTGCATCAGTAATGAGGGGTATAAGGTCTTCTGTACCATAGAGGTAGTCGATTCTGGTGAAAACGCTATGAGGGTTGGAATAGAACGTGAATTCTCTGTCAAGAGGGTGGAAGAGTCGCCAAAGGTCAGTCATGTGAAGAGAGTCCATGGTGGAGGCTAGAAGAGATGGGTCAGAAGTCAATGGGCTACAGTGTGATTTCTTGGGGCAAGATCTATCTTCAACCGGGTGGGATATAGAGTTAAAGTCACTGCCTAATAAATGTGGGATGTGGGGCCATTTCAGTAGACAGGACGTCAGGGAGTTAAAAAAGGATGAACCCGGGCTATTGGGGGCATAAATGTTGGACATAATAATATCCTTTTTATTGATACGAGTGTGGATTGATAGTAGACGACCTTGAATGTCAGAGTTCACTGAGATAATTTCACAGGGAAGATTCTTGTGGATGAGTATGGCAACCCCGGCTTTGCGGCCAAGGGCGTCTGAGCCTAAGACCGTTCCCACCCAGAGTTTTTTCATGCGGTGCAGATCTGCTTGTGTTAGATGTGTTTCCTGTATAGGGCAATATCAGTTTTCTAGCCTTTTGAGGTGCCTAAGGACCTTCATTCGTTTTGTGGGTGACCTTAGTCCCTTAATGTTCCACGCAACACATTTCAAGAAGGCTTAGTTAAATTTGCGTCTGGAGCCTGGTATGAAGATTGAGCAGAAAATTTTAGTGACCCGGAGGGAGGGAGATGGGAAATGAGCATTACATGACCTGGGGGGTGTATCAAGGAGTTGGAAGTATGCAGGCGAGTAAGGTATGTGGAAGGCAAGGAAGAGGTCTTAGGAAGATGTACAAAACAGGGTAAAAATGCAACATTCAACCAACAAGGTAGTTTAGAAAATAACTTTACTTTTTTCCGCATGGGTCCGCATTCAAAGGGCTCCTTACCACCGGCCAGAAATCAGGGTTAGCTGGGCCCTGGTATTACAGATGTAGCAAAGATACGGCATAACAAGGTAAGTTGCTCACGGCTGGCCGACTGAAGACGGAGTACTGCCGGGAAGGCCAGGGTGAATTTCAGCTGGCGTTGGTGGAGGGCAGAGCATACTTGTTGGAAGGCTTTTCTTTTTTTGGCCACTTCTAAGGAATAGTCTGCAAAGATGAGGATCTTGGCCCCTTCGATCTGAAAGGATTTGGACTGCCTGTACCGTTGCATGAAATCCGCCTTGTCTGCGTAGTTTAGGTATTTAGCTATTATTGCTATTATTGTACGCGGTGCTGAGCGGTCTGATTGTAAGGCGCCGATGCGGTGGGCTCTTTCGACCACACAAGGTCGTGTAAGGCCTAGGGCTTCAGGTATGCGCTTGGCGCAGAATTCCATCAGGGCACCAGGTTGTAAGGATTCGGGGACCCCCATGAAGGGAAGGTTACCCCTTCTCGACCGATTCTCAAGGTTGTTGAGTTTTTAAAGGACATATTGGTTTGTTTTTGCTTGTGCCTGCTCCACACCCTGGGATTGATATAGCTCTTCTTCAATGCTAGAAATCCTAGCTTCCACTTCATTGATGTGGGCTTTGTGCTCCCCTAGTTCTTTTTTGATCAGGTGCATCCCCTCACTGACAGCGTTTTCAACTGTAGCTGTGATGGTAGGGGCTAGAATAGCAGCCACAGCCTGGGCTATTTTATCATATGAGTCTGCATCCCTGTGTGGGGCAGAAGGAGTGCAGCTCACCTCCATTGCCAGTGTATCCATTCGTGCGGCCGAACCGTTCGAAAAGTAGGCCGCATCCCCGACCTCGATTTGCGGCTAGGCCAGCGGGACGCGCGCGGTGCCTTTCTCGAGGTACCGTTCCATTCGGACCGTGCGGGGCTCGATGAGAGGGTGTCCTAGGGGCGAAAGAGTCCTGGATTGGAGCCCGGGCACAGTTTGCAGGCAGGTTTTAAGGCCATGGAGAAGGAGCTAGTGCATAGGGCTGCTACTCCATGCGGCGTCGGAACCGGAAGTCCAGTGTAGTCCGTTTTTAATAGGAAAGCAGAGGGACTGGCAGGAACACCAGCGATTTCACACACAGGAAGCAGAAAAAAAAAAAAAGAAAACAAGATACATTTTCATATAAGTATATGGTACAGCAGGCACATATCAGGAATGTGAAATACTGGGGTAACAAACACAATTGGAACTTCAGCAAAAAATTATTTTTAGTTTTTGTTAGAATGGGGATGTGCGATGTCACCTGTGTCCTTAGTTTTTTCCGCTTCTTGTCTTGGTGACATCCAAGAGATTTACTGTGAGTTAGGCTTCCTTTTCACTTCTCTGGAGTACATTATGACCAGCAGGTCAGGTACATCCCTCCTCAGCTACCAGGTATAAATGGGGGTTTTTTTTAAGAATAGTCCTAAAGTTGCAGTGCCCACTGTATAAACACAGGCAGCCCTTTGGTACTTGTTATGTGGCCCTTGGACTCAATAATGCGAGTGGGACACTAATTTGTGAAGGGATAAAAGATGGGATTTCTACTAGTCTCATGTAATATATGCCCAGTAAGGATGGGCTCGAGCTTGTTCGGACCTGAACGTGCCCGAACCCGCCAGGAAGTGAACCCTGCACTGCGCTAATCACAGGCAGTGAGACATTCCCTGACCGCCGCAGCCGCACATTGGGTAAATGTCTCACTGCCTGTGATTAGCGCAGTGCAGGATTCAATTCCTGGCGGGCTCTGGTGCGTTTGGTTCCAAAATAGCCCAAGCTCAGCCTTAATCCCCAGTATCCAACCACACTTCAAGCATGTCCATGGGCTCTGGTAATTATTACCTTTAGTATGCCTACTTCCTCTCCAACATTACATAAACTAAAAATTATGTGAGCCCCCTCTTTACTTCATAGGATGTAAACCACTGTTCTAGAATACTGTAGAGTCCATCATAATGGTACAGCCAATCGGCCACCATTATAACATACAGCATAATCTTTGGTTATCAATATAACCACAACTGTTGGCAATTCATTATACTCCCTAGTCAGTAATACATCATTATACCATCTTTACCAGCAGTAAATGGTTATATCCCTTGAACATACATGTGCTCTACTTTCCATCCACCTACAAAATAAATTCTCTCCCAGCCAATAATTTATAATGATCTCCACCTTAGAAAAACAATCAGTATATGGAGTACTGATTCAAAAAAGTGTGTGAGAAAAGCTGTATAACCTTATTATGTCTGAATAATTAGACAACAAATTATATATCATATATATATATTTATGTGAAAATAACTAAAAAAGTATGCACTAAAATATGCGTGTGGGTATCAATAATCCAAACAGTATTGTTTAAACACAAATAATGTTGTATAAATAATAAAAAAATATTATTCAAAAATTGTCCATGAATAAATCCATGCAACACCAGTGAGAAAAAGGAAGAAAAAATATATATATAAAAATCTTTGTGAAATAATATCTTGCCAACCATAAAGGTAATGTGGATCTAATCAACAACTGAGGAATTCAACGTCAAACAAAAACAAAATGTTCAATACAAATAGAAGACATAAAAAATAAACTCATGTGAAAAAATGTCCTGAAAACCTGTGTCCATATACTGTGCATACCGCCTCTTACTCAGACTTGTAGATTTCTTATGGCAGAGATCATAAACACTTATTAGCCTGCATTCACATAGGGGCGACCCGACTTCGGTGCGACTTCGCTAGGCGATTTCAGCGCGACTTTCAGCGCGACTTCTAACGCGACTTCAAGGACCTCAGGCGACTTTACAACACAACTTTTGCCAGACGACTTTGCCTTGACCAATCAGAGAAGGGAGGGAGGGGGCTGCCTAAAAATAAATTCTATTCTTTTTAACTGTAAAGTCGCTTCCATGTAGATGGGAATCCGACTTGGAGGCGACTTCTATTGAATTCTATGGGCATAAGTCGGATAGAAGTCGCCTAGAAGTAGTACAGGAATCTTTTCAGAAGTCGCCTTGAAGTAGGAGTGACTTCAGTCATGTATATTAAGGCGGCTCCCATTCATTTCAATGGGATTTCAAATGTCAAGCGACTTGGGGGGCCTTGAGGCAACTCAAGTCCGATCGCAAGTCGCCCCTGTGTGAACGGGCACTTAGTCTCAAAAACTCTTCACAATCTTCATTATCCTGCTGAAGGGATGCTCTGATTGTTTCAGGTGATGCCAATGGTGACACCAATAGGAAAATTCACACGATGATGCCCCCAGGTGTAAGGACATCCAATGTAGCAAGGGCTCTCAAAATATGTGGAAGGAAGAGGGAAGTAGGTTCCAATACATTTTATTAAAAAATAGCAAACACTTACATTGAGCCCGGGTTCAGACTAATGCGATATCAGAGATTGCATGTGATTTGCACCCGCACTATATTCAGGGTGTAACATATTAAAGATGCAGGCTCAGAAACTAACATTCCATATTGTGCCACCATCCTAAAATATAGAGGAGAACACACAAATATGGACACCCGTATATAGTGAAAAAAGTGGATTTTGCCGGCACTTATGAGACTGATGGATTTAAAACATCAATATATTTATTTCATCATTTAAAATACAAAATTGTGCAAAGAAATACATAAGAAGGTATACATAAAATACAACATCATTCCGCTTAGGGAATTCTTATTAAAACTGCAGGAAAAACAATTGCACATAGGTCAGGGAGATGATACATGTTACCGGATCAATGCAAAACAGTGGAATGGAAAAGGGTCGATGCGTTTCGCAACAATGTGCTTTTTCTGGACCTTTTTCCTGCAGGCTATAGGTAAAGAATACATAAGGTAAGAAAATGTCCCCATACCGGGGGTGTAATTATATAAACATCATTATGCATTACTATAACAAGATAATACCATATTGCTCATGTCTATGCCGGCAAAATCCACTTTTTTCACTATATACCGACATGAGTAATATGGTATTATCTTGTTATAGTAACACATAATGATGTTTATATAATTACACCCCCGATATGGGGACATTTTCTTACCTTATGTATTCTTTACCTATAGCCTGCAGGAAAAAGGTCCAGAAGAAGCACATTGTTGCGAAACGCGTCGACCCTTTTCCATTCCACTGTTTTGCAATGATTCGGTAACATGTATCATCTCCCTGACCTATGTGGAATTGTTTTTCCTGCAGTTTTAATAAGAATTCCCTAAGCGGAATTCTTGGTGTTTTGGTTTTTTTGTATACCTTCTTATGTATTTCTTTGCACTATTTTGTATTTTAAATGATGAAATAAATATATTGATGTTTTAAATCCATCAGTCTCATAAGTGCCGGCAAAATCCACTTTTTTTCGCTATATACGGGTGTCCGTATTTGTGTGTTCTCCTCTATATTTTAGGATGGTGGCACAATATGGAATGTTAGTTTCTGAGCCTGCATTTGTAATATGTTACACCCTGAATATGGGTGTAACATGTAACATGCTACAAAAGGTGAACTTATAAAAAAGAATTCTGCAGACATGGGAACTCATCGTCTAGATCACACCAATAGATTCCCCAAGAGATATAACAAACTGTACATTGGTTTAACTCTCCAACTCCGACAAAACAATGAGACATTGGTGTGTAAAAGGACTTATTAAAATGTTGGGTATTTGGGAAACATCTTTACAGAAGGTAAACAATGTCATTTTATTATAAATGTTCTCCTTTCAGGCAACCACAGCCCAGAACCTTGGTGTTATTTCGCTTGATCCACCAGCTTATTCTGAAGTGTCATCAACTCTTCCTCAACTGCCAGCATTGTCCCAACCATTGGCGTTTCCACATTTACCACCATATCTCTACCCTCCAGAATCCACAGGGCCACCGGTGCACAACCATCTCCCAGGGTATTCTCAGCCCTCAGTGTTTTCTCCAACAGCAGATCCACCACCACCTTACTCGCAGTGATGCACACCTAGATACTGACTTTTGGAGAAGTGATTCATCAAAGCTTTATCTGGCCAACAGGAAACAATTCTTGCAATGCAGAGACAAAAAGTCTGTTTCTCTCCCTGACTGTCCTTCTGATGATTTACCTGCAGGCAACCCAGGGAAGCACAGTGGCTAAGTAGTTAGACCTTCCATCTGGCAGCACTAGGATCATTGGTTCAAATCCCAGCCATGGTGCCACCTGTAGGGAGTTTGCATGTTCTACCTGTGCCTGTGTGGGTTTCCTCCCACACTCTAAAGACATGCTGGTAGGTAAATTGGCCCTATTATATAGATTGTAAACTCCTTCAGGGCAGGGACTGATGTGAATGTACAATGTATATGTCAAGTTCTGTGTAAATTGATGGTGCTATATTGTTATATAAGTACCTGTAATAAATAAAGCTGATCTCCAGGCAAGTAGCTAAATCCACTGATAAAATACATATTTGGGAGCTGTTAAAGGATTTGTATTTCTGTCTATCTGCTCTTGAGATTTACACAGCACAGTTCAGTCTGGTGGGATGGGAGACCTGATTTGTCTTTGCTGCAGATAAATCTTGTCCCTAGCTGGTGACTGGACAATGAAAAGAAAAGCAACAGACTGATGAGCTCATTTCTTTGTGCCTCTGCTCGCTTCTCCTATCAGCATATTCCTTGTTAGCACATAAACACTGCAGCACAACTTATCGGGTATTTTTGCTACTTTTCCCTACCCAAGTTTGAACTGTGTTGTACAGGGTGTGTAAGAGGCTCATATCAAATCAAATTCAGACTGTACACTGCTTGTCCTTTATAACATCCATTTAAAGAAGTATCTACAGAAAGCCTTGATATTTATATCAATATCCCTGTTCTATCCCACCTATTTGAATGTTTCTGTAGCCCCCTCCTAGGTACTGTATGTGCTAGAAGAGTGTATAGTTTTTGGTCTTTCTGCTTACCAGGAAGATGGTCAGGTACATTTAGAGTGCTCCCTGCCTACCAGGGAGCAGGATCTATTGGTTAGGTCTGCTCATTGTACTCAGGTGCAGCTCAGCTTGTCTGAATGTCCCACACTGGTTGAATAGTGAGGCATATTGGGCAGTGAGAGTGGACCTGGCAAGTGAGGCCACAGGCATTGTTACAGCCCTGGCCATTGGCAGAGGAAAAGTACTGCATGGCATGCTGGAATGCTGTATAAATGCCAAGGGCACATGTGCTTGGGAGTTGAGTTGGAGAGCTGGGTTCAGGAGGGAAGGGGGAGGCTGCCCCTCCTCCATGGAGGCTGTCTTGCAGCCTTGGATGGTCGATCCAAGAGCCTGAAGTCAGAGAGAGAGGAACTGGACCCAGAGGTTCTGCAGAGCTGACTGGAAGGGGGACACCAGGGAGGATCTGATTCTGTCTACAGCGAGTACAGATCTGTGTCTTTGGGACTGTCCTGTGAGGGCCACCCCTTCAGCTAGAAGAGTCAGTGGACGGGTGTCAGTAAACGGGGTGCAAGAGAGTATCCTGAAGAATGGGTAGTTAGATCAAGTCTGCTGCTAGTGAGAGCAAGAAGACTTAATTCTTCCATACAAGTGGCAGTATGGTTAAAGTAGTGTGTCTGCTTCCACAAATCTTCTGGTGAGGCCAAGTGAGAGTTTTCCTTATCCATTGTGAATAGTTCAAGCAGGAGTATCCCACTAATCCCTTCTCCCATCCAAGTTACAAAATAAATATGTAGCACCCTCTACCTTGGTAGGTGCTAGAGTGAGATTTTTGTAAGTGTAGGTAAATCTAGGCAGGCCTAGGCCTGTTTGTTTTGCTCTGTTGGGCCGGGAGTGGCTCAGAGTAGCAGCTGGTGACTCACAGGTGGTGTCACTTCTCGGCTACCCCCCCCCTTGCTTCTAGAGGGTTCTGCCTGGACAGCTAAAGGGCAAACATTTAAAGACCTATTAACCTATTACAGGACAATTTTATGGTCCAGTTTATTGAGGCCCCAACTAGGAATGACGCTTTGTTGGACCTGGTAATCTCAAACCATGCAGAGCTTATTACCAATATTCATATAGAAGAACATCTGGGTAACAGTGACCATAACATGATTTCATTTAATGTACAGTAAGCTGCAAGCAACAAACACAAATGGGAAAGATAAAAACACTCAATTTTAAGAGAGCAAATTTTACAAAGATGAGGGCTGCTCTCCAGGACTTAGACTGGGAGGGAATATTTGCATCAATGAACACAGAACAGAAATGGGAATTTTTCAAAAAAACTGTATGCAAACTCACAGCAAAGTATATTCCCATGGGCAATAAATTTAAGAGGCTAAAAAGAAAACCTATGTGGCTCACGGCCAAAGTTAAAAAAGTTATAAATGATAAGAAAAGAGCATTTAAAAAATATAAAAATGAGGGAACACTGTTATCTTTTAAATGTTACAAAGAATATAACAGAATATGTAAAAAGGAAATCAAGGATGCAAAAATTCACAACGAACGACAGTTTGCAAAAGATAGTAAGACAAGCCCCAAAAAATTCTTCAAATATATTAATAGTAAAAAGGTCAGGTCTGAGCATGTAGGCCCTTTACAAAATAATCTAGAGTGCGTGCCTGGGGACAAAGAGAAGGCAAACTTATTAAATACTTTCTTCAGCTCTGTGTATACAAAGGAGCATGGGGGAGCTCATGCCCACGTCGGGGTTGGTAGTGACACAGCCCCAAATGATCCACAATGGCTCAAAAGTGAAATGGTCCAGAAGTATTTAGACAGAATAAAGGTAAATAAAGCACCTGGGCCAGATGGCATCCACCCACGGACCTTAAAGGAATTGAGCTCTGTCATTTCAAAGCCATTGTATCTCATTTTTAGGGACTCCTTAATGACTGGAATAGTACCACTGGATTGGAAATTTATACCCGTGGTGTAACCGGGATGCGGTTAGGTCACCATGATAAGGTCAGTAATTCCTCAGGGATTTTTACTCTATGTTACCGAAACTTTACTGTCTCGAGTTAAGGAAATTCCAGGCACCCACCTACGGTAGACCGGGTCCACGAAATAAATGGAAATAAGACAGATTTATGAAGACCTGGTAAAGTGAAAACTCGGTAACACCTAGTAAACCCCGACACAGTGATGGTTGGGGCTGCACCCGTACTCGAGGGGGTACGAGGAAACATATGTGTCTCGACTTCTTTCATAAATTATTCAAACGGAAGAGAAACAGGGGTCCGTGCGTGAGAT
>BLSH010374551.1:374500-386348 GCA_018402905.1 Glandirana rugosa | reverse complement strand
GAAGATGACAGGGGGTGGGGTGGTAGGAAGCTGGCAGAGGGGTACAGGGGGATGAAGATGACAGGGGGAAGGGTGGAAGGAAACTGGCAGAGGGGTGCAGTGGGGATGAAGATGACAGGGGTGGGGATGAAGAT
This sequence comes from Glandirana rugosa, assembly GCA_018402905.1. Classification (NCBI taxonomy): domain Eukaryota; kingdom Metazoa; phylum Chordata; class Amphibia; order Anura; family Ranidae; genus Glandirana; species Glandirana rugosa. Next base: position 386,214 of record BLSH010374551.1, on the reverse strand, counting down.
GACAGGGGGAAGGGTGGAAGGAAACTGGCAGAGGGGTGCAGTGGGGATGAAGATGACAGGGGTGGGGATGAAGATGACAGGGGGTGGGGTGGAAGGAAGCTGGCAGAGGGGTGCAGTGGGGATGAAGATGACAGGGGGTGGGGTGGTAGGAAGCTGGCAGAGAGGTGCAGTGGGGATGAAGATGACAGGGGGTGGGGTGGTAGGAAGCTGGCAGAGAGGTGCAGTGGGGATGAAGATGACAGGGGATGGGGTGGTAGAAAGCTGGCAGAGAGGTGCAGTGGGGATGAAGATGATAGGGGTGGGTGGTAGGAAGCTGGCAGAGGGGTACAGGGGGGGAATGAAGATGGGGTGTGGTGGTAGGATGCCCAGCACAGGGAGATGAGGAGGATAATGATGACAGGGGGTCAGTAGCTGGCCTCATATACCGGATGCCATACATATCAGTCACTCAGGGGGGCTGTTTGTGTGGGGCAGCTGTCAGCAGTGATTTTCCGTCAGGAGGTGACATTGCGTGATGTGTCTGTGTCAGGCAGGAGTCCTCATGCTGTACCTTCAGTCTCTGGAAGACAGCCTCCCCGATGATCACCAGGCACCAGCTCTGGCAGGTCCTCCATTACAGATCCATCCATTCTGGAGAGCAGAGCTCGGCCGCAGCACATGGCAGAAAATCAGAGAGGAGCACATGGAGCGATCCACTGACCCTGAGAGCTTGGGCAGTGCTCAAGCTACTGGTCAGCCCGCCCCCTGGCTGGGGAAAGCTAGTTGCGGACATAAAGACGCCAGCACTGGGGACAACAACCGGGACGTTCCCTTCCACTTTAGCACACATCAGCCAAATTAGGCGGCTGCGAGGCCCCTGGGAGAGCGTGGCCTTAGGCGACCGCCTAATTGGCCTAATTAGAGAGTCTCCTCTGAATGTCATTAAACAATCTAGGAACATGAATAGCTTTAAACAGCAAATTAAAATGCAAACAAGAAAGAACAAATTATATTAATAGTGTAACCACAGCAGGAGAAGAGGCTGACAAAGTATTGACAGAGGAAACCACCCCCATGTCGTCAGAATGAAATAACACTGATTTATTGCGGAGCAGAGGACCCCAAATCTAGAGGGAAAGAGCTCTAGAAGTGTCAGGTTCTTTGTAAAACCCGCATCAACCCAACACCACCTTCCCGCAAAGAAAGCCCCAAAACCCAAGGACCCTGCTACATCAGTGAACAAATAACAGTCTTTAGTCTGGGGGACTCCAACCAATAAGAAGTACCAACAAAAGTACCCAAAAATTTGTGCCAGATCCTTAAAACATTCTTATGCTGAGATGTTAAATGGATGAAGTGGTGTGGCTCCCGAATCCCCGCCGTGGCCAAAAGATAAATGGCGTGAGAAAATTCTGCCCACTGGCAACACGCTGCAAGCAAATTTGAATTTACAGAGTAGCGATTGTAACTACCATAGGGTGACCTTAACCTGTAAGGTTAATTCGGTGCTGACAATCAAATTTGAGATTTTGTCAACAGGCAATCTACAGACGCCCTTGACAGAATCAATTTCAATTCCCAAAAATGTCATGACAGTAGCGAGACCCTCAGTCTTGTCGGGGGCAATGGGCACCCCAAATTGTGCAAAAATGCGTGTGAGACTACGTAGCAGTAGCTTGCAAACCCGAGAACCGCAAGGACCAATGCAGAGGAAGTCATCAAGATAATGGACTACATAATTAAATTCTGTGTGAACTCTGACAACCCATTCCAGGAAGGAGCTGAATAATTTAAAATACAAGAAATAGAGCAGCCCATTGGTAGGCACCTGTCAACAAAATAGGCCCCGTCAAAGCGACACCCCAGAAGGAACAAGCTATCCGGATGAACTGGCAAAAGGCGGAAGACCGCTTCAATATCTGTTTTTGCCATAAGTGCGCCCGGACCCAATGATTTAACTAAAGAGAGGGTGGCATCAAAAGAGGTGTATAAAATGAGGAGAGATCTTTGCTAATGCCATCATTTACCGATCCCTCTATAGGGAATGATAAATGATGAATCATACGAAATTTGCCTGATTCTTTCTTGGGGACCACCCCTAAAGGGGATACTACTGAATTGGGAAAAGGAGGCTCCAAAAAAAGGCCAGTTTTACGGCCTAAAGCAACCTCCTTGGCCAACTTTTCCCGGAGAACCACAGGGTGTTGTCTAGCAGATTTCAAATTACGGGATGACAGTAATGTGGGAGGGAGATTGCAATGGATAACAAAACCATGCTCAAAGCCGTGCCCCAATAGCGCAACAGACCACCTGTCAGGATACCTATCGAGCGAGGGTCGTATCGCTTCAATTTTCACTGGCCACCTCCCCTTTTCCAGAGCCATCTCCCGCTTTACGGAGCAAGTCTTTGCCTTTCTTGAGACAGCGACTGATGGGGTAGCTATACCACATTCTGAGAATTCATGCAGTGGGAATCGTTAAAAGACCAGCAGACGCCTCTTTTAACAGTTCCATGGGCCCATGCTCCTGGAAAGGCGGTGCCGGACTGAAAGGGAGAATGCGCAGATGTATTGGTATACACACCCCCTTTGGAATTCATTACCCGCATCCAAACGCCAATGTCCCCATGATCCCAGCTAAGGTCAGAGCCAACAGACATGCGTTGCTGGAACTGCTCATCATACCTGAGCTAAGCTGTACCACCATAAACCCTATGGGCCTCCCAAATGGAATCAAGATAGCAAAACAGTGCAGAACAGAGCTCTGGCTGCTTCTTACCCACTATGCTCCCCAAGGTCGTGAAGGCCTGAAGCCAGTTCCCAAAAGTATGGGGAATCAATCGATAGCGACGCCTGTCATCATCCTCCTCTTTGCGATGCTCCTTACTCTTTTCTCATTTTTCTAATGGGAAAAGAGTAAGGTGGTGGTGGTGGTGGAGTCTGTCTTATGCAGGGAACAACCGCTCTTACACACCCGATTCCGGGACCCCTGGTAGAGTAGACAGGAATTCCTGGAGTGCGGGATAGCACGAAGACTGGATGGTCACTGGTGGTGGTGTGAAGTCCAGATGGACGTGCAGGTTAGACGGATGGTCGTGCGGGCTGGGTCGGCAACTGGCGGGCTGTGTGGTACAAAGGATCAGGCAAAAGAGTGGTCAAAGTCCAAGCAGGGTTCGTTAACGGACTGGCAGCAGAAGTACAGAGGGGTCAGAGTCGGTGCAGATAATCAGCAGGTCAGATCAAGCCGGGTTGGATTAGGAAAGCAGGCTCAACACAGGAACAGGTCACAGGAACAGAGCTGATGCTTACAGGTACTCAAACGCTGTAGAACGTACAGCACTTGCTGACTGGTGCAGGGAGATTAAATAACACTGTTTGGCACCAGACTTCACCAAACACTGAGGTATGGCCAATCTTCTCCTAACAGAAGCATTCCAATGGGAGCAATGTGAAAATGTCAAAATATTCCCGTTTCCAGATTTTTTCCTTAACTTCCTGCTTAAGGTGGGCACCCATAGGGCCCTCATAGCAGACATATGAGTGCCCTTTTTCCACATCAGAAATAGGGACAGGCTTGTCAGGCTGCTTGGCACTACCCAACCCCCCCGTTTCCGCCGTCATTGAGGAAGATGCCCCCGCCACAGTGGCCCGGGCAGCCACAAATGACACTCCCACTGTAGTAGCCAGAAGCCCAGGTACCTGTGGAATCCCAGACCATGCTAGGGTTCATAGCTCCACCACCAGACCCCACCTTCAAACCATCCAACAGAGCCCGGATACCCTGTACGAACCTATGAACCTCCCCATCATGTGTGGTGGGAATGTGTGCGTGAGCCATGAAGTGTGAGATCTCCTGCCAACTGTTCGATCTACACTTGGTCCATTGGTGCCCGATGAATCAGAGGCCACCCCAATGCTGCTCTGGGTATGCTGTGGAGAAGCAGTCGGAGGTGTAAATTGAGGCCCGATGCCAATCCCCGTGGAGACAAAGACGAGAGCGGGACAACCGGGATGCCCCCATAACCCCCCAAATTGGACAGCCCCAATGTCCCCTGGGAAGGGAGGGCGGGGGTGACATTAAGCCATCAGGAGCCTGATATGAAGGAGAGAGGGGGGCTGGGGCACAGGGAGCAAAAGAAAGCTGTCTTGCATTTTTAAAACTGTATTAGCGGGGGGCGTGGCTTGACCTGAGTGGAGAAAGACGCATCTCTCAGGAGCTCCGGGACCTGAAGCTCTATCCGTGGCAATCCACCACATCTAGAGACTGGTGAGACTACCTATTGCCCCACCCCTAACCCAGTCCATGTCCTTAACGGTCGGGGGCACTGCTGGAGCCGAGAGTGCCGTGTGGTGAACGGACCGGAGCCGTCATAGGGCCCGCACACCACGATCCACTCGCCATCTGGAATCACCATCCAGCTTTGGGGCTCGCCCGCGGTCCGATTAAACTGATAATCACCCCACATATTACACGTGAGGCGACCCCAGCAGAATGAGGCCTGTAGACCGGCTGGGTGACGCGACCTACGTGAGGCCAGGGATCCGGCGTGGCCTGTGGAGCTACTGAGCGGCGGCCATATTGCTACACCTCAGGCCTACTGCCCCAAGCCCCTCTCGTCCTATTTCGTCCTGATCCTACAATAACAGGACAATGCAGCAGTAACACCACACTTAAGTGCACATTTAAAGCAGGCCTCCGGAATGTAAACATAGCTATGGTATTCCTAGATGAATATTTGATGTAGCTTTTCCGCTCCAGCACTGAACAAATAAATACCTGAGGTGGCCTGGTGATGAAACATTGATGCCATATAAGCCATACAGCTACACAAAACAAACAGTGATGACCCGCAAGAGGAAGAAGCTTCAAGACTTCTCCCCAGCCATGAGAAGCCCTCCTCAAGATGGCATTGGCGGTGGGTCCCCGGCCTCTACACGCGGCTCCACTTCCACAACACCCAGCCCTTCTTCCCAAGGAGGATCTGAACGCTGCTCTCCAGAGGCATCAACGCCAACGTCCCGCAGCCCGGCAAAATCTAGACCCCGGCTTTCAGACGACATCATCCAGAATAAGGTGAGCCCATACCGGCAGTCCTTAGAGGACACAAGCAAACTAGCTGATACTATCAACAATTTCCCTACCTACAAACCAGCCTATCTCAGACACCACACTGCGTGACATGCTCATCTCCTTACGAAGCTCAATGCACGCCGATATGATGGACTGTATGAGAAGCTCCAGGGGGGGAATACAGGAGCTCGGTGGCAGAGTAGACCACGTAGAAAAAAAATGGGAGAATATGCGGCTTCATATAACACACTTGTGGGCTCTCATAACGATCAATCTGATGAAGTGGCCTGGCTGAGGTCGCTGACCTTGAGGACAGGTCATGTAGGAATAATGTAAAAATCAGGGGGCTCCCTGAGACCGTCCAGCCAGGCCAGCTTCAACAATACGCTAAAGACCTGATGCAAGCATACCTGCCAGAGATTCCACAGTCAGAACTGATTTTTGACAGGATACATCGCCTTCCTAAGCCTTCTCATCTACCCGAGAATTTCCCACAAGATGTTCTCATGAGAGTACATTTCTATCATGTCAAGGACCAGTTCATGATGGCTTTCCGCAAAAACACCTATCCAAATGACAAGTATGCCACCATTCAACTCTACGAGGACCTCTCACAATTCACAATGCAAAAACGCAGAGCGCTGGTGTCAATCACGAAGGCCTTACATAACCATGATATCATATACAAATGGGGGTACCCCTCAAAACTGACCATCACAAAAGATGGAAAATCCACCACAATTTCCTCATTGGAGGAAGGCCTTAACCTTCTACATAAGTGGGAGATACTCCCAGAGCAAGCAGATGGAGACCCCCACCCTCCTGTTAAAATAAACCCTCAGGAGGAGTGGCAATTGGTGTCGCGTAAAAAAGCAAATAAAAAACAACATGCCCGACCATCTCAGGCCTGAAAATCAACACCGCTAAAGTTCACAAAGTTTGGTGCTTTGGACTTTGCTACCCACGCACTTCCCCTCCTTACTTGATGAGCAGAATACCTGCCTTCAGATCCACAATGGATCTCTTATTTTTACTTGTTTGTTATACAAACCGTTCCTTATGTTATCCTTTCTTACTTTTGTTTGCGCCAATGCTCTCCATTGACCCCTCCCTGAACTGGACTGGCTGGCCTCTCAAGTTCTCATGCTGCACAATCTACCAGGATGCCAAACTCTGGCCCACACAACGCGAGGTGAGTGACTCCTCCCTGTGGAACTATATGATATCACCAGCTTCCCTGTCCACCAATGGCCCTTAACATACTTTCTCTCAACACTAATGGCTTGAACCACCCGGCCAAAAGGGCATCACTGTGGAGGGAAGCCAATAAACTACGAGCAGATGTCTTATGTGTCCAGGAGACACACTTTTTGTGCTCTAACCCACCTAAGTGTCAACATCATAACTACCCCCATATCTACCAAGCCTCAGCACAAAAGAAGCGAGCTGGGGTCCTTATTGCGATCAAGCATACTGTCTTACTCTGAAAGACATCATCATCGACCGAGATGGCAGATATCTGATTCTCATCGGATCCTTTAATAATCGAACATTCACGATAGTCAACTTATATGCCCCTAACCAACACCAGCTGAGGTTCCTGAGGAAATTGTTCCAGAAAGTTAACAAAGTGAAACAAGGGGGATTGATCCTCTGGGGAGACTACAATATTACCAACGACTTCAATGTTGACTCCTCAGTGACTGCGAGCCGCTCTCCTCCCTCACTACAGAACGTATTGCATACTGAGGAGGTGTATGATGTTTGGAGGTGCCAACACCCCGGCATGCGGGATTATACATTCCATTCCTCCAGGCACAATACATACTCACGTATTGATATGATAATTGTTGATAGAGATGTTTTGACAAAGGTGTCCTCCTCCGCCATCCATGATATTTCGTGGTCAGACCACGCTCCTGTGTCAATAGTGGTGGTGGAGGGGCGCACCTTGAACCAACCTATACTGTGGTGTGCCAATACACACATACTCCAGTCCCCAAAATATACGAGTATGATTACTGACCATTTAAATACATTCTTTATGTCTAACGAAGGATCCGTGTCTAGCCCCTGTACTCTATGGTGTGCCCAAAAAAGCCTTTATCAGAGGCATCCTCCTACAAGCGAGTGCTAAGGAAAAAAGATTAGAGAGCACAGGTTAGACACCATCCTAACAGAGATAAGATCTCTGGAACTCCAAAACAAGGCTCAGCCATCTGGGGACCTAGCCAGTAAATTGACTAAATTACACACAGGAACCTGCTCCTAGAACAATATAGCAAATATGTAGACAGACTTAAAATATCTCATTACTCCTCCAGCAACCGCGTAGGTAAAATCTTAGCTGCTAAGTTAAAGGAGCAAAAGATTCGCTCTAGGATCCCATACCGAAATAGACCTCTGGACAATGCTAAAATAGTAAACCCCAATGCCATTGCAGACGCCTTTGCAGATTTTTATTCTTCTCTCTACAATGAGAGATGACCCTGACACGGCCCAACCCTCAAATGACTTAATTCAAACGTTTCCAAACTCTATTAAACTCCCTTCTATTTCTAAGGCCCAAGAAAAATTAAATGTACCTATTGAAACCTCTGAAATTCTAAAATTAATCTCAACTCTCCCACAAGGAAAGTCCCCTGGTCTGTATGGACTTCCTAATGAGTACTATAAGGTGTTCCACTCCATTTTGGCCCCTTAACTAGTAGACATATTTTCTCAAGCTATGAACTCTGCGTCATTCCCCACAGAAATGCTTAAAGCATATATTGTCACTATCCCGAAACCAGGTAAGGACTCCAGTTTGCCTACCAATTATAGACCAATATCATTACTCAACTCAGACATAAAACTGTATGCTAAAATTCTGGCGCATAGAATCATGCCAATCCTTCCTGAGCTTATCAACCCAGATCAGTCAGGCTTCACTGCTGGTAGACAACCCTCCGATGCTACCAGGAGAGTCATAGGCATAGTCCAATACGCATGGTCCAGTCTGACTCCTTCTCTGCTCCTCTCTCTGGAGGCGGAGAAGGCGTTCGACAGGATCCACTGGGGATACATGTGGCAGGTCCTGCTGTGGTTCGGCCTTAACGGAAATATCTTGTCAGCTATATTAGCACTTTATTCCTCTACTTGCGCCCAAGTGTTCACCTCTAACGTCCTATCCAAAAATTTTAAAATTACTAATGGGACTAGGCAGGGGTGTCCCCTCTCCCCCTCCATCTTTAACCTTCTCATCGAACCTCTTGCGGAAAAAATTAGGTCTCACCCCCATATTTCAGGAATAAACATAAAAAATAAAACCTCTCATCATATCAATTTATTTGTGGATGACATCATCCTCTTTATCTCAGCCCCGGCGGACTCTCTGCAGCGTGCCCATGACACCTTAAAAGAATTTAGCCTCATATCTTACTACAAGGTCAATTGTACTAAGTCTTTGATCTTGGGTATTGGGATACCCTCACAACTCCAATCCCAACTAATGGCATCATTCCCGTACTCCTGGACAAACTCTAGTATCCCATATTTAGGCATCAATATCACAGACGATCCCTCCAAGCTGGCTGAGGCTAACTTCCCACCTCTAATCGAAAAGATTACAGAAGATATAAAAAGGTATGCCAAATCGGAATTGTCTTGGATAGGACGCTTGGCCTCATTCAAGATGTTAATACTCCCACAAATATTATACCTGTTCCGTACACTGCCCATACCACTTAAACCTAATTACCTGAAAGCGCTAACCGACCTATTAAAAAACTACGTTTGGCAATCCAAGCGTCCCAGATGTGCCAAAGCTATCCTAATCAAACATAGGGCTGCAGGGGGTATGGGGTTTACAGAACTTCAAGACTACTATTATGCTTCTGTACTCACACAACTCAGATGGTTTCACTCAAGAAACTCTGCCCCATGGGGGGGCTATAGAACAGGACATGGTCCCCTGCAAGGACCTTAAAAATTTCCTGCTAGCAGACATATGGAAACCTCACTCTCTCCACCAGCTCCCCCCTAACTATCCAAGCCACTCTAATCGCATGGAGGAGACTCCATAAATTTGAGACAACCCCAAACCAATCTATCGAAGTCCCCGTCCCCATAGAAACTCTCTCAAAAATAATACCCAACTTAGACCCTTCACGATGGGCTGCCAAGGGACTCACACATATTTCCCACTTTTACAGAGCAACAAATTGAAGCCCTTTTGAGACTTGTCGCAGGAATTTATCCTTCCAAAAATGGATTACTACATGTACAACCAAATCTCCCATCTTCTGAGCTCCCTGAAAACTCATAAAATTAAAATACAAAAGGAAGCATGGGATTTCTACACTAACCCTATGCAAAAGTTGAAAGGGATCTCCCTCTTCTACAACCTTCCCCAACAAAAACTAGTCTTCTTTAAAACTACACAACATCTGAAATGGGAGTCTGAACTGGACCACACTTTCACACCCCAACAATGGCACAAAGCCGCCCTAACAACTTACAGATCATCTAAATGTATAAATCATTGGGAGTCTTATCAGAAGTTAGTCCTGAGGTGTATCTTACTCCCTTAGAGTGGCGAAATTCTCTCAGCACAGTTCCCCCTTATGCTGGAGGGACTGAGGTGAAATAGGAAGTATTATGCATATTTTCTGGAAATGTGAAAGCACCCCATCCCTCGCGCGCAGGAGCGAACGTATACGTAAGTCCTGCCCGTCTATAGAAACGGTGTTCAAACCACACATGTGAGGTATCACTGTGATCATGAGAGCAAGAGCAATAATTCTAGCACTAGACCTCCTCTGTAACTCAAAACTGGTAACATGTAGACATTTTTAAACATCGCCAATGGAGATTAAGTGCCAAAGCTTGTTGCCACTACGTGAGAGGGCGCAATTTTGAAGCATGACATGTTGGGCATCAATTTACTCGGCGTAATAATATCTTTCAGAATATGGAAGTAATTGAGCTATCTATAGTGCGGTCTTATTTTTTAACTCAAAAAAGTGAATTTATAAAAAAAAAAAATCGTGCTTGTAAGACTGCTGCCCAAATATGGTGTGACATAAAGTTTTGCAACGATCGCCAGTTTATTCTCTAGGGTGTTAGAAAAAAATATATGCAATGTTTGGGGGTTCTAAGTAATTTTATAGCAAAAAAAGGCAAATGGCTACACGTCCGCGTTCCCTTACCCTCAATGGCGGCGGCAGCACTCATCCGGCTGATCTGAAGATCGGTGGGCGGTGCTGACATCGCTGGACTCCAGGACAGGTAAGTGTCCTAATGTTAAAAGTCAGCAGCTACTGTATGTGTAGCTGCTGACTTTTCATTTTTAAAGGAGCGGCGGCAGGCGGCGGACCTCTGCTTTAAGTGGTTTAAGTGCAGTCTTTTCCTAACATCCCTAGTCCCTCACTAAAGGTTTGTGTCTGCCCCTGGCATACCTGCACAAGAAAAAGTAAATTACTGAAATCTTCTGGGAGGACTGCAAGGCCCATAAATCCCCCAAATGTTGAATCAGGAACAGAAAAACTGTCCCGCACCTTGCTGGCTATTTGTGTATTTCTTTCCCAAGCAGCAGACTGTGTTGCGGGATTACAGGTCTCAGCAGCCCCAGGCATGTTGGCAGGCTTCTCAGGCAAGCAATCTCTAGTGAGGAAAGATAGAAGAGAAGAAAGCTGAAGCAGGGACCAGCAGAGCCTCTCCGAGCTGGTGATGTGCTAGAGGATCAGGTTACAAGATAGCTGTCAGCCTGTCTTCTCCCATGTGGCTGGAACTCTCTGATCACAGCTCCCTCCCAATCCACTTGCACAGGGGCAGAGCCCAACAGCAGCCAACCAAGTGAAAGGAACAGGATATAAGTTAACTCTTTACCTCTCTACCAGGCAGCAGCTAACGAACACATTTTCCAACCTGCCTAAATACAGTACATTGCCCTGTATCTTCCAGTACTTAGAGCTGCCACTCCCCTCCAATCCTAGCGTTGACTGACAGAGGCTCCAAGGAGGAGCCTTCCTGTCCAAAGTGCAGTGCACTCAGAAATAAGGTTGCCACCTCAATCCTTTAAAACCGAACACATTCTAATTACACAGGTTCTGTGGCTGATTAAGGTGGTAATTAAACTCACTTGGTGCTTTATCTGCATTAAATCAGCCTCAGAACCTGTGCAATTCATATGTGTTTGGGTTTAAAGGGATGAGGTGGCAACTAGTGTTGAGCGAACTGTAACGTTCGGGTCCGTACCGAACTTTGGGGTGTCCAGGACCCGGACCCGAACACGGACATTTCAAAAAACGTTCGGGTTCGGGTTCTGGGTTCTGGTAGTTGATCACACTCCGACTAAATTACGTCTATTTCGTGGTTCACTCAAATTAATGGTGGAATTAGTCGGTGTCTTGGACACATTAATCTTACACAAGCCAAAATTTCCTAACTCCACCGTTGGAATAAAGACTCACGTGACGTGAAACCTGTCCTTCCGAGGAGGAACCTCGGAGACAGTCAGTTGCGATCCTAACCTCCCCTCACCGTCGAGATTCATGACCTTCTATGTCCCGTTACATGACATAAATCCGTCCAACCTTTTACACAAGCAATCGACGACGGACCATCTCTCCATTTCTCAATTGAATATAGGACAAGGAAAGTGAACCAACCGACGACAACCCGAG
>BLSH010374551.1:354359-366517 GCA_018402905.1 Glandirana rugosa | reverse complement strand
GCCCTAATGGCATTTGGATAAAAACTTTTCTTAAAACGATTTGTCTTCACCCTAATATTCCTGTACTGTCTACAGCAGTTCAAAAAGATGATTACCAGGGTGGGACAAATCCTTTACTATCCCTTCTGCTCTGCAAATGCAACTGGACTGGTAAATTTGGTCCATTGTGACAAACTCACAGCCTACAACTTTTTGTGCAGAATGTATTATTCTCTGTAGAGCAGCCTTCTCGGCTGCCATACAGTTAGGATACCAGGCCAACATACAATACGTCAGCACACTTTCAATAGATTACCGGTAAAAAGACCCTAAAATCTTCTCATCCAGGCCATGTTTCCTAAGAAGGTGCAGAAAATATAAGCGTTGCTGACACTTTGTAAAAACTGCTCTCACATTCGCTGACCAAGTTAGATTTTCCGTGATGTGAACGCCTAAGAACTTAAAAGCGGGAACTCGCTCAACTAATTCCCCCTTTATAAAAAGTGGCGCCAAGTCAGGTTTTTTCTTCCTGAAATCTAATATCACCTTGTTTGTTTTACCTGTGTTTAAGAACAGATTCTTTTCCTCACACCATTTTACAATCTTATCCACCTCTTCCCTATAATGCACCTCATCTCCATTGTGAATTTGCGGTTTTAGGTATTGGAGTAATAATGGTTGATTTTAGGCACGTAGGAACTTCAGCTAAAAATAATGACCGGTTTAGGATCCTAGTAAAAGCACCTGCTAATTGGTCTGCACATGCCTTTATAACCCTCCCGGGAATACCATTGGGGCCCTCTGCTTTCCTGGTGTTCATTGACTTGAATGCCTGTCGCACCTCATGTTCCTGTACAGGGGGCGTAATGTCATCCAACCCTGGCTCTAAGTGGTACGTTTCCAGAGAAACCGTAACCTCAAAACATGCAAAGAAACTATTTAGTTCCTCAGCAAGTTGAACACTTGGCTTTGCATCTGTGTTTTTACTCTTCCTTAGATTGAGAATGTGCTGTAGCCCCTTCCAGCCCACTAGTGGGTTATTTTCCTTAAAGTATTCCTCGATTTTATTTTTATAGTCAAATTTGGCCTTTTTTATACTTTTCCTTAATCCCGCCCTTGCCTCTCTGTATTTTTGCTCTGTCTCTACTCCTGTAAGCACTATCCCGTTCCTTCAGGAGACACCGAACCATCTTTGTCATCCAGGGCTTCGGATTTGGAAAAACCCTAATATGTTTGTTCACTGTCACACAAGTTCGTATGTAACTCAGCACCACATCCGCATACCTATCTAAGTCCTGCTGCTCAAATATGTCCCAGTTGGTCCTCTCGAAGCAGTCCTGCAACTGCTTGAGGGAACCAGCTGGTCATGTCCTTACCTCCCTAACCTCCGGTGCCCTCCTTTGTTTAATAGGAATATATAGTGGAATCAGGAAAAGAGTAAGATGGTCAGACTGACCAAGATGTGGTAGGGCAATAGCACTATAGGCTTTCTTGATGTTAGAAAAGACCATACAAAAAATGTTTTTGTTCTTTCCTCCATTCACACAGACACGGGTATCCAAATAACAACAGCGACTGGTGTTGTAGAGAAACCCTCTGTGTCCACGAATATAACCAAAATATGGGAGAGGTGGACCTCAATGACCAGTTATTGGCGCCGTAACTAATCGCCCGTAAGGCAAGACGCTGGTAAGTGTCTATACTTGTTCCAATTGGCTATGCTGAACGCTCATGTGTTATACAGAGCGTCAGGATGAACTGGATCTCTCCTTCAATTCCAGGAAGAGATAGTCAGAGCCCTTCTGTATCCAGATGGTTCTGCACCCCATGTTCCCAATCCAAATGCAGTGAGCCAGCTGCATGGACGGCATTTTCCACATGCCATCCCTGGTACCCCTACCAACTGAGCCCCCCAAAAAAGATGTTGTGTCTGCAGACAGTGTGGATACAGGCGTGACACCCATTATTATTGTCACAGGGTCTCCAAGATGTCACCACATTTTGAGAGACCCCAACCTGGAACTACTGTTGTTAAAAAAAAAAGCGTACCAAAAAAAAAGTAAAAAATGTAAAAAAAGTTATAAAAACCAAAAAATATAAATAAAATAATAAAAGCCAAAAACAGTTGTACGACTCTTGTTTTTCTATCTCTATTTTCTCTCTATTCTCTTTCTATTGCTCTCTCTATTGTTTTTTATGCATACCTCTAATGTTTTGTTACTGTTTATCATGTTTTTTTTGTAGGTATGTAATTTTTTTATAATGTTTTCCTGTAATGTTTTATTATTTTTTCTTCTTAGCATGAATGTTATTTTTTATATGTTACTGTGTTTTATTAACCTTTATTTGGTTTTCAGGTATGCCAGCTGCAGTACTGATTTATCCATGGTGACAGCAACAGCATTTGCTCCCACCATACATAAAGCAGCGACTCCAGCACTGTTGGAGGTGATTTTACCACCACAGTTAAAAAAGAGCATATATACAGGAGCATAGGGGCAGGGGTGGAAATTGGGGTGGATTGCCCCTATGCTCCGATCTCCCTCCTAAACCTCGATATCAAACTCCTTACTAAAATTTTAGCCACCCGCTTGAACAAAATCACTGGTAGGCTTATACATAGAAATCAGACGGGGTTTATACCAATGCGCCAGGCTAGCAACAACATTCGCCGGGCAGTCCTCCTAGCACATGCGGCTAGAACACAGCATATCCCCGCAGGTTTTCTCTCGCTCGACATCCAAAAAGCCTTTGATCCTGTGTCCTGGCCCTACTTACATTACACCCTACAGAAATGGGGCTTCGGCCCTCACTTCATGCAATGGATCTCAGCCCTATATGATAATCCTTGTGCCTATGTCAAATATGCAGGCTACAAATCTGAACCATTTTCTATTGAAAGAGGAACACATCAAGGCTGTCCACTCTCACCCCTCTTGTTTGCCCTCCTCATAGAACCGCTAGCCCACTCAATTAGATCATCACCAACCATTACAGGTATAGAATTAGGTGGATATCAGCACAAGCTATGCTTATTCGCTGAGGACATTCTACTATTCCTATCTTCCCGACTAATATCTGGCCCCAACCTCCTCCCCATCCTCAACAAGTTTGCAGCCATCTCAGGTCTCGTGATCAACCCCAAAAAATCTCAAGCTTTGAACTTCTCTCTCACACCAATTGAACTGGAGACCATACAAGGGGCTCTTCCCTTCTTGTGAGCCACCATTTCAATCCCTTATCTGGGAATTCATTTAACTGCAGATTATACGCAACTCTTCTCACATAACTATCCAGGGATCCTGAGACAGGTAACAAACTTGACCCAATGGTCCTCCTTCCCCATTTCTTGGCTTGGGAAAATTAATGTAGTTAAAATTACCATTTTACCTAAACTACTTTACTTGTTTAGAGTCCTGCCAATCCCTGTTCCAGCATACTATCTAAAGCTCCTCCAAAAGATGTCAACAAACTTCATTTAGGGTTCACACAAACCCAGAGTAGCTAAAAATATCTTATTTTGTTCGAAACAAAGTGGTGGCCTAGGCCTTTCTAATTTTGCAGTATACTACAAAGCGGCACAGTTGGGAAGCCTAACTAAGTATCACGCTTTGGGTGACAATTGAATTGGTCGAATGGGACCCATTGTCTGTCTCTAACTTGTTATGGCTTCGCCCAACAGACTGCACAGCTCTACACCACCCTATGATCAAACACTTCCTCATGCTCTGGGACAAATTAAGAATTAAACACAAACTGCAATCCCCTCATAATCCCCTCCCTTCCTTCCTAAAAAACCTGGCTTTTCACCCGGCTTGGGAATCCCCAACAGCATTCGTTAACTGGACCTCCCTAGGCCTAATTAGGCTACACCATCTGGTGACCCCTTACTCCTTCCTCTCATTTCCAGCACTAAGCGAATCATCAAATCTACCCTCCTCAGAACTGTTTAGATCAGTGGTTCTCAACACCTGTCCTCAGGACCCACCAACAGGCCAGATTTTAAGTATTACCTTGGGGAGATGCAGACTAGAATACTGAAATCACTGAGCAGCAAATGATATCACCTGTGATGCATTTCAGTTATCCTGCAAACCTGGCCTGTTAGTGGGTCCCGAGGACTGGAGTTGAGAACCACTGGTTTAGATATCTCCAAATCAAGAACTTCTATTCACCATTGGTGCACAGTAACTCCTCCCTTAACCACTCCTCTAGCTTCGAAAGTTAGCTATCTGCAAACGGAACCCTCACACCATGGGTCTTATCTCAACCCTATAAGCCCAACTTGTGGTTAAGCCAGGATTTGATAAGCCACATTACGCTTTGAAATGGGAGGAGGAACTAGGGTATACCCTTGATGCTGCTGATTGGTCAACAATCTAATATGCAGGCGATGGAAACCAATTACAAGGTCTTGCTACTTAGTACCTGCGAGAATTGCCAAATATCTCCCCTCCTACTCAGCTCAGTGCTTCAGAGGCTATCCGGATCTTAGCACACAATGCCACATTTGGTGGTCCTGTCCCATAGTACAAACCTTCTGGAAAGATATATTTACTCTTGCGTCTCAAATGCTTGACATCCCCCTAATCCCAGACCCGGCAGTAGCCCTACTAAATCTGAAACCAAATTCACTATCCCGTAAAGAATTCAAACTTTTTCTCCAACTCCTCACAGTGGCAAAACAAACCATAGCCAAAGCATGGAAATTCCCCAATTTAGCAATTGCCGAAGCTAAACATAGAATAACTAGGTTCATGATAAATGCCAAAATGGAAGCCATAGAAAAAGAGCAGACCTCCAAATACGATCAAGTCTGGCACTCTCCCCATCCCTCCCCACCCCATCCCTTCCCCTTACCAATCCTCTAATACCACCTTGGACTAAGAAGACTTCCAAAAAAGCTCCTTTGACCACGCTGGCCGTGGCATTGCCTGTATATACCCTCCTAGGTCTGAGAAGTCAGTTTCTTAGCCACAAGAAGGATAAGTGGACCAGCACGGTTGCACTACTCAGTATATGCAATATTATTGTAAAATGTTTGGTGTAAACAACACTACTTGATTGTACGCTTATATGTGATAGACAAATTCCTGTCATTTTGGTAATTGTTATATCTGTCACTGTCTCTAACTTTAACAAAAGCTTTTTTTTGGAAAAAAAAAAAAGTCTGGCACCCATGGATAACACACTGCTTACCACCAACCTTTGACCAAACGGTCCTTCTACCGTGGTAACTGCCACCCCAACCATTACGACCAGCGTGGAGCTAAGGATGGGACCAACCCGTGGACTTCTCCCCCTCTCTACCTCTCTTTCTCCTTTTCCTCTCTATCCCCCCCCCCCGCATCTCTAAACAACCAGAGACCTATTGTCTATTACGAATTGTGTTTAAGTTTGTATAATGCACTTAACAGAGCTCTTAAACTACATTAGGCCTAAGAAAATGCTAGTTGATTACCCACTACCCCCTCTATGACACATTTTTGTTCCCAATTGGGGTGTCTGGGAGTACTGGGTAAACTATTGTACAACTATACGCAAGCAAGTATAAATCGCAGTACCCAATTATGTTTGAGCTCCAATTTGATTGTAACAGGATAGCCTATATGCAGTGTACATTTCATTTTATGTATTCAGGACGTCTCTGTACATTCGCTACAATGTTCATATTTTTGATAATCCAATAAAAAATCTTCAAAAAAAAATAAAGCTGCGTGAATTCCAGAAAATGTACCCTAGTTTGTAGACGCTATAACTTTTGAGCAAACCAATAAATATACGCTAATTGACTTTTTGATTACCTGAAACATGTGGATGAATGCATTTTGGCAAAAATGTATGACTTAAATTTAGTTTATTGTATCTTTCTAATAACAAAAAGTAGAAAATATTATTTTTTTTCAAAATTTTCGTACTTTTTTCCATTATATTGCAAAAAAATAAAAAAGCAGAGGAGATCAAATACCACCAAAAGAAAGCTCTGATTGTGGGAAAAAAAGGACGCAAATTTAGTTTGGGTGCAGCATTTTATGACCGCGCAGTTAGCAGTTAAAACAACGCAGTGCCAAATTGTAAAAAGTGCTCTGTTCCTTCAGTGGGAAACCCTTCCGGGGCTGAAGTGGTTAAAGGGGATGTAAAGGCAGAAGGTTTTTCATCTTAATGCATTTTATGCATTAAGTTAAAAAAACCTTCTGTGTGTAGCAGCCCCCCAGCAACCCCTAATTACTGAGCCCAATCTCTAGAGTGATGTCCAGGAATGTCTAAACCATCCAAGACACTCCTCTTGATTGGCTGAGACACAGCAGCTGTTCCATTGGCTCCCGTGGCTGTCAATTAAAGTCAGTCAGCCAATCAGGGGAGAGAGAAGGCGGGGTTAGGTCGGGGCTCTGTGTCTGAATGGATACACAGAGCTCTGACTCGACTCGGGTGCTCCCATAGAAAGCTGCTGGCTGATGGGGCCAGGAGCAGTGAAGAGGAGGATCTGGGCTGTTCTGTGCAAAACCAACTGCACAGAGGAGGTAAGTATAACATGTTATTTAAAAAAAAAAAAACAAGACTTTACAATCACGTTAAGGGCTCTATCTGTTTTTACATTTAAAGAGGCATTTTAACTCATGCATTGGATTTTAATGCACAAGTTAAGTGAGTAGTTTATATTCTTTGGGCTTAATAAAGTTTTTATGTTTTTTTTATATACTTCCATCGTCATTTACCATCATTTTTCACATATGAATTATTATAATTATAGGGAGAGGTTGCGCTGCATTTTTTCAACTTTTCGTTTTGTGAGTCTCTAATAGGAGCACTGATCTAAGGGGACTAATGGGCGTCTGTATGGGGGGCCCCTGTATTATGAATGGGGTGTGACACTGACCTCTGTATTATGGAGGGTGTCACTGACCTCTGTATTATGAAGGAGGCAGTGTTTGATCACTCGGACCAATACTTCATCCATCTAGGTAAGTATGACTTTAAAAAAAACCTTTAAAAAAAAACAAAACTCAACTTTGCTTTTAACCTTCCCTTTCTGTCAGTCCAAGCCAGCCCAGGAAAGTGATTACTTGTCGGTATCGTGTGACAGCAAAGTGATATATTCATGGACCGTTGAACTATAATTTAGTGCTAAACAAGGGAGGAGGTGTGTCCTTGACCAATGAGAAACATCTTGTGAAGACAACTGTAAAAATTGGCCAAGCACAACTAAGTGTCTATTTAGTGGTATAGCTACTGTGCTTTCTTTTTGCAAGAGCACCATGGCAGTAATACATTTGATGGCACTGCTACATGTGTGTTTTTATCATTATTTTCAGTTAATGCTTTTTAGATTTCTTTTTCTTTTATCATCAATCTAAATGTATTAAATAGAAATATTTAATATACAAAAAAGTCATATATAACTGGTACTTACGTACCTACACAAACAATACAGGTATTGAGTGAAACAATACACAATATGAATATGAAGGTGTATATCATGTCTGTATAGGGGGCCCCCGTATTATGAAGGGGGTGTGACACTGACCTCTGTATTATGGAGGGGTGTCACTGACCTCTGCATTATCAAGGGGGAGGGGTTACATTTACCTCTGTAGTATGGGGGGAGGGATGAAACTGATGTAGAAAGGAGGGTTTCGGGTTCCTGGAGAACTGGGCCAACTTAATCGGTTACCAACTCTTTAGCAGAGACAGACTGCACCTAAATGCGGAAGGTGCAGATCGTCTGGGAATAAAGATGGCCGACAAGTTAGAGGGGCTTTTAAACTAGACAACGGGGGGGGTAGGGTCCAGATTTAGAAGTAGCCAGAGTGGAACATATTGCAGAGGGTAGTATTGGGGGCAGCAGTGGTAGCTACACTAAAGCACCTAAACCCAAGATAAGTATTGCAACAAGTCCTATATGCAACCGAGGAATACCCAACAAGGAGACAGTAGGTGTCCAGACAAAACTACGTGGCTTGTTCACTAATGCCAGGAGTCTGGCAGACGAGATAGGAGAACTAGAGCTGCTAAGGTACGAAGAGGAATTTGATTTTGTGGGAATTTCAGAGACTTGGTTCAACAACTCTCATGACTGTCTGGCTACCATTTAGGAGTATTCCCTATATCGCAAGGATAGGAAGGGCAAAAAAGGGGGAAGGGGTTTGCTTGTATTTAAAAAATGATGTACAAGTAAATGTGAGGGACCACATCACTATTGGATCAAGGAAGGAAGTGGAATCCTTATGGTTAGAGCTACAAAGGGAGGATACCAAGGGGAAAGTAATACTGGGAATATACTATAGGCCCCCTAACCAGAGGGAAGAGGGGAAGTTGGGCCTCCTATCACAATTTGGAATAGCAGCAAGGATGGGAAGTGTCATTATAATGGGGGATTTTAATTATCCAGACATAGACTGGGCGGCGCACTCAACTAAGGCTCACCATTTCCTAGATGTCCTGCAGGACAATTTCATGGGTCAGATGATAAATGCACCAACAAGAAATAAAGCATTACTAGACCTGTTAATTACTAACACAGACCTGATCACAGATGTGGAAATAAGGAGCAATCTAGGAAACAGCGATCACAGGTCAATTTGTTTCAGTATAAATCACACAAACAGGAAACATAAAGGGAATACAAAGACACTACATTTTAAGAGAGCCAATTCCCAGAAACTAATAATAAAAGGCCAGGGTGGCTTAACTCCAATGTAAACGTTCATATAAAGGCAAAGGAGAAAGCCTTCAAAAAAAAGGATGATGGGTCACAATCAGCATTCCATCTTTACAAAGTATGCAATAAAAAATGTAAGGGTGCAATCAGGGGGGCTAAGATAGAACATGAAAGTCACATAGCAGAGGAGAGTAATAAGAATCCCAAGAAATTCTTTAGGAATATAACTAGTAAGAGAGGGAGGTCAGATCATATAGGCCCCATTAAGAATGATGAAGGGAATCTGGTTACAAAGGATGGAGAAATGGAGAAGGTTTTAAACATATTCTTCTCCTCAGTATTCACTAGGTAAATGGAGGGGCTCCAGTATCAAAAACTACAATGTTTGTCCTCACAACACGTCACATGAAGCACCCCCATGGCTAACTAAGGATAGAATTAGGAACAGACTTGAAAAACGTAACATTAACAAGTCACTCAGACCAGATGGCTTGTACCGAGGATCCTTAAGGAACTCAGTCAAGTAATTGCCAAACCATTGTTCCTAATTTTTATGAACAGTCTACTGGTATGGTACCAGATGATTGGAGAAAAGTAGCACCAATATATAAAAAGGACCAAGATATATCCCTGGAAACTACAGGCCAGTTAGCCTAACATCAATAATATGCAAGCTCTTGGAGGGAATGATAAGGGATTATATACAAGATTTTTAAAATGAAAACGGTATCATTAGCGGTAATCAGCACGGTTTCATGAATAATTGTTCTTGTCAGATCAATCTATTAACCTTCTATGAGGAGGTGAGCTGCCATCTAGATAAAAGAAGGTCTGTAGACGTGGTGTATCTAGATTTTGCAAAGGCATCCAATACAGTTTCCCATAAACGTTTACTGTACAAATTAAGGTCTGTCGGCATGGATCAAAGGGTGAGTACCTGGATTAAAAACTGGCTAAAGGAGCGAGTGCAGAGGGTGGGGATAAATGGGGAGTACTCAGAATGGTCTGGTGTGGAAAGTGGGGTTCCCCAAGGTTCTGTCCTGGGACCAATCCTATTTAATTTATTCATAAACGATCTGGAGGATAGGATAAACAGCACAATCTCAATATTTGTGGATGATACCAAGCTAAGCAAGGCAATGATTTCTCCACAGGATGTGGAAACCTTGCAAAAGATCTGAACAAATGAATAGGGGGGGGGGGCAACTACGTGGCAAATGAGGTTTAATTTAGAAAAATGTAAAATAATGCATTTGGTGCCAAAAATATGAATGCAAACTACTTACTAGGGGGAGAGCCTCTGGAGGAATCTAGGATGGAAAAAGGTCCTAGTAGAGGACAGGCTCAGAAATGGTATCCAATGCCAAGCTGCTGCAAGCAAAGCCAATAAAATATTGACATGCATCAAGAAGGGGATTACCTCCAGAGATAAATCAAAAATTCTCCCACTCTACAAGTCTCTGGTGAGGCCGCACCTGGAGTATGACATCCAGTTCTGGGCTCCAGTCCTCAGGAAGGATGTCCTGGAACTGGAAAGGGTTCAGAGAAGGGTAACAAAGCTAATTAAGGGACTGGAGGACCTTAGCTATGAGGAAAGATTATGAGAACTGAACTGAACGAAATTGCTTGTAGAACTACAACTCCCAGGACCAGCTAGCACGGAATTGCAGGCCTGACACTGGCACAGCCAGGCCCAAAGCAAAAATGCCCTTTGCAGGCAGGGACAGCGGGCCCCTATGGTGTAGCAAACATTTTTTAGTCCTAGTGATAGCTGTCCCATGTGGTTACTGATCCCAATACCACCTCTTCAGGCCCTGCCAGCCCTCCTGGCTGCAGCTGCCTCTTTCCACTGCATGTGCCACCACAGTCCTCTCCACTGGCTGTGCATCTATCCCAGACTGCTTGCACCCAGTCCTCTCAGGTGTACCTCCCAGTCCTCCTGACTGTGTCACTCACCAGCCCTCTTGGCTGCAACTTGCTGGTCCTCCTGGAGACTTGTCTGGCAGTGTCCTCTCCTTGCTCCCGTGCCTCCTGTCCAGGACACCTCCATGTGTCTTGAGAAGGTCCTGTCCGCACCTGAGCTCAGGCCCAAGGTCACCCCCCCCAGACTGGGGAGCTCCCTCAAAGGCCACCAACAGCCTAACACTCCATCTCCGGCTTCCACCCGAACAAACTCCTCCTGAGCTTGGCTAAACCTGAGTATTTGAGGAGGCCCTGTCCCCTGCCAATCCAGGTTGGGGATTGGCCAGTTCCCTCAGAACACTCCAGACAGCTCCACCTCATCTCTCCTCCTTTCTTTCCAGAAGGTTCCAGCACGTCCTGGAAATAAGTGGAAGGTCTCAGTGATGTTGTCTGTGAGCCATCCAGCTCTCCCTGGATTTCTGCCATTACAGAAACAAAAACAAACAGGCCTGGCTGCCTTCCAAGCCTGCATAAATTTGCCTACACTGACAAAAACCTATCTCTCACACCTAGCACACTAGAGGCTGCTACACTTCCATAAAAAAGGACACCCCTCTGGTTGACGTTTCTTAGGGCCTTGAAGCATTTCTGCATATGAATGGGAAGTCTTACATTAGGATGCTTGTGAAGTTATGTTTATGAAAGTTGCATATATGCAGCTTTATTTAGTTTTATCCACTCCTTGTGATGCTGATTAGAGTTGATCCAACCCCCGGATGTTCGGGTTCGGTGGGTTCGGCCGAACTTCGGGAAAAAGTCCGGGTTCGGTACCGAACTCGACCCGAACTTTATTCCGGACCCCGAACCCCATTGAAGTCAATGGGGACCCCAACTTTTCGGCACAAAAATGGCTGTAACAAAGTCCTGGCAAGTGTTAGAGGGCTGCAAAAGGAAGTAAAATGGGGGCAAGAGTAGGGCAAGTGCCCTACAAAAAAATGGGGATAGGGAAAATAAATTGAAATCAAATAAAAAAAAATGGGAAGGGGGGGTGGATGTGGAGTAGGAGCCTAGAGGTTGACTAAGCCGTGACCGTGGCAGAGTAGGTGGAAGTGGCAGTGGTGGAAGAGTAGGAGGAGGTAGCCAACACTGTTTTTTTTTGTTTATAATTGGGGTAGCCCTCAAAATATTGAGGCATATTCAAAAAAACAAGTGAACCAATGGCTGTGTGAGTCCAGTCTAAATGTCTATTCTGCACAAGGTACAGACAAGTCTTGTGGGATCCATGCCTGGTTCATTTTAATAAACGTTAGCTTGTCCATGTTGGCTGTGGACAGGGTACACAAATCGTGCCGTCCCCCGCAATAGTGTCTGTTCGCGTCGGCGGACAGGTGTCGGTTGTACCTGTTCGATTGCAAATAATTTTACTTGGTCCGTACCTAGGGTGTTCTGAACAGACATGGAACACGTCTTATCTGTAAATCTGACCTGAGTGTGTCGGTAACCAAGTGAACAAAAAAACTTATACGGAGTTATAAAACTCCCGATGGGGTTAATATTTGTTTTTTTTTGTCACAACCGATGGAGGAGGATGAGAAGGTGGTGACGGTGAAGGTGGATG
>BLSH010374551.1:292942-312063 GCA_018402905.1 Glandirana rugosa | reverse complement strand
TGTCCTCAGAGCAACAGCACAGACAGCAGTAGTAAAGTAATCTATCTCAGGATGCAGGATCAGGTCTTAAAATGGCTAAAATCTGTCCCTCACGCCGTCAGCTACCTTTCCCTATACTAACCCAAGGAGCATGTGACTGCAGCACTGTGACTCCAGCTTATAAAGAGGCTGGGTCACATGATGCACCGGCCAATCACAGCCATGCCATTAGTAGGCATGGCTGTGATGGCTTCTAAGGGCAAACCAGTGAAACGCTTGTTGATTGGCTGCCCTGCAGCTTCTCAACACGTGGAGTAAAATAGCAGAACCCCGGACCGAACCCGAACGATTTTTGAAATGTCCGGGTCCGGGTCCGTGCCACGGACACCCTAAAGTTCGGTACGGACCCGAACGTTACAGTCCGGGTTCGCTCAACACTAGTTATAACGCTCCCCTATGCTATCCAAAATGAAAAAAAAAAATTCTGCCTTTAGTTCTACTTTAAATGGCCAACAGCTGGGCTACACCCCCCCAATTCCTCAACAAAAGACTTTGGTCTCCAAAGAACAGGAAGTTTTAATCATAAACTAAACACAATAAATAAAAATTGACAGTAAACCAAATAACTTTACTGATATTTGTTGTGGATAAAGGAACTTTCCACCAAAAGGTGTCATCTTACAGTAGCGGGTCTCCATAACAGCTTCCACTCCCCGGCCAAGAAATCAGCTTAAAAGACCTGCACAGACCCCGCTGCCATCTGAAAGCCACCCGCACGGACTCCCCGTGGTCCCCCTGTAGCGATGGATTGCTTTCTGGAGAAGAGCGCACCGCAAGTACCGCCGGCTCCCTCACAAATCAAGCCTGGGGATGTGGCCTTATCCAACGGCGGGATGAATACGCCGGCCATGGAGGTGAGTGGAGCCCCCCCCTCCCTCACACACAAGGGAGATGGAGGAACATCCCAAAATCGCTCAAGCTGTGGCAGCGATTTTAGCCCCCACTATAACAGCCATGGTGGAACAGGCAGTAAATGCAGGCATGCTCCTGATCAAAAGTGAGCTGGGGGAAAATACCTCCAACCTGAATGAGGCAGAAAACAGAATCTCTAACATTGAAGAGGAGTTATACCAGGCCCATGCAGCAGGCTCAGGATAAAACCAATCAATATGTTCTCCAGAAACTGGAAGTTTTAGAGAACAGATCGAGAAGGAGTAATTTGAGATTCTTTGGTGTGCCCGAATCTTTACTATCATCCACCATAGCTGAATTCTGTGCCCGGCGCATTCCTGAAGCACTAGGCCTGCCGAGACCCTGCATGGTCGAAGGAGCATACCGCATGGGGGCATTCTCTTCTGAACGCAAAACTCCACGCACGATTATTGCCAAGTACCTAAATTACGCAGACAAGACGGACATACTATACAGATACAGACAAGGCAAATCACTGCAAATTGACAGAGTAAAGACTTTGATTTTTGCTAACTACTCTTTGGAGGTCTCCAAGAAGAGGAAAGCTTTCCAACAGGTCTGTTCAGCTTTGTTTCAGCATCAGATAAAATTCACGCTGGCATTTTCCGCAGTACACAACCTCAGAGCTGCCAATGGGGATCAGCTCTCCTTCCAGGACCTGAAAGAAGCAGAAAATGACCTACGCTCCATCCACTCACCTGAGCTTTTCCTCCAAAGTCACCCTGCTTTCTATACCTTTGGATCAACGCAGCCCACGTAAAGGCTCTCCCAAACGTCTCAAATCTTCTGGTTCACTCAATCCTATTGAGCTGCACTGACTTCCTGACATTCAACTCTTCGTCCACCATGTATGGGTAAAGTCAACTCAGCTTTGACTTCTCTTCTAAGAAACTTCTCTACGCATCCTGATACACTCAGGCTTCTAGTACTATGTTATGTACCTACAATCCAAATATAATTTCTGCTTCTTTTTGGATCTCTACATTCCCATGGGTCACATAAATGACAGACTCTGTTCTCCCTTACCACTGGTACAAGACTGTCCAGTGCAACCCTACACATCAACCGGGCACTCATACACTTTGCCTTGGGGTCGCTGTATGGGAGCTGTTCTTTTCTGTGAACACATGTGGAAAAAAGAGAAGATATCTATTTCACAATGGTTGTTTCAACATTTTCATGACACTTCTAGAGACCTCAACAGAGCTCACCCCATTGCAAAACTCTCTCTACTTGTAGGATCCTTCTATTTGATACTGATACTAGCTCACATCCACATTACTAAAAAACCTCCATGAAAATCACCTTATGGAATGTTAAGGGGCTTATATCCCCTATCAAGAGGCTCAAGATACTAAGACAACTCAAAAGACTAAAAAATGACATTGCCCTACTACAGGAAACCCATTTGATGCAACCTGACTTCTATCAACTTAAAAAACTATGGGTGGGGACTGTGTTGGGCTCTGATGCAATCGGCCGCAAAGCCGGAGTCATCATCCTGATACACAACAACCTTCCTTGTGAAGTGTTGACGTGGATTCAGACAATCAAGGCCTCCTCCTGACTGTTCACATCTGTCTGGGTGACAAAGATCTCATGCTATCAAATGCCTATGCACCTAACAACCCTGGGAAATCAATTTTCAGGAATCTGCCCACTAATCTACTGAAATCACCCCACATACCCCATATGGTAGGCGGTGATTTTAACTCCATTATGCACATGATAGACGATAGATCCAGTCCCAAATGACCACACTATAAAGGACCCCAATCAGATTACACCCTCTTTGCATCTACAATGGAATCATTGCATTTAAACAATATGTGGAATCTGTTCTACCCTTTGAACAGAGAATTTACTTTGTATTCCAACCCCCATAAGATTTTCACTAGAATCAACTACTGTTTTTGCACAGAAAACCTAATCCCTTCAGCAACAGAATCCAAAATTCACTAAACAGCAATTTCAGCTCATGCCCCAATCTCAATCTCCTTTAACGACTCACTATGCCAAGCCAACCCTTGTTTGTGGCGCTTTCCGCCATATCTCTACAATAATGCAGATTTCCAAACCTACATGGTAACAGCCTGGTCAGATTTTTCTACAGCAAACTCCTCCCAACCTCTTCTGGGATGCAGAGAAAGCCTATATTAGAGGGAGAATCATATCTTCCTACTTTATGATTTGTTATGCTTATACTCCTTACAATGTTTTGTATAACAGAAAATGCTAAGTCCGGCCGTCAGGGGAATTTCTCCTAATGCCTTCTTTTTTTTCACTATGTACTGTATGTTGAATTCTTCAAAAAAACCTTTAAAAAAAACTACAATGCCAATAGGTGTCATCCTTACTTGGAATATAGTAACTGTCACTATCATAAGTTGTGGGCAGGTGGACCTCCCACTATGATGTGTTGGGAAATAGGCTGGGGGGGGGGTTATTGTCCACTGGTAGAGACTAGGTGTACCTGCCCATCTGGGAGTCTTGCCACAGAGGCAACCACCTCTTTTGGTGCTGTTTCCATATGTATCATAAGTTGTATAAGTCAGTCTTTTAGTGGGATGAATTTGTCTCCTAACCCTCTGCTCTGAGGGCTCAGGTGTATCTTGGGCCAAGGACAGCATTACAGACTCAAGAAGTTGTGGGAAATTAAATTCCACTTCTCTGACCTATGGCACAAATGTGAGAGCATCAACCCAGAGTTTTTCAGAGCAGTTCTCTGTTGTGGATCATTAGATTTAAATGGTCACAGCCATCTTGCTTATTCCTTTTTCTGCCAGCCTTCTTCTTCGTCCTCCTAAAGCAGGGCTTGTGGTGATTGGGTCACTGGAAATCATCTATGGCTAGCTATGTTGGCATTCAAATGACTTCACTTAAAGGCAAGACATGGTTTCGATGCTAGGTCTTTAAAGAGCCTTGCTTTTTGGTCATACAGGAAGCACAGGTGACTTAGGGCTTGAAACACTATGGGGTTGATTTGCTAATACTGGAGAGTGCAAAATCTGGTGCAGGTGTGCATGATAGTCAATCAGCTTCTAATTCTTCAGCTTGGTCAATTAAGCTCTGGCAAAAAAAAAAATGGAAGAGGATTGGTTACTATGCACAGCTGCACCAAATTTTGCACTCTACAGTTTTAGGAAATCAGCCCCTATAAGTCAGCTAGCTTGTGCAGGTTTCTCAACAGCATCCAGTCATCAGGTTGTAGATCAGGGACCCAAACTCTTAAATTATACTTCTTATTTTGCTGGCTTAGGCATCAGGAGTCGCTTGAGCCATTCTCTTTATGATCTAATAGGTTCATATCTCCCACAGTTTGCTCCATTAGCATCTGAAAAGTCATAGAGGCCTCCGTCAAGCCTTGTGGCAATCTTTAGAATTTATAAACCCTAGTGGGCATATGAAGGTGGCCTTCTCTCTTTCTTCAGGATGCATGGGCATCTGGTGGTACCTCCTCCTCAAATCCAGCACACTGAACCAGTTGGCACCTTTACAGTCATTGGAGTATGCCTTCTATTTGTGAAGTGGTAAACTGTTTGGGGATGGTTGAGAGTGTTGTAATCGATGCACATTCTGATGGAGCCATTCTTTTTTTTTAATCAATCTTATGGGAGAATCATATGGTATTCTGCACTCTTATGATCCCAGTTCACTAGTTCTGCCAGTTACGCTATAAGATCTTCCAGGTCTCCTAATGTAATAATCAGGACCTCTCTCTATTTTGCTTATCTACCTTCAAGCGTGTAGGTAGGTTGCTTATGGGTAATTTAGTTAGTGGCTGACCCAGACTGGGAAGGGATTAATGCTGTGTTGTACTGTTCAAAAAGTTAAAGTTGCGCTACTATACATATTGTGAAAGTGATAGCAAACAAAAAATAATAAACATGCAGCAAACACGCTGCGAGAAGAGTCCACACAGTGATGAAGCTAAAAAGAGATCCCATGGTGCACGATTAATAATTAAATAATTAATTATCTTCAAGACAGAAAGCCACCACCTAATAGAATGGCCGCTTACCAGCTCCTTATGACCTCCTATTACGGGAGGTCTTCCTTGCTTATGGCTATATACCCAGCCAGGGCTTTTTAATCCTCTATGGTGCAGGTGTCAAACACAAGGCCGGCAGGCCGAATCCGGCCCGCCATGCCTTGCTAAGTGGCCCGCACAGCAGCCTCTGACCGACACCTGTTAATTTTTCTCAGTGCCAAGTCTCCCAAGAGTAAATATCCTCCCATGGTGCACGATTAATAATTAAATAATTAATTATCTTCAAGACAGAAAGCCACCACCTAATAGAATGGCCGCTTACCAGCTCCTTATGACCTCCTATTACGGGAGGTCTTCCTTGCTTATGGCTATATACCCAGCCAGGGCTTTTTAATCCTCTATGGTGCAGGTGTCAAACACAAGGCCGGCAGGCCGAATCCGGCCCGCCATGCCTTGCTAAGTGGCCCGCACAGCAGCCTCTGACCGACACCTGTTAATTTTTCTCAGTGCCAAGTCTCCCAAGAGTAAATATCCTCCTTCTCAGTCCCACGAGCAGAGCCAGCTTGTATCAGCGCATGCGCGGCCCGCCGGTCTCCAAGGAGACAAGGATAAACCTCTCTCGCTCTCTCTCCTCCTCAATC
This sequence comes from Glandirana rugosa, assembly GCA_018402905.1. Classification (NCBI taxonomy): domain Eukaryota; kingdom Metazoa; phylum Chordata; class Amphibia; order Anura; family Ranidae; genus Glandirana; species Glandirana rugosa. The sequence continues at coordinate 306,480 of BLSH010374551.1, read as the reverse complement.
CCTTCAGCGGCGCCGGCTTTTTGTGAGCTGAGCGCATGCACGGCCCGTCGGTCTCCAAGGGCACAAGACTAAACATCTCCCGCTCTCTCTCCTCAGTCCTTTCTGTGGTGCAGGAAACTCCACCACTGACAGCTATGCTGGGCCGACCGCCTATTTTTTATTTTTTTTTGCTTCCATCCAGCAGGCTGAATCCTGAGGGCGGGTCTTTTGAGGACTTGATGAAGAGATGTTGTCCTGAGGTACCAGAGCTGGGCAAGGTAAGAAGGTAGAAGACAGTACAGAAGTGAGAAAGGGGGGGATGTGTTGGTTGCAGAGGTCAGAACCCAGGAAGAGGGGTGGAAATATTATGTTGCACACTGTGCATGGTATACTCCTGAAGCCTTCACTCTGTATTCAGCGCGCTCCTGAATCCTACACTCTGTACGTAGCGCACTCCTGAACCCTGTACTCTGTACGTAGCATGCTCCTGAACCATGCATTCTGTACGTAGCATGCATTCCTGAACCCTGCACCTGATGCAGCCCTCCGGTGAATTTGAGTTTGACACCCCTGGTCTACACTAAAGGCAGCGTATTATATATATATGCATACTATAAAAGGTACATATATATTCTTACACTGCCTAAACAAACTCTATATACTATACACTGAATGAGCTGTATATAGTCTACCCTAAACGCAGCATATTTTATTTATACAGTATCTCACAAAAGTGAGTACACCCCTCACATTATTGTAAATATTTTATTCTATCTTTTCATGTGACAACACTGAAGAAATGATACTTTGCTACAATGTAATGAGTGAGTGTACAGCTTGTATAACAGTGTAAATTTGCTGTCCCCTCAAAATAACTCAACAAACAGCTATTAATGTCTAAACCGCTGGCAACAAAAGTGAGTACACCCCTAAGTGAAAATGTCCAAATTGGGCCCAATTAGCCATTTTCTCTCCCTGGTGTCATGTGACTCGTTAGTGTTACAAGGTCTCAGGTGTGAATGAGGAGCGGGTGTGTAAAATTTGGTTTTATCACTTTCACTCTCTCATACTGGTCACTAGAAGTTCAACATGGCACCTCATGGCAAAGAACTCTCTGAAGATCTGAAAAAAAGAATTATTGCTCTACATAAAGATGGCCTAGGCTATAAGAAGATTGCCAAGACCCTGAAACTTTGCTGCAGCACATTGGCCAAGACCATACATCTGTTTAACAGGACATGTTCCACTCAGAACAGGCCTCTCCATGGTTGACCAAAGAAGCTGAGTGCACATGCTCAGCTTCATATCCAGAGGTTGTTTTTGGGAAATAGACCTATGAGTGCTGCCAGCATTGCTGCAGAGGTTGAAGGGGTGGGGGGTCAGCCTGTCAGTGCTTAGACCATACGCCGCACACTGCATCAAATTGGTCTGCATGGCTGTCGTCCCAGAAGGAAGCCTCTTCTAAAGATGATGCACAAGAATGCCCACAAACAGCTTGCTGAAGACAAGCAGACTAAGGACATGGATTACTGGAAACATGTCCTGTGGTCTGATGAGACCAATATAAACTTATTTGGTTCAGATGGTGTCAAGAGTGTGTTGCGGCACCCAGGTGAGGAGTACAAAGATAAGTGTGTTTTGCCTACAGTCAAGCATGGTGGTGGGAGTGTCATGGTCTGGGGCTGCATGAGTGCTGCCGGCACTGGGGAGCTACAGTTCATTGAGGGAACCATGAATGCCAATATGTACTGTGACATACTGAAGCAGAGCATGATCTCCTCCCTTCAGAGACTGGGTCGCAGGGCAGTATTCCAACATGATAAGGACATGATAAGGACTCCAAACACACCTCCAAGACGACCGCTGCCTTGCTAAAGAAGTTAAGGGTAAAGGTGATGGACTGGCCATGCATGTCTCCAGACCTAAACCCTATTGAGCATCTGTGCTGCATCATCAAACGGAAGGTGGAGGAGCGCAAGGTCTCTAATATCCACCAGCTCCATGATGTCATCATGGAGGAGTGGAAGAAGACTCCAGTGGCAACCTGGTGAACTCCATGCCCAAGAAGGTTAAGGCAATGCTGGAAAATAATGGTGGCCACATAAAATATTGACACTTTGGGCCCAATTTGGACATTTTTATTTAGGGGTGTACTCACTTTTGTTGCCAGACATTAATGGATGTGTGTTGAGCTATTTTGAGGGGATAGCAAATGTACACTGTTATACAAGCTGTACACTCACTATTTTACATTGTAGCAAAGTTTCATTTCTTCAGTGTTGTCACATGAAAAGATAGAATAAAATATTTACAAAAATGTGAGGGGTGTACTCACTTTTGCAAGATACTGTATCTGTATCTGTATATATATATGTATATATATATATATATATATATATATATATATATACATATATATACACACACACACACTGTAAAAGGTACATACACACACTGTAAAAGGTACATATATATTCTCACACTGCCTGAACTTACTCTATACACTATACACTGAATGAGCTGAATATACTGCCTGCATTAACTGTAAACAGATCGCACTACCTATCTCTACACTACACTGCCTACACGCCACTAACTAAACTGTCTCTCCCCCGCTACACACACACTACATATAGCCACTTTATATAGCGGCTTTATATAGTGTGGGCGTCGACTGAACCCACTGGACCATGATTGGCCAAAGGCACCCTTTAGCCAATCATGGCTCTCACAGCAAAGCATGCTGTGATTGGCCAAAGCATGCAGTGCGGGCCAATCAGCGGGCGGCATTCCCCCATGATTTTGCTGCATTATGGGGCACTCCAATTTCTCGCGAACGCCACACAATGTTCGGGATGGCCCGAACAAGCGAACCCCCGATGTTCGAGTTGAACATACGTTCGACTCTAACCTGATGCCCATCCCTATACACCTGGCTCAATCTTGTCCTGGCAGCACAATCTTCTTTCTCTCTAGCCTTGCATTTGGCCCTCACTAATCTGGAATCAGCAGACTCTGGGCAGCACAGAGCAGGTCAGAGCAGTTCGTTTCTCATCAGCTGCTTCCATCCTCCAGCTCCCCTCAGACCACACTCACACTTTTTTGATCTCAGAGTACTTTGGGAGATGTAGTCCATTTCTCGCTCTCCATGCTAGGACTGTACCTTCCAGGGAACTACATTCCCTAGCAGCCCCTGCACCCACTGTACTCCATTCTCCTATGGATGAGACTACATGTTCAGCCAGCGACCAATTGGAGTCCACTCTCTTTCTGGTTTCTAGATGTGGGTCGCTGTCCCAGGCTGCAACTACAACCAAGCAGTGTCCATCCTTTCTTCCCCTCCTTGTGTTCTGTCAGTCCTTGCAGAGAAGGAGCAACAAGCTGCTGCCAAGTAGCAATATGGCATAAAATTGCCGACAGCTGCCCTTAGCTGGGCTACACTTGGGTAAGTTATGTACAGTATGTAATGTATGTTCAGACATGAACTTATTGGAAGTTTCTCCTATTTAGTGATTGAGCTGTCCAAAATGTATAATACTACCCCTTTGGATATTAGATCCTTGAAAATAGAACTGTACCTTCAAAACAATGCAATTAGAAAAATGGAAGTCATGTCATTTTAGGATGTTTTTCAAGTCTGGATTTCTACCTATCCTATATTATTATTACATCAAATATGCAACTCCCTCTTTTGCTAATCCCTGTATAATATACAAGCCACTTCATGATAACACTAGATACTTCATCTCAAGGGTCAATTGGGCAATTTCCAGCTGTGTCACACTTTTTTATTGCTTTGAAATGGCTAAAGTTCCTTACTTGCTGCAATATACTGAATTACATAGTGAAAGGTGACCACTGATGCCTAATGCACACGGCCATTTTTTGTACATTAGGCCCAGCGGGCTGAGCAAAAAAAAGCTGAAGAGCCCGCTGTACTAGTTAACTAATGTTAGTACAGTGATCTCCTCACTGAGCTATTGTTTTCTGCAGTGTTAATTTTGGCAGCAAATTTCAATCTAGTTTTAGTCTTATGCCCCGTACACACGGGACGACGATCGCACGTACGACCGTGTCGAATCGTACGTTGGCTGTTGTATGTAGCATACTGACGTGCACCCGACGGTCGTACATACAACTTGCGGCCGGCCGAACGTGATAACGCGAACGAGCGTATAAAGAGGAAGTGCTGGTATCGTAGCGTCACCCTTTGGGCTCCTTCATCTAATTTCGTGTTAGTTGAAGTGGACTTGGCGCATGCGTGTTTAGCACAATACAACTTGTTGTACACAACTGCTCTACACACGATACAATGGTCGTATGCGAGCTTGTTGGCACTACCAAGTTTTGTAGTCTGCTCATACAACTCCCATGTATGACCGTCGTATGTTCGACTGTTGAAATCGTGCATACGAACGATCGATTTTGCATACAACGGTCGTGAGTACGACGTGTTGAATGCGATCATCGTCCCGTGTGTACGAGGCTTAAGTCTTAGGAGTTAGGACTAAAATGGCATTTTAGTTTTAGTCCCATTTTAGTTTTCTGCAATTGTTTTAGTTTTAGTCGTATTTAGTTGACTAAATCTCCAAGACATTTTAGTCAACTAAAATAATTTTAGTCGACTAAGGCTTCATTTACACGGGATGCTGTTTCAACCTCCCCTGAACGTTTTATCTTGACAGCTAGAAACCAGCGTCTAAAACTTCAGTTTTGCCGCGTTTTGCATGTCGCGTTTAGCTGCGTTTTGCCACGTGCGTGTCTAGGAGCGTTTTTGAAAAACAAAAACATTTTTCTTTTTTTTTTTTTTAAATGGAAACTCCTGTAAACGAAACACTCCTAGGCTTGAGTTTCCACGTTTAGGTGTTTTTACAAGCTGTTTGGCATTTCAAATGCCTCTGAACCCTTTTTTTGCCTTCCAAAAAAAGCGTCTAAACTCAACTGCCTGGAAACGACCTTAAACGACCCTGTGTAAATGTACTGATATGATAAGATAACAAAGAGGAGAGTTCAGGGGTAGCTGAAAAAACTGCCCAGATCCCCTCCTTGTGATCTGTCAGTCCTTGCAGGGAGGGAGCAACAAGCTGCTGCCAAGTAGCAATATGGCATAAAATTGCCAACAGCTGCCCTTAGCTGGGCTACACTTGGGTATGTTGTGTATGTAATGTATGTTCAGACATGAACTTATTGGCAGTTTCTCCTATTTAGTGATTGAGTTGTCCAAAATGTGTAATACTACCCCTTTGGATATTAGATCCTTGAAAATAGAACTGTACCTTCAAAACCGTGCAATTAGAAAAATGGAAGTCATGTCATTTTAGGATGTTTTTCAAGTCTGGATTTCTACCTTCAGTCCTATCCTATATTATTATTACATCAAATATGCAACTCCCTCTGTTTGCTAATCCCTGTATAATATACAACCCACTTCATGATAACACTAGATACTTCATCTCAAGGGTCAGTTGGGCAATTTCCAGCTGTGCCACCCTTTTTTATTGCTTTGAAATGGCTAAAGTTCCTTGCTTGCTGCAATATACTGAATTACATAGTGAAGGGTGACCACTGATGCCTAATGCACACGGCCATTTTTTGTACATTAGGCACATTTTTTGTACGTTCGGCCCAGTGGGCTGAACAAAAAAAACGAGGAGTTTGCTGTATCTGATGTTAATACAGTGATCTCCCCACTGAGCTATTGTGTTTTGCAGTGTTAATTTTGGCAGCAAATTTTGATTTAGTTTTAGTCTTAGGACTAAAATGGCATTTTAATTTTAGTCCCATTTTAGTCTTCTGCAATTGTTTTAGTCGTATTTAGTTGACTAAATCTCCAGGACATTTTAGTCGACTAAAATGTTCTACATTTTAGTCGACTAAAATCTCCAGTACATTTTAGTCGACTAAGGCACCATTAACACAGGATGCTGTTTCCAACCTCCCCTGAACGTTTTATCTTGACAGCTAGAAACCGGCATCTAAAAATTCCACTTTGCCGCGTTTTGCATGCCGCGCTTAGCGGCGTTTTGCAGCGTTCGCATCTAGGAACATTTTTGGAAAAAAAAATTCTTTCTTTTTTTTTTAAATGGAAACGCCTGTAAATGAAATGCTCCTAGAAGCGAGTTGCCGCGTTTAATCGTGTTTACAAGCTGTTTGGCATTTCAAATGCCTCTGAACTGGCATCTGAACTCATTTTTTTTCGTTCCAAAAAAAGCCTCTAAACTCAACCGGCTGGAAACGACCTTAAATGACCCTGTGTAAATGTACTGATAAGATAACATAGAGGAGAGTTCAGGGGCAGCTGAAAAAAAAAACGCCCAAATGCCTCTAAACGTCCGTTTACCAGCAGCAGTGTAAATTAGGCCTTCCCTCTTTCAGCAGCACAGAGAAGCCAAACTTGATAAAGCAGAATAAGCTGAGCAAGTGATCTGCAGCTGGGTGAGAGGACCTCCACAGTCAGAACCAGTGTGGCGTCATTTATTGATAACCCCACAAAAATTGAAACCGGAAGTGACATTTTTCACCGCCATGTTGCTACACCCGCACTAGTCCGCAGATACAGATAGAAGGTGGCAAGCGGACATCTTTTTACATCCACCAGAGTCTTTAACTTCACAGTTATTTTTAACAGTAAACGGAGCTCACATACTGAAATACAGTATATAGAAATAGGTGACACTGTTTTGATGTTACATTTTAAAAGCAGCAGTGTTGTGTGACATTTGCAAAGCTGTGAGATTGGCAGGCTTGCCACTGCTTTTAATATTTAACATCAAAACAGTGGCATGTATTCCTATATACTGTATTTCACTATGCATGCTCCGTTTACTGTTAAAAATAACTGCAAAAAGATGAGTTCTGTTAAAACCCACCACCAAATGCGTCATACTCACGTGAGTGTGCGCCACAATATATGGCCACACCAACAGTAATTCAATAAAGGAAGTACGTAACCGCAAAATCTCAAACTTAATATTCCTTATTAATTCTCCCATAGATAAAATGCCTAGATCATTACCCCCCATGAACCAGCAAAATGTCAAAGTGCAATCCAGCCACTCAAACCGGTACACCTGGGGCACCACATGGCTCCAAATCATGCCCGGTGCACTAATCTAGCGGAAAACAGCAGTCCAGCGAAGCCTCGCAGTCTTCCATTTAGTCAGAGCTCCACCCCCTTTGTCCTCCAAACGACATAGGAATGCCCCATCAACCAGCTAAGACAAGCCAAAAACCTACCAGAAAATTATACAAGGATACAAACACCCATCTGCCCACAAACCAGTACCTCCCAAGAGGTGAGAATGAACATACAAGCGAGAACACCCAGACTCCCATCCAACCAAACGGGGTGGACCATCCCTGCCCGCCCAAAAAAAAAAAAAACAAGCCATATAACCGTCCAGCCACCGCTCCAATCCAAAAGGAATGAGCCACATAATCAGAAGGACATAAACCCCAGTGTGGCAAAACACCTGCATAAATTAGAAACAAACTGGTAGCCTGACAAGGCCGAAACATTTTAAATGACATGCAAGTATACCACTACCGCCCCACCACACGGACAAGACAAGACAAGGTATCCAATCCAGAAATCTTTGTGGATACAAGAGAAGAAAACTCCATAGTGTAACACCACATGTAAACACAAAATTGAACGGTTAGAAGTACTCACACTGTGGAAGTCAGAACAGCGCCTGTATAGTTATCGCTACTGTGTAGCTGGTCCTAAGGTAGCGTGGTGACGCACAGGCTCTCTCTTACGCGTTTCGTCATTCAACATCATCGGAGGCGACCTGTTCTGACTTCCACAGTGTGAGTACTTCTAACCGTTCAATTTTGTGTTTACATACGGTGTTACACTATGGAGTTTTCTTCTCTTGTATCCGCAAAGATTTCTGGATTGGATACCTTTGCATGAAACAAACGGTATGGTATAACAGGGAAGACAACCACCTCCCAACACATACAGCTAGTCTTCGGTATATGGAGCGGACGAGACACTGCGTATGGTGTGCGTAGTTGTGGAACACTAAGGGAGCCCTTAAGGGCTTGATATTACCGCTCCATCCTTGTCATCTAACTTTAGAATTGATTGAAACACCTGTTGTTGCCTATAGGCTTGCCATACTACTTTCCATATTGGATCACTAGCTGGATGCTCTTTAACATCTGTATACATTAGATAATTTTGTTGTATATTGTCATACCAGTACATGATTGTCCACGTAGCATTTTTTATCTATTTATTTTATACAATATTATTGGGTGCCTTTGAGCCAATTTGTGCTTTTTAACCACTTTGAAATAATTTACTTCACTTATTGTAATTTCTGCACTTTGGCAGCACTAACATACAGTTAAGGATTATATTTGTTTTACATAAAATTACTTGGCGCTTTTGAGCAGATTTGCGCTTTGTAACCCCTTTGGAATAATAGCACTTTATTTTTTGCAGTTTTGCACATTTACAGCATCAGCACATTAGTAAGGAGTACTTGTAACATTACACTCCTTATACTTGTTCTATTTTTGCACCTGGCACTTTTTAGACGATTTGTGCTATACAACCACTTGCACCTTGGAAATATTTATCACACATTAGGCAATATCAATTGTTGATAACCACCACTGTTACACGATTAATATAATATAATTTAGCACGTTCATGCACTTTAGCATTTTGGGAAATTATCCTGTGCAGTACGCATTTTTTTACTGACACAGGTGGCAGCGCCAGCCCACTATACCCATATAAAAAATGTTTGTTTTTTTTTTTAATTGTTCTGGGGCTCCTAGTCCTCCTCTATGTTTGAGGGCCGTTACCACAGATGCTGCAATACGATGAGATGCGTTATTCCAGATGAAGCGCATACATTTCCTTTGAAGTGTTTTAAGTTGAGATAATGGGATGGGGGCAGGAAGTGTTTCGTATAGATAAAGCAATTTGGGAAGTATTGACATTTTTAGGACATTAACTCGTCCTAGTAAAGAGAGTGGAAGAGCAGACCATTGTGTTAAAAGGCGATTGATTTCAGCAAAGAGGGGAGGAAAATTAGCCGGATACAGTGTAGAGTATGTGGGGGTAAGGTTTATTCCTAGATATTTGATATCTGTATCTGGTCTGTAAAGGATCCAGATGGGTTTTAGGAATGTTTATAGGTAGGGCTTCTGTTTTGGATGGATTTACCTTAAAACCAGATATAGAACCAAAGGATTCCAAAAGATTATGCAGGGAGGATAATGAGGTGTGAGGGTGTGTTAGGGTTAACAGAATGTCGTCAGCAAAGAGGGAAAGCTTGTACTCTCATTGTCGCAGCCGCACCCCCCGAATGTCTGAGTGGGCTCTTATAGCCGCTGCCAATGGCTCCAAGCTAAGAATACAAAGTAGAGGTGACAGGGGACACCCCTGCCTTGTGCCATTCCTAAGGGGGAACGCCTGCGACAAGTGAGAAGACAACCTTACTTGTGATGTGGGTATGGAGTATAATGCCTGTAGGGCCCTAACGAAGGAACCTGAAAAGCCATACTGTTGTAAGACAGCAAACATGAATGGCCAACTTAGGCGGTCAAAAGCCTTTTGGGCATCTAAACTCAAGACAATGGCAGGGGTTTTAGTCTTAGATAAGAGGTCGATAAGGTCAATCGTCCTTCTTGTATTATCACCTGCGTGTCTTGATGGGACAAATCCCACTTGGTCATTATGTATCAAATGCGGTAGAATAGAGGACAGTCTATTGGCAAGGATTTTCGTAAATATTTTGTAGTCCGAATAAAAAATTTTTTTTTTCACATTGGCACTCCTTAGTGTCTCATTGGGGGCAGCAGCCTAACTCGATAAAACAGAGGATCCATAAGCACACCCCTGCACTACTCAATAAACATAACAACTGACATCCAAGCCCTTTGCATGGTATCAACCCTCTCTCCCTTTTTTTCTCATATCTGAAATTATACCACCAGCCACACTCACCAACAGTACCTCCCATGCCCTAGAGCAAGCCTCTGCATGTCAAATAAAGGATGTCAATCCTCCACAGCCAATCTGGACAAGGGATTGCAAAGCGCTCTGTCCTCGGAGCCAACGTCCTATAACTTGTCCCACTGGTAACGAGAGAAAGCATAGGTGACAGAGTTTGTGCAAACAGCATACACCAAAGAAGTCAAGCGCAAACAGGCCAACAATAAATGTCCAAGTAAACATATCACTGTCAGGGAACAATCCAACACACTGTTGGTAGCTGGTACCAACCCCAATTTGTACTCACCCATTGCAAAATTACACCCCCCCGCACTCCCCCCAACACAATGGAAAACATCTCTGGCCAGTCGCAGTCCAGCACTACAGCAACCTTGAAAATAGGTACCATAACCAGGCAAACCGGCCTCATAAGTAAAAGCTCCAAGTCAAAACTACTTGAAGCCTCGTACATACACAACGATCGAGCTCCCGCGACAGCTTAACGTCATGAGCCGGTGCCCAAAGCCCCGGTCGTACCCGCTGTCAGTCTGTAGAAGAACACCCTACCCATGGGCAAGATTCAATAGGCAAAGGCAAGTATTGCCCCAAAAGGAATCCCATTTAACACAGAGGGAGCGTACCCTACACCTAGCGGACCTACCGACTCTTTCCGTTACACCAGTTTGACCTACAGCAACCGCCTTCCATGGCCTAAGTATCGAGCACGATGCCCAGAAACTAAGCGTCATGGTAAAGGACCCACCAATTGATCAGGAGCCAAAGGGACCCCAAAACATTCTGTTACTTGGAGGATTGTGACCAACAGAGTATTGACTAAGCACAACATTCAGCCAAGTCTCAGATGACCGAAGGGCTACCCAACACTATTCCAAAATGGACGAAAAGCATCCAACAACGAACCGTGAATAGAACCCCCAAGCCCAAGCAAACAGCCAATTAACCTTGCAGCAGATGAAAGCAACAGGGGTACACAAGTAACAAAAGAAGGCAGATTTAATGGCACTCCACAATAACGCCAAACTCACCGCACCGTAACATGGAACAAAGTATAGAGAACGGAGCACATTACTCCAAAAGGAACTAAAAGTCTCCCCCACGAACATTTTAATCGAACACCCCATTATCCAAACAACAAGCAACCAATTAACAATATTGCCAGCAGCTAATAGCTGACAAAAACAACAAGGATGAGCCTGTATCAAACAAAAGGTGAATTTGAGGTCCGTACTCGCCCAACAGGGCACTCCGGCCATAACGCCGTATCCATCACACCATAATATCGAACCAAGTAAAGGGAGCAGGACACAAATCAGGGCCAATGGCTGTTACACCTGCCTCTCAGGATATACAGCATATGTAGAAAAATTATGCCACCATACCAATTGCACCGGCATACTCCCACATTCCTGTAGTCTCACCTGAATGTCCCTTACCTTTTCTGAAGCAGTGAGAGTAAGAACGGGAGCTCCGGCAGAAGAAGCACTCATGCTTGGCAGGACAAGCCAAATTAACAAGTGCCCGCTTTTAACTACCAGCATTACCCCCTCTGCTTAATATCTGGTTGTCCCGAGGTAGCGGATCCGCCGCCCCCTGACTGAAAAAGGGATTCCCAGGCCGCACCAACGTCATCAGCTGCATCCTAAGACCTATGTCTTTGTGGTCCCCATGCAAGGACGCCACACTGCCGTGTTCTGAAGAAACTGCTTGCCATATCGCAACCAAGCCATCCCACCATACCACGTTAAGCCTCACTGAAGGTGGCCAAATAGCAGAATAAGGCTGAACAGTGTTCCAGGCCTTCCCCCCCAATACCACTGGCTAAAACCGTGAAAGCCTGTAGCCAATTAGTAAAGGTACGCAGCATCAGCGGATACCTACGTTTTTCTCCTCCTTCCTGCTCTCATGTGACTTCATCTGCTCTAAAAAACTTTTTTCACGGGCGCAAGGAGAAAATCTCCTGATACTCACCTCTCCATAGTTTGTCCTTGATGTCCGACCGCAGGTGCGCACCCAACGGGCCTTCGAAGCATACGGAGACCTAACACATGGTAGAATCCGCCACATGGATCCTGTCCACATCCTTGATGCCTCCCCCCGCTACCTCAGATTTTGCACCACCCCCAACTATAGCTGGTGCACATTCACTAGCTAGCATCAACGGAGGGGGGGCACCATGTCCGCCTCTGAAACCTCCGCCTCTCACGTTGGATGAAGCACTTCGAGACACTCCCATCGACCCCAGATTTGCTGGTGCCCCGCGCCGCAGGTTACATGATTACTAGTAGGGATGAATGCATTTTCGACTCAAACATCAAGTGTTCGTCCGTTCATGTCATTGCGAACATTATGGGGTGTTTGCGGGAACTTCACGTGCCCTATAATGCATTCCAATGGCGGCAGAATGCCGTCCGCTGATTGGCCAAAGCATGCACATGACCTGCATGCTTTGGCCAATCAGTGGGCAGCCTATTGTGAGAGCTTTGATTGGCTAAAGACAGGGTGCCTTTAGACAATCACTGCTCAGCAGCCTCAATCCATGCCCACACTATATAAAACCTCTTGTACAGCGGCTCTATGTAGTGTGCGATGGCGGTGGTGATAGAGAGAGAGTTTAGGTTGCAGATTGCAGGCAGTTTAGCTAGATAGCTATTGTAAATTGAAAAAAAAAAGAAAAAAAAAGATAGCTAGCTAGAGATAAAGATTGTAGATCACTCTATCTATCTATCTATCTATCTATCTATCTATCTATCTATCTATCTATCTATCTATCTATCTATCTGTCAATTAGTGCAGGCAGGTTAGTGTAGGGAAATATATACTAGATAGATAGGGCTATCTGTACATAGGCAAGCAGTGCAAGAATATATATATACACACAGTTTAGTATATATATATATATATATATATATATATACACTGTATATATATATATACAGTATCTCACAAAAGTGAGTATACCCCTCACATTTTTGTAAATATTTTATTATACCTTTTCATGTGACAACACTGAAGAAATGCTACAATGTAAAGTAGTGAGTGTACAACTTGTATAACAGTGTAAATTTGCTGTCCCCTCAAAATAATTCAACACAGCCATTAATTTCTAAACCGCTGGCAACAAAAAGTGGGTACACCCCTAAGCGAAAATGTCCAAATTGGGCCCAAAGTGTCAATATTTTGTGTGGACACCATTATTTTCCAGCACTGCCTTAACCCTCTTGGGCATGGAGTTTACTAGAGCTTCACAGGTTGCCACTGGAGTCCTGTTCCTGAGGTACGGGTTCTCCCAATTCCGTCACGACCTTTTATTACCACAGGTGTGTTTTATAACTGTGAAACCCGGGTTAAACCTGTAAAAGCGAATCCCCACATGGGTGAAAAACAACGGTCGCCAAATCTTTAATTACCGACACAACTTAATAAAACTCCCCTGTCGTTTAAATGTGACAATATGTTCAACATGTGAGTGATGAAATGTAACATCGTAAAGAAGTCACAACAGTGTACTTTTCCATATTATTTTATAAATGTTTTTACACTCCCCATATGAGTGAAAACACTCTATGACATATATATATAT
>BLSH010374551.1:238979-255646 GCA_018402905.1 Glandirana rugosa | reverse complement strand
TGCTCAGGTTGAGAACATTTATGCCTCGGCTCAGGCTATCATTGCACAGCTTGCAAACCACTCGTGTCTTGTCGTCAGCACATTGTCTGAAGAACTGCCACGCGGGGGAATGCCTTTTAGCTGCCTTTGGTGTGCTAGGTCCTTGGGTGCGGTGGGTAGTAGCAGGCATACTGTCTAGGGGACGCTCGCTCCGCTTTTGCAACCTGCTTCCTCTTTTGCTGTGCTGGTGCCTCTGTGCGACCACCACCTCTTCCTCCAAACTGCACACGTCACTCGCATGACCCTCATTCCACGTGGGGTCTAGGACCTCATCATCCTCCACATCATCTTCCACCCACCCTTCACCACTGCCCTTCTTGTCAGTCTGCTCACTGAGGCAAGCTGCAGCAGTTGGCACCTGTGTTTCGTCATCATCAGAGATGTGCTGTGCTGGTGTTTCCATGTCCTCATCCTGCAACAGAAGTGGTTGGGCATCGGTGCACTCAATGTCTTCCACTTCTGGGGCAGTGCTATATGGATGGCCCACGGAAAGCACACCAGGAGAGTCATCAAAAAGCATAAGAGTCTCTTGCAGGACTTGGGGCTCAGACTGCTTGGCTAATTTACAAGGGGCTGAGGTAAAAGACAGATGGCCATGGGGTTCAGGTGCCAACTCTGAGTTTTCACCAAGGGACCGGGAGGGAGACAATGTGAAGGAACTGGAGCCATTGATAGCCACGCAATCTACTATCCCCTGTACTTGTTTTGGCCTCACTAATCGTTGAGAGGCATTCGGGCCTACCATATACCGGTGAAGGTTCTGTTGGCTGAGTAAGGTGTTTCCCTTGTGCGTGTAGCTGGCACACCTCGACCACGTCCTCTCCTTCCAACAGGAGGTTCACCAACACCACCAACACCAGCAGCACCAGCATCACCAGCAGCAACATGACCACGTCCCTTATTTGCTCTCCTCTTTGTGCCCGCAAATGTACTATGTAGCCCTATGTAAGTATTTATTAATACCAATTAATAGCTTTTTTTTTTTGAAAACACCAACGTAGCTGGACTTTTTATTTTGGTGCAAGAAATGCACCGCTTACACAAACAGCTGGAAGCTCTCCCTTTAGAACTAGGAGATGATTTTTGAACAATAATGTGTCACTTACAGCAACAGCTGGAACCTGGCCCTATAGGAGTAGGCAATGATTTTGAAACAATAATCTGTCCCTCTAAGCAACAGCTGGAAGCTCTCCCTTTAGAACTAGGAGATGATTTTTGAACAATAATGTGTCACTTATAGCAACAGCTAGAACCTCACCCTCTAGAACTAGGAGATGATTTTTGAACAATAATGTGTCACTTACAGCAACAGCTGGAAGCTCTCCCTTTAGAACTAGGAGATGATTTTTGAACAATAAACAATCTGTCACTTACAGCAACAGCTGGAACCTGGCCCTATAGGAGTAGGTAATGATTTTTGAACAATAATCTGTTCCTCTAAGCAACAGCTGGAAGCTCTCCCTTTAGAACTAGGAGATGATTTTTGAACAATAATGTGTCACTTACAGCAACAGCTAGAACCTCTCCCTTTAGAACTAGGAGATGATATTTGAACAATAATCTGTCCCTCTAAGCAGAAGCCTCTACCTAGTGCAGTCAGATCGTTGTGTAATGCAGGGTTTGAACTGCAATCTGTCACTCAAAGCAGCAGTATGTGAAATCTCAAATTACTCCCACAATCTGATCGTTGTGTACGATCCCACAATCTGATCATTGTGTAAGATCGTAACGATCGTTGTGTTAGGCAGGATTTGATCTGCAATCTGTCACTCAAAGCAGCAGTATGTGAAATCTCAAATTACTCCCACAATCTGATCGTTGTGTACGATCGTAGCGATCATTGTGTTATGCAGAGTTTGATCTGCAATCTGTCACTCAAAGCAACAGTATGTGAAATCTCAAATTTCTGCAATCTGTCCCTCAGAGCAACAGTAGTAGTAATCTCAGGATGCAGGATCAGATGTTAAAATGTCTGCAATCTGTCCCTCACAAAAACGCTGTCAGCTTCCTTTCCCTATACTATTCAGAGTCTCAGAGAGCATGTGACTGCAGCATCAAGTGACTCCAGCTTATATAGAGGCTGGGTCACATGATGCACTAGCCAATCACAGCCATTCCATTAGTAGGCATGGCTGTGATGGCTTCTAAGGGCAAACCAGTGAAACGCTTGTTGATTGGCTGCCCTATAGCTATTCAACATGCGTGATCAACTACCAGAACCCAGAACCCGAACCCGAACGTTTTTTGAAATGTCCGTGTTCGGGTCCGTGTCCGGGTCCCGGACACCCCAAAGTTTGGTACGGACCCGAACGTTACAGTCCGGGTTCGCTCAACACTACCCAGGACTATCCAGACCATGTTTCTTCCTTCTGAATGGACCAATCCTTTGGTTGTGCTGACCATATCACTGCCTGTAATGACCCAGGACTATCTGGACCATGTTTCTTCCTGCTGCCTGGACCAATACTTTGGCTGTGCTGACCATACTGCTGCCTGTAATGACTCAGGACTTTCCGGACCATGTTTCTTCCTGCTGCCTGGACCAATATATTGGCTGTGTTGACCATATCTCTGCCTGCTGCCTCTACTGGCTATGGACAGTATTTCTGTCTGGACATCTCTGCCTGCTACCTGGACCAATGCTTTGGCTGCGCTGACAGTATTTCTGCCTGTACTAACTATGGACAATAATCCTGCCTGCTGCTTGGACGATTGCTTTTGCTGTTGCTGCCCACATCCCTGCCTGCTGCCTGGACCAATGCTCTCCTCTGTGGACTACTGCACTACTAAAACCACAGGTAATCTTTTGTTATTTGGTATGTACATGCTATTAGAAATATGAAGGGCCTTTAAAAATGTGATTGGTAGTCAGAAAATGGTATGTGTAATTTATGCTCATAGAACGCCTGGAGGTGATACTTGGATGTTGGGCCTCTATATGTTGCCAGGCTGTCTAAACGTTTCACACATGTGGTATTGCTATACTCAGGAGAAGTAGCAGTATGTATTTTGGGGTGTCATTTTTGCCATGTACATGCTGTGTTGAAAATATCTTATAAATGGACAACTTTGTGTAAAAAAAATGTGTTTTCATTTTTTTCTCACATTTTCCAAAAACTTCTGGAAAAAATGAACCATTCAAAAGATGCATTATGCCTCATAAATTATACATTGGGCTGTTTGCTTTTCAAAATGGTGTCATTTTGTGGGCAATTCCATTGTCCTGGTGCTCCAGGGCCTTCAAAAGTGTAATAGATGGTTGAGAAATGGTCTGAGTAATTTATGCTTCTAAAATGCCTGACGGTGCTACTTCAATGTTGGGCCTCTGTATGTGGCCAGGCTGTGTAAAAGTCTCACACATGTGGTATCGCCATACTCAGGAGGAGTAGCAGAATGTATGTTGGGGTGTCATTTTTGCTGTGTGCTAGAAATGTCTTATAAATGGACAACTTTGTGTAAAAGAAAATGCGTTTTCATTTTTTTCCCCACATTTTCCAGAAACTTCTGGAAAAAAATGAACCGTTCAAAAGACTCATTATGCCTCATAGATTATACCTTGGGGTATTAGCTTTCCAAAATGGGGTCATTTTGTGGGTAATTCCATTGTCCTGGTGCTCCAGGGCCTTCAAAAATGTAATAGGTGGTTGAGAAATGAAATATGTAATTTATGCTTCTAAAATGCCTGATGGTGCTACTTCAATGTTGAGCCTCTGTATGTGGCCAGGCTTTGTAAAAGTCTCACACATGTGGTAACGCCATACTCAGGAGGAGTAGCAGAATGTATTTTGGGGTGTCATTTTTGATATGTACATGCTGTGTGTTGGAAATATCTTAGAAATGGGCAACTTTGTGTAAAAAAATGTGTGTTTCATTTTTTTCCCCACATTTTTCAAAAACTTCTGGAAAAAATGAACTGTTCAAAAGACTCTTTATGCCTCATAGATTATACGTTGGGGTGTTAGCTTTCCAAAATGGGGTCATTTTGTGGGTAATTCCATTGTCCTGGTGCTCCAGGGCCTTCAAAACTGTAATAGGTAGTCAACAAGTTAGATGTGTAATTTATGCTCCTAGAACACTTGATAGTGCTCCCTGCATGTTTGGGCTTTTCTATGTGGCCAGGCTGTAAAAATGTCCCACGCATGTGGTATCGCCATACTCAGGAGGAGTAGTAGAATGTGTTTTGGGGTGTAATTTGTGGAATGCATATGCCATGTGAGAGAAATAACCTGTTACAATGACGATTTTGTGAAAAACAAATTAATTTTGCAAAGAATTGTGTGAAAAAATGAAACCATGAAAAAACTCACCATGCCTCTTACTAAATACCTTGGAATATCCACTTTCCAAAAAGGTGTCATTTGAGGGGTATTTGTACTTTCTTGGCCTGTTAGTGTCTCAAGAAATGAGATAGGTACATCAGGTGTGATCAATTTTCAGTGATTTGCACCATAGCTTGTAGACTCTATAACTTTCACACAGACTAAATAATATCCACTAATTTGGGTTATTTTTACAAAGATGTGTAGCAGTATACATTTTGGCCCAAATTTATCAAGAACAATTACTTTTTTGCTAAATTTTACAGTAGAAACTAAAAAACAGTGTACCACCAAAAGAAAGCTCTATTTGTGAGAAAAAAAATGATAAAAAAAATGTGTTTGGATACAGTGTAGCATGACTGAGTAGTTACTCAAATTGGGAGAGCACTGAAAGCTGAAAATTGGTCTGGGCAGTGTTCTAAGTACCAGGCATTGAAGTGGTTAAACCACTTCAGATTATACAGTATCTCACAAAAGTGAGTACACCCCTCACATTTTTGTAAATATTTTATTATATCTTTTCATGTGACAACACTTAAGAAATGACACTTTGCTACAATGTAAAGTAGTGAGTGTACAGCTTGTATAACAGTGTAAATTTGCTGTAGACATTTGTGGTTCATTTTGAATTAAAGTTCGGACAAATTTTAATTTATTTGAAATTTGGATATATCCGAATTTCCGAATTACAATAGTACTGAATTTAAACGAATCCGAAATAACGAAAAAAAAATTGGACGAAGTTCAAATTTGAATAATTTTAGAATCGTTTTCGAATACTTTTCAAAGTCGAATAGTTTTAAAATTCGAAAAGTCCTTGTATTTGAATAGTTTTCCAATTCCAAAGAGAACAAAATAGAATAGAAAACAAAGGAATAGAACAGAAAAAAACAATAGACTAGAAAAGAATATGACAGAAAACAAAAGAATAGAATACAACAGAGTAAAACAGCTCTGTTCCACTCAACCACATTATATTCTTTCATTTTCTGTTATTTTCCCCTATTGTATTCTATCTTTTTCCATTCTATTCCTCCACTTTCCACTCCACCCCATTCTCCTTGGAAATTGGAAAACGATTCGCATTCGAAAACGATTCGAATTTGAAAACAATTTGAATTTGAAAACTTTTTGAATTTGAAAACGACTTGAAATTGATTCAAAAGCTTTTCGAATCGATTTGAAAACGAATAAACAAACTGAAATCCAAAAATGAATTAGATAAATTAAACAAATCTAACTGAACGAATTTATGTAAATAACAAATCAAAACAAAACTAAACAAATTTTTTTGCTCTGCACGTGTCTAATTTGCTGTCCTCTCAAAATAACTCAACACACAGTCATTAATGTCTAAGCCACTGGCAACAAAAGTGAGTATACCCCTAAGTGAAAATGTCCATATTGGGCCCAAAGTGTCAATATTTTGTGTGGCCACCATTATTTTCCAGCACTGCCTTAACCCTTTTCAGCATGGAGTTCACCAGAGCTTCACAAGTTGCCACTGGAGATCTCTTCCACTCCTCTGAGCTGGTGGATGTTAGAGACCTTGTGCTCCCCCACCTTCTGTTTGAGGATGTCCCACAGATGCTCAATAGGGTTTAGCTCTGGAGACATGCTTGGCCAGTTCATCACCTTTACCCTCAGCTTCTTTAGCAAGGCAGTGGTTGTCTTAGAGGCGTGTTTGGGGTTGTTCTCATATTGTAATACTGCCCTGCAGCCCAGTCTCCGAAAAGTCTGCTTCAATATGTCACAGTACATGCTGGCATTCAATGAACTGTAGCTCCCCAGTGCTGGCAGCAGTCATCCAGCCCCAGACCATGACACTCCCACCACTATGCTTGACTGTAGGCAAGACACACTTGTCTTTGTACTCCTCACCTGGTTGCCGCGACACACGCTTGACACTATCTGAACCAAATAAGTTTATATTGGTCTCATCAGACCACAGGACATGGTTCCAATAATCAATGTCCTTAGTCTGCTTGTCTTCAGCAAACTGTTTGCGGGCTTTCTTGTGCATCATCTTTAGAAGAGGCTTCCTTCTGGGACGACAGTAAAGCAGACCAATTTGATGCAGTGTGCGGTGTATTTTCTGAGCACTGACAGGCTGACTCCCCACCCCTTCAACCTCTGCAGCAATGCTGGCAGCACTCATACATCTATTTCCCAAAGACAACCTCTGGATATGGTGCTGAGCATGTGCACTCAGCTTCTTTGGTCGATCATGGCGAGGCCTGTTCTGAGTGAACCTGTCCTGTTAAACCACTGTATGGTCTTCGCCACCGTGCTGCAGCTCATCTTCAGGGTCTTGGCAATCTTCTTATAGCCTAGGCCAGGGGTAGGCAACCTCGGCCCTCCAGCTGTGGTGAAACTACAATTCCCATCATGCCTCTGCCTCTAGGAGTCATGCCTGTGATTGTCAGGGTCTTGCAATGTCTCATGGGACTTGTAGTTTCACCACAGCTGGAGGGCCGAGGTTGCCTACCCCTGGCCTAGGCCATCTTCATGTAGAGCAACAATTCCTTTTTTCAGATCCTCGGAGAGTTCTTTGTCCTGAGGTGCCATGTTGAACTTCCAGTGACCAGTATGAGAGAATGAGAGCGATAACACCAAATTTAACACACCTGCTCCCCATTCACACCTGAGACCTTGTAACACTAACGAGTCACATAACATCGGGGAGAGAAAATGGCTAATTTCTCAATTTGGACATTTTCACTTAGGCGTGTACTCACTTTTGTTGCCAGTGGTTTAGACATTAACCACTTGCCGACCACCCGCCATCACATGACAGTGGCGAAGCGGTTCGATATCGCAAACCGGCGTCACCTGACGGCGGCTACACGATCGCGGATCGTGAGCGCGCGCTCGCCGCCGTGAAATGCTCTCACCGTGTTCCTGGGGAGCCAGGGAGCGGGTAGGGCGGACTCAATGTCCACCGGCTACCCACGATGGCTCCCCCGCAGTGACAGAACGGAGGTCCGTGTATGTAAACACTCGGATCTCCATTCTGACAGGTGGAAGGAATGTGATCGCAGGCTCCCTGTATATGGGAGCCGCGATCACTCTCTTCCCCCACTCAGCCCAGCCCCCACACAGTTAGTAACACACACAAGGAACACAGTTAAACCTTAGAGTGCTCCCTGCAGGTTAACCCTTTCCCTGCCAGTGACATTTACACAGTAATCAGTGCATTTTCATAGCACTGATCGCTGTATAAATATCATTGGTCCCAAAAAAGTGTCAAAATGGTCTGACATGTCCGCTGCAATATCGCTGTCCCACTAAATATCGCAGATTGCCACCACTACTTGTAAAAAACAAAACCCCATACATTAATTCTCATCGTTCGTACCTTTGCGCAAACCAGTCAATATACGCTGATTGCGATTTTTTTTTTTTTTTTTTACTAAAAATATGAGGAAGAATATAAATTGGCCAAAACCAATGAAATTTTTTTTTTTTTTTTTGGGATATGTATTATAGCAAAAATTAAGAAATATTGTTGTTTTTTTGCAAAATTGTCGCTCTTTTTTGTTTATAGTGGTGATCAGAAATGACGCAGAGGTGATCAAGTACTACCAAAAGAAAGCTCTATTTGTGGGAAAAAGAATGCAAAGTTTGTTTGGGTACAACGTCGCACGACCGCACGATTGTCAGTTAAAGTGACACAGTGCCAAATCGCAAAAAGTGCTCTGGTCCTAAAGGTAGAAATCCTTCTGGGGTTGAAGTGGTTAATGGCTGTGTGTTGAGTTATTTTGAGCGGATAGCAAATTTACACTGTTATACAAGCTGTACACTCACTACTTTACATTGTAGCAAAGTGTCATTTCTTCAGTGTTGTCACATGAAAAGATATAATAAAATATTTACAAAAATGTGAGGGTTGTACTCACTTTTGTGAGATACTGTATGTGCCATTTTATACCTTATTTCAGAGCGCCGCTCGGCGCTCACACGACCACCAGCTGCTCTCCTCCCAACTGACATCAGCGAGGGATTCTCAGCCCCTCCCACTGTAGTTGTCAGATCGGGAAAGGAGAGTGGCAGGCAGTCACATGATTGCTGAGCGGTGCTCTAAAATAAGGTATAAAACAGCATATTTTTATATAGCACATACACTGGGGCACATAACTTTATCTAACACAGGGGATTGTATGAAGAGAACAAAGTGGCTTTACAAACACTTTAATGAAAGTTCTAGGACAGCCAACTCGAGTCAGAGGCCTGCCACCCCTTCATCAGGGCAAAAATCAGTTCTAGGTCATCCAAAAGGCAATCAGGAGATAGTGTAACAGGTAAAGCTGGTGTAACAGGTAAAGCTGCGCGCTGCACTTGCCTTTTACACAAGAGAGCATGCACTTGTAGGCAGTTGGTGTTTGATGGGGCCATGCCAGTACAGACAGTGCAAGTTGCCTCCCTGTGCCTACTGCCAATGTCATTCAAAGGGATGAGGGGGAGAGAACTGCTGATTTGCCTAGAGCTCAATTTTGACTTAATCAGGTCTCTGGCTTAAAGCTGAGGTTTAGGTATGGCATTTTTTACATGGTGACATTGGCCCAGCTCAAAGCAATGTACATATGTATGTGCAATATCTGTGGAATCCCGTGGAAGCTGGCAGCACTACTACAATGACCTCCACTAGCTTCCAAGTCCTGTGCCGAGTGTCTGCCCTGCTGCATTGTGAACACACAAGGTTACTTGCTTTGCAAGGCTGCTGTTTAGGGAACACTTTGCAAGCTGAAGTTTAGATATGGCACTTTCTAAATGAATGCAAAGCGTTCTCTGATTAAACGAGGTGGAGAGGCAGGGAGGTGACATCACAATTTCCACCTATTCCAGTTAAAGAGCACTTTGCATTCAATGTGGAAGCACCGTACCTAAACTTAAGCTTTGAAGGGTAACTCCACTCTTAAGGAAAGCAGAAGCAAATAAAAAAACATTTTTTTTCTATCTCTTGGGGCAAAGGTGTGCGCAGCCTATTCCATTATGTTGCACACCCCAAAGCTCAAACACACATGCCTTTCTCTGCAGCCTCAGCTGGCCTGGACAGTGATTGAATAGGAATTGCTCCGTGCTGAGTACACAATTTTCTACGCTTTAGTTATGATTGAATACGGTGAGGGCCCTTTCATGCAGGTGATCCCCCTGGCGGACTCCACTTTGCTCATCAGGGGATAGCTCCACTGATCCCCGCTGAGCAGGCCGATGACAGGTCCGTCTCTGCTCACCGTGCAGAGACGGACCCGTCAGAGCCCCACTCTCCTCTATGGGGAGATCAGGTGAAAATGGACCGCCTGTCCATTTCATCCAGTCCCATCTACCAGACCGATGGAAAATTGGGTCACCATCCATCTGGATTTCATGGACAAATCGGATCAGATAGCAGGGCATGTCACTGGACATGTCATTGCTGACATCTGCTGCCGCATAGGAAGGAGGCTCCGATTAGGTCCACCTGAAAAACTGACAGGCGGACTTGGTCGGAAAGCCACTGTGAAAAAGAAGGGGCTGGTAAATGACATACTGATTACCCCTTCCCCCGCTCTCCATCCTGAAACATCCCCTGCAGCAGCCGTGGGGAGAGGAAGCCAGCAGCACAGTGGTGGGAGGCGCACAACACGGGCAGAAGGGGGAATCGGCTCCACACAGAGTGAATAGGGTGTGCCCAGGTACACCCCCTGCGCATGCCTATGTCTTGGGGACTCCTCGATTGTTGAAATCTCTGTGCTGAGTTCCCACCTCTGCACAACTGTTATGGTCTTTATCAGGGGTTCCCACCATACTAGCTAAATTTTATTTTATTTTGCTAAAATATCTATAGTATCAATAGGTAATACTACAGTACAAGTAGTGTTTATCAGGATATATTATCAGCATACAGTTAAAATTGTCTACAATTTTTTAACAGCTGCATGGGATAGCTTTGGCATTCCTATTTATTGCTTGTCTGGGGCAGCTTGGAATGTCCATTTACCTGCTTTTTATTGGCAAAAGAGCATTGAGTGCCAAGGAGGATTACACACCAGAGGTAAGAAATACTATGCTTAATTACACAACAAAGGAGTGAGCTTTTGTTAGAGTAGCAAAGCTTCTGCTAGAGCCACTGGACCTCATAGAGTGTTTTTTTTAATGCAAACTTTCGGAAAGTCAGTATTTGAATAAACTTGCCCTAGAACTAATACGCTACATATCAGTGATCAGTACTGTTCATCTTACCATGTATGCAACTGAAACAGATTTATATGAATGGATCATTTTAGCTTCTACCAAGCTATTTTCAAAGAGCTAAATATGTGTTCTGTACATGTCTCTATCATGTGAAGTGTGTAAGGCTCCATTCACACTTGTACGGCTTCAAAGTTGTGTCGACTTTGGAGTGCAACTTGAATGCAACTTTGTAAATTTAGTTAGAAGTGGGTTGGGACTTTGAGTGACACAAGTGGTGGGAGTAAGGTAGAAGATGGATCATGATACAAAAGATATTTATTAAAGGATAATAAATTGCATAAACAGATATTCGAAATTAAGCACAATAACATGATTGAACAGTGTAATCGTCATGCTATATATAACAATACATTTCATACATTTTTCACAATTCCCCGAACCATCCAAAATTGTATGTATATGCACAGATAGTGGTCTACGTACTCCATGGCTTGATGATGCCTCGTTAGGGAGTTATCCCAGAAGTAGGTAAAGTGGGTACTAGGATAGGCCATAATAAGCAGTTGTTAGCTATACGCGTTTCGTGATTTGACACCACTCATCAGGAGCATGCTCATACTTCATCTGGAATAGATGTTGGGAAAAATTAGATATTGTCTGGTATATATTGTGGGAGCCAAATAAGGGGTTGATAACCTACCCCCCAGGTGTGGAGACCCACAAGTAGAGCTTACTGTGCCCGCGTACCGGCGATGCACCTGCGGGGCACACGAGACGTCCATGACCAACCGGGCCAGGAGCTGAGGCTGGAGGGGTGGCGGCGGCCCCAACCAGAGCGACGTCCGGCACAGAAAGGGAACAGCTCCAGCATTGTGAGCCTGTGAAAAGTAATGAACAGTGAAGAATGAATTGTCAATGTGGATAACTAACAGGTGTAAGAGTGAAAAATGTGTGTGTGTGTGTGTGTGTGTGTGTGAATAGGAGTGGGAGGTTGTAAAGGGGTGAAAAGGGGTGGACAGGGTGGGGATAAAGAGGGATGTGCATGAAAGGGGGAAATAGAGAGGGAAAGGATGGGGGAGGGGAGGTGGATGAAGGATAAGGATGGAAACAGAGAAGGGAGAAGTAGTGAAAAGACCCAACAACTCCCTGGGGAGGGGTAGGGAAGAAGAAGTGGATGGGAGTATTAACTGTGGTGTTGTGAATGCTAAGGGCCATGTCGAAAAGGGAGTGCATGAGTACAACATGCCAGAGGTGTCCATTGCCACGCCGGGCGACGCCTGATATAGGAGCCCCTGCCAATCCGCCTGCCAGCATCACGCACATGGGAGCGAAGAAGGGGGGAGGAGATTCCCAACCTCAGACAGGTATTCAGCCGGGGGAGCTGCGGTTCGCCCCCCAATTGCGCCCATGAGCGTGTGTACCCAGCCAGCGCTGCATTCCATGGAGGTGCAGCATAAAGGCCTGGGTGACATGGCGCCGATACACAGCGTGAAAGGACCTGTTCCCCCCCCCCCCCCGCATACCACAAGGGGCAGAGGGAACCCTTATTTGGCTCCCACAGTATATACCAGAAAATATAAATTTTTTTCCAACATCTATTTCAGATGAAGTATAAGCATGCTCCTGATGAGTAATGTCAAATCATGAAACGCGTAAAGCTAACAACCACTTATTATGTCCTATCCTAGTACCCCCTTTACCTACTACTGGGATAACTCCCTAATGGGGCAACATCAAGCAATGGAGTACATAGACCACTATCTGTGCTTATTTAACTGTGTGTATATATACATACAATTTTAGATGGTTCGGGGAATTGTGCAAACCGTAAGAAATGTATTGTTATATATAGCTTTACGATTACACTGTACAATCATGTCGGTATTTGATTATAATACTGTTCAATCATGTTATTTTCCTTTATCTTGAATATCTGTTTATGCAATTTATTATCCTTTAATAAAAATATTTTTATCATGATCCATCTTCTACCTTATTCCCACTACATGTGTCACTCAAAGTCCCAACCCACTAACTTTACCAAGTAACAGGGATGGAAGCGCATGACCCTACCATGTCATGGCTTCATTTAAAGTCCCAATTTTCCCTACCACCTTTCTTCCTTGGATGCAACTTTGACGCAACTTTGGATGGGTGCAACTTGGATACGACACTGGCTTTGACCAGTGATAATGGACAACTGTTGCACACAAGTTGCATTGTATAACATTCAGGTATGACTTTCATGCAATTTCTGAGGGTTAACATAGAAGTCTATGGACCTCAAGTTGCATGAACGTCGGACCAAAATAGTGCATGAACTACTTTGAAGTTGCTGCAACTTTAAGTCGTGCGTATATGAATGGTTATCATTGGAAAACATGAGAAACGACTTGTCATGCAACTTTGATCTCCAAAGCTGTATGACAAGTCGCACAGGTGTGAATGGAGCCTTAGACTATATGACCCTGAAGACTGTGGTCAAATATAGATGCCAATAAAATTGGTCTGGTGGTAGCTACATTGTTTTATGTAGGGGTCCTCCATATACTTAAAGGGGTTGTAAACCCTCTGGGTTTTTCACCTTAATGCATGTATTAAGGTGAAAAACCTCCTTTAGTGTAACAGACCCCCAGAGCCCTCCTTTTACTTACCTGAACCCTGTCTTTCCAGCGCAGGGGACGAGCATATCTGCTCCAGCTGGTGTCTCGGGTCCTGATTGGATAGATTTATAGCAGCACAGCCATTGGCTCCCACTGCTGTCAATCAAATCCAATGACCCAATGTCAATGGACGCAGCAGCAGGACTCAGGAGCGTGGGGGCAATCGATGCGGGGAGGGGCCAGGAGCGCCGCGGAGGGACCCCAGAAGAAGAGGATCGGGGCCACTCTGTGCAAAACCCGTTGCACAGAGGAGGTAAGTATGACATGTTTGTGATTTAAAAAAAAACAAAGCTTTACAATCACTTGAATGCTTTTTGTTTAATCTAGTGCTATTTGCATAGTGATCAGACATCACTTATAGCTATACCATCTTGTTACCTCTTGTTTTGCAGGTATTTGCTGTAAACAATGAATATAAGTATTTTATATCCTGTGAAATGTCACAACCAGCCAATGAAAACCCAAATTACATTCCTCTGACCCCCAACAGCAACACATCAGATGCCAAAATATGATGGGAGCCCTGTTTATGGCAACTCTAAGAAGGAAGACTAAATATTAATAGTACATTTTACGTGAAAATAGATTCATGATTGGGATATTTTTGTAATTAGAGGCTAGCTAAAATGTGGAAATATTCCTACTGGTTTCAGAAAACCTTACTTTAAGTGTTTGTTACTCCAACACTTTATATTCCTGATATGTGCCTGCTGTACCATGTACTTGTATAGAAAGTATCCTGTTCTCTTTGTATTGCTTCCTGTGTGTGAAATCCCTGGTTGTTCCTGCCAGTCCCTCTGCTTTCCTAATAAAAACTGATCACACTAAGCAGGAGAGCACAGTGCAGTCAGCTCTCTAGCTATGCTGGGAACTCAGTGTGCTCTCCTCCAATGAATAGACTTGTCCTAACATGTCCCCGCTGCACGGGCATTCTCTGGGAAGCTCAGTGTGCTGTTGCTTCTCCTCCCCCCAGTTCTTATGCAGCTGAGAACAGAGGATCTGAGATCACGTATAAAAAAGGGAAAAAGGGTATTTATAATGTCTTTTTTTTAATTTATACAAGCATGTTTCGCCTTTCATTTCTATTTTAAACTGAATGGGTTGTTTTACAAGGTGATCATTTACAATCACTTTAAAGCTGAACTCCTGGTATATACAGTGGAACCTTGGATTATGAGCATAATCCGTTCCAGGGGAATGCTTGTAATCCAAAGCACTCATATATCAAAGCATGTTTCCCCATAGGAAACAATGTAAACTCAGTTAATTCGTTCCACAGTACTGCTTGTCAATGCAATACCATATGTGGCCAGAGGTGTGGTGGCGTTGGTGAGGTTCGGAAACGGCCGGAAACATTCCCAGATACTCGGGAACGGTTTACACTTTCTGTATTTCCAAGTATTTGCAAATGCTTCTGGGCGTCTCCGAGGCTCACCAGTGCCCCCACACCTCTGGTCACATGCTGTATTGCATGCACAGATGCTTAATTCTGCTCATTATGCGAGGCAGCGCTCGCAAACCAAGTCAGAATTTAAAAAAAAAACTGCTCGTATTGCGAAACGCCTGTTAACTGCGTTAATCGCAATCCGAGGTTTTACTGTATAAATGTCTCAAATGAATGCAGCTCTGCAATCATTAATACATTATGAATTGTATATTGTTTTAATGCAAGCAGTGTATGTACCTGAAATTGACTTGGTATCAGACCCTTGTAATTTACTTCGCAGCAGAGCTCAGACAGAGAGAGGGATAAGCGGCACAAGGAGCCAGTCAGGTATGTTGCATAGCAAGGGGCATACTGTTAGGAGACAAAAGCAAAGTGAGTGATAAGCTCCTAGCGTGCTCCTTCTCAACTCCAGTTACAGGGTGGGGGTGGAGAGACCTGTAAGTGAAAGGAAATCTGCAGAAGAGAAAAAGCAGCCCCCCTTCCCTGAACAGTATGCCAAGGCTTGGAAAATCTCAATATTAGATAGACAGAAATTCTTTGGCAGGCAATATCGCTGTTTTATATGTATATCATCTGTGTAATAAATTCCAACTCTGGGCATAACAAAAAAAAAAAGCCTTTGCAGTTCATTAATTGTAGGGGTGCATGAATAAGGTGTAAGGTATTTTCTGCTCTAGCCTCTAGCAGGGTCCCTTCAGCTATGGGACTGGTCCAGCAACGTCTCCTCTCTAAGGCACTTCTAGCTGCAGTCAAATGCATGGCTTATTCCTGTACAATGCAGGGTTAAAAATCCTGCATTGTGCATGATGAAGTCAAGGAACTGTGCACAGTCCAGACATTTGGGGAAGAGGGGAGGGTGTCAGGGAAAGTAAGAAGAGTAAGTTCCTCTACTCCCTAGACATAATTGGGTTGATTTACTAAAACTGGAGAGTGCAAACTCTGGTGTAGCTGTGCATGGTAGCCAATCAGCTTCTAATTTCAGCTTGTTCAATTAAAGCGGTGTTCCACCCAAAAGTAGAACTTCCGCTTTAAGGCCTCCTCTCCGACTCCTGTTTGAGAAACTGAGCTTTTTTTGGGTGGGTGGGGGGAGCAGGTACCCGATTTCGACAGGTACCTGCTCCCACTTCCGTTGGCTATCAGAAGAGGAAGTTCTCCTTCCCGAAGTCTTCTGGGACACATGACAGATCCTAGAAGACTTTGGCACCAGTCACAGAGCACAGCGTCACTCGTGCATGCGCAGTGTGCACCCAGCTGTGAAACCACAAGCTGCCACAGGCGCTGGGGTGGGTGCACCGCTGGATCGTGGGACAAAATATAGATTTATATATACAATTGTGTGCTCCAAGTCTGCCTCTAAAGTCTGAACCAAGGAGGTTTTTCTTTGTGTTCTATTTACTAGGCCTCATACACACGGGCGTATCCTTAAAAATAAACAAAACGTCGGGCCCGACGTCAAGGAAAAAAAATTGGCGTTTTTCGGCGTTATGCATCGGCGTTAGTGAGCGTTAGTGAGCGTCGGTATCAATAGGCGTTTTTAAGGCGTTTTTTTGCTATTTTTCAACCTAAAAACGTTGGCGTCAAAAAACGCCTGAAAACGGCGGTACAATATTAGTTGGCGTTAGTTGGCGTTTGTTGGCGTTTTGTGGCGTCGGCGTCAAAAAATGCCAAAATGTTACAGCCTCAGAACGCGATGGCCGTGGGTTCTACTTTCAGCTCACTAATGCCGACGCCATCTACAGCTCAAAAACGCCGACATTTTTATGGGGCCATTGACTAACATGGAGAGCTGCAAAAAAAAAAATCCAACTTTTTATCGTTTTTTTGCGGAATTTTTGCGGATAACTATGGCTGCGAGTGATTGCGAGTGATTGCGGCTACGTATTGCGGCTTTTTGCGGTTAAAAAAAAGGAACTGCAGCCCGGGCTGCAAAACAAATAAAAATTCCTATGCGGGCACACATACTCCGGATCATTTATCTTGTGTTTCTTTTTGGAGGAACCAAGTCTGAAATCTCCGTCTGAACCT
>BLSH010374551.1:207423-225186 GCA_018402905.1 Glandirana rugosa | reverse complement strand
GGGGCGGGGGGCTCTGCACCCACCCCCCCACCCCAAAGCGCCTTGTCCCCATGTTGATGGGGACAAGGGCCTCTTCCTGACAACCGTGGCTGGTGGTTGTTGGGGTCTGTGTTTGGGGGGGCGATCGGAATATGGAAGCCCCCATTAACAAGAAGGCCACGAGATCCTGACCCCCCCCCATGTGAATCGGTATGGGGTACATTGTACCCCTACCCATTCACCTAAAAAGTATAAAAATGTTTTTAAAAATGGAGACCTTTTTTGTCCAATCTTTTATGTCAAAAATGTTAAAAAAGTGTCTCGCGATGTACATCCATGGTCAATAGGGATGGTCCCCCGGTTTGAATCAAACGTATGTTTGATTCGAACATCGGGGGTTCACCTGTGCGGCGAATCACGACCATTATGGGGCATTTGTGGGAAATTCGAGCACCCTATAATGCAGTGAAATTGTGGGGGAATGCCGCCCGCTGATTGGCCAAAGCATGCATATTACCTGCATGCTTTGGCCAATCACAGCATGCTCTGCTGTGAGAGTCATGATTGAGCAAAGGCTGTGTACCTTTGGCCAATCATTACTCAGCGGGTCTGAGTCAGAGCCCACACTATATATAAGGCCGTTTACACAGCGGCCGAATATAGTGAAAACATTTGCGGAGATAGTGACAGGTTAGGCAGTTTAGTTAGTGGTGTGTAGTTAGTGTAGTATACAGTGTAGTTAGAGTATATACAGGCAGTACGGTGTAGACAGAGTACATACAGTCAGTGTAGGCAGTGTAAGAATATATATGTACAGTATGATATATATATATATACAGTACAGACCAAACGTTTGGACACACCTTCTCATTCAAAGAGTTTTCTTTATTTTCATGACTATTAAAATTGTAGATTCACACTGAAGGCATCAAAACTATGAATTAACACATGTGGAATTATCTACATAACAAAAAAGTGTGAAACAACTGAAAATATGTCATATTCTAGGTTCTTCAAAGTAGCCACCTTTTGCTTTGATTACTGCTTGGCACACTCTTAGCATTCTCTTGATGAGCTTCAAGAGGTAGTCACCTGAAATGGTCTTCCAACAGTCTTGAAGGAGTCCCCAGAGATGCTTAGCACTTGTTGGCCCTTTTGCCTTCACTCTGCGGTCCAGCTCACCCCAAACCATCTCGATTGGGTTCAGGTCCGGTGACTGTGGAGGCCAGGTCATCTAGCGCAGCACCCCATCACTCTCCTTCTTGGTCAAATAGCCCTTACACAGCCTGGAGGTGTGTTTGGGGTCATTGTCCTGTTGAAAAATAAATGATGGTCCAACTAAACGCAAACCGGATTGAATAGCATGCCACTGCAAGATGCTGTGGTAGCCATGCTGGTTCAGTATGCCTTCAATTTCGAATAAATCCCCAACATTTATAAGGCAAGAAATCACACTTATTAAACCTGACAGGGCACACCTGTGAAGTGAAAACCATTTCAGGTGACTACCTCTTGAAGCTCATCAAGAGAATGCTAAGAGTGTGCCAAGCAGTAATCAAAGCAAAAGGTGGCTACTTTGAAGAACCTAGAATATGACATATTTTCAGTTGTTTCACACTTTTTTGTTATGTATATAATTCCACATGTGTTAATTCATAGTTTTGATGCCTTCAGTGTGAATCTACAATTTTCATAGTCATGAAAATAAAGAAAACTCTTTGAATGAGAAGGTGTGTCCAAACTTTTGGTCTTTCCAAACTTTTGGTCTGTACTATATATATATATATATATATATATATATATATATATATATATTTATAATACGCTGCATTCAGTGTAGACTATATAAAGTGTATGCTCGGATAAGAGCCTGGCATAGATTTTAATGGTGTAGGGGTCCCCCCAAAGTCCATGCCAGGCCCTTCAGGTCTGGTATGGATTTTAAGAGGAACCCCACACCAAATTTTTTAAAAAATGGCGTTGGGGGTCCTCGCCAAAATCCAAACCAGACCCATGTTGAGGGCATGTGGCCATGTGGCCTGGTAAGGTTCAGAGGGGGGGTGCTTGCTCATCCCCACCCCCTCCTGCCATGCCAGAGCTGCATGCTCGAATAAGGGTCTGGTTTGGATTTGGGGGACCAACGCCATTTTTTAAAAATTTGGCATAGAGTTCCCCTTAGAATCCATACCAGACCTGAAGGGCCTGGTATGGACTTTGGGGGGGCCCTACGCCATTTTTTTAAAATTTGGTGCAGGGTTCCCCTTAAAATCCATACCAGACCTGAAGGGCCTGTTATGGACTTTGGGGGGACCTTTGCGCCATTTTTTTGTTAATTTGGCGTGGGGTTCCCCTTAAAATCCATACCAAACCTGAAGGGCCTGGTACGGACTGGGGGGGCCCTTCGCCATTTTTTAAAATTTGGCGTGATGGTCCCCTCAAAATCCATACCAGACCTGAAGGGCCTGGTATGGACTTTGGGGGGGACCCCTACGCCTTTTTTTAAATTTGGCGCAGAGTTCCCCTTAAAGTCCATACCAGATCTGAAGGGCCTGGTACGGACTTCGGGGGGGGGGTTACACAAAATGTTTTAAACATTTTTGCCGGGGTTCCCCTTAAAATCCACACCAGACCCGAAGGGCCTGGTATGGACTGGGGGGGGGACCCCCAACGCAATGCTTTTTCAGTGATTTTTATCTATATTTCTGGGAACCGGCAATACATTACAGCCGCAAGCGATTTTAAATGACAATTTTTCCTTTACAAATGTCATTTTGCGGTGGCACTGTTCTAAACATCACAGAGACCCATACTAAGGGGACCTCCCAAGCATGATATTTAACTACTTCCCACCCGGCGTATAGACAAATGACGTCCGGGCGGGTGGTCTGTTATCCTGACTGGACGTCTATTGACGTCCTCAGGATAACCCGCGATCGCATTGATCGGTGGTGCCGTGGGTCAGTCTGACTCACCGCATTACCGATCGAGGTAAAAGGCTTCTATCGGAAGCTTCTTACCATGTTATCAGCAGTGACCAATCACGGCTGGTAACAGCGTAAACAGGAAGAGCCATCGGCTTTTCCTCTACTCGGGTCTGCAGACCTGAGCAGTGGAGGGACAATTGGCTGCTCTCCTGACGGCGGGGGCTGCACTGATCGTTTATCAGTGCAGCCTCCCTCAAGATCTCCACACTGGACCATCAGGGAGCCGACCAGGACCACCAGGGAGACAATCAGGAGGCCGCCCTGGGACCACCAGGGTGCCCACACTAGACCACCAGGTAAGAGGAATACAGAGCACTGTAGAAATGGTACTGTGCCCATATGTGATGCCTGCCAGTGCCATCCCTTACAGTGCCATATGTATCAGTGCCCACCTGTGTCACCCATCAGTGCCCACCTCTGCCACCTATCAGTGCCCACCAGTGCCACCTATCAGTGCCACCTATCAGTGCCCAGTGCCACCTATCAGTGCCCATCAGTGCCACCTATGAGTGCCCATCAGCGCTGCATATATGTGCCTTGTCATCAGTGCCATCTTATCAGTGCCACCTCATCAGTGCCAATCAGTACAGCCTCATCAGTGCCCGTCAGTGTGGCCTCATCAGTGCCCATCAGTGTAGTCACATCAGTGCCTGTCAGTGAAGGAGAAAATGTACGTATGCAAGATTTTGTGACAGAAACAAAGAAAACCTTTTTTTTCAAAATTTTCGGCCTTTTTATATTTGTAGTGCACAAAATAAAAACCGCAGGGGTGATCAAATACCACCAACAGAAATCTCTATTTGTGGGAACAAAATGATAAAAATGTTGTTTGGGTGCAACATCGCACGACTGCGCAATTGTTATTCAAACGCAACAGCACTGAAAGCTGAAAATTGGTCTGGGTGGGAAGTGTTCTAAGTGCCTGGTATTGAAGTGGTTAAAGGAATATTTCATTTTTTTTTTCACTTTAAGCATTATTAAAACCATTGCTCCTGAAAAAACAATTGATTTGAAAACATTTTTTTCTATTGATACATGTCCCCTAGGACAGGACCCAGGTCCCTATACACTTTTTAGAGCAATGAACATACAAGCTTTAAATCAGTGGTTCTCAACTCCTGTCCTCGGGACCCTCTAACAGGCCAGGTTTGCAGGATAACTGAAATCTGGTATAGTGCATGTGATAATATACTATATATATATTGTAGAGCGGGAGTCAGCAACACGTAGATCGTGATCTACCAGTAGATCGCGACCAACTAACTGGTAGATCGCGGTCTGGGCTTGCTGACCCACCATCCAATATAATCAAACAGAGTGCAATCTAGAGGGACTACTTTTAAAGTTGGAGCTGTAATAGGGAGCAAGAGCTGCATAAGCCGATGCCTCCTCTGTAGTGTCGGCTCCTATCCCATGTGGAGTGATACCAACTGCACTTTACCTCTTATCCCAGCGATATGTTGTCTCCATCCTCACCACCTGATTTATTATTATTATTTATTTCAGGTACTTATATTGTGCTGTCAATTTACGCAGCGGTTTACATATACATTGTACATTCACATCAGTCCCTACCCTCAAGGAGCTTACAATCCAACCCTTTTGCTGCCAGGCGAAAGTGCTATCCACTACACCACTGTGCCACTTTAAACCTATGATTGCCGTGCAATGCAATCGATTTGCGCATGGCAGTATGGCAATTAGAGGTTTAAATCAGGTGTGAGGAGGCGACACTGTGCCCAGTGATCTTTGACTAATCCCATGTTGTTCAGGTGGATCTCCACCTCTTTAAGGTTGCTTACCACTGGGGGATCAGACTCAAGGCAGGGACCAACTCACAGTTTAGTAAACACAAGTGTCAATCCAAAGGATATTCATAAACAGAAGGAAAAGGCCTCTTGCCACAAATCATAAGAAAGTAAACTTCTGCTCTACTGAGCCTTACTGTGTCCATAGTCTGACAAAGTATTTGGTTTAAGTTGTGCCCTTTATAAAGCAAACAATTGTATCCAAGTTAAATAACAAGCAGCCATGTTCCTAGTTGCCTCCTCACATGGAGACACACACACACTCTTCCCGAGAGCTAGGACCTAGGTCTTGATTAAGGGATAAATGCCTTAATCAAGACCTAGGAAGAAAATATCAAACTATGGTCCATGGAATTGGGAGTGTGTCACACCCAGAGCTCTGTCAGACTACCAGTAAAACCAGCCTCGGAATGGACTTTACTAACACAGGGTAAAGAATTAGCTTTACCATGAAATCTCTGCTGGCATTACCTTAGATTGCAAATCTAAGAATCAGTGGAGGAACATATGCAGTATCTCACAAAAGTGAGTACACCGCTCATATTTTTGTAAATATTTTATTATATCTTTTCATGTGACAACACTGAAGAAATTACACTTTGCTACAATATAAAGTAGTGTGGCCGCCATTATTTTCCAGCACTGACTTAACCCTCTTGGGTTGCCACTGGAGTCCTCTTCCACTCCTCCATGATGACATCATGGAGTTGGTGGATATTAGAGACCTTGTCGTCCTCCACCATCCGTTTGAGGATGCCCAACAGAATATCATGTTGGAATACTGCCCTGTGGCCTAGTCTCCGAAGGGAGAGGATCATGCTCTGCTTCAGTATGTCACAGTATATGTTAGCATTCATGGTTCCCTCAATGAACTGTAGCTCCCCAGTGCCAGCAGCACTCATGCAGCCCCAAACCATGACACTCTCACCACCATGCTTAACTGTAGGCAAGACACACTTGTCTTTGTACTCCTCACCTAGTTGCCGCCACACACACTTAACACCATCTGAACCAAATAAGTTTATCTCTCATCAGACCACAGGACATGGTTCCAGTAATCCATGTCCTTAGTCTGCTTGTCTTCAGCAAAGTGTTAGCAGGCTCTCTTGTGCATCATCTTCAGAAGAGGCTTCCTTCTGGGACGGCAGCCATGCAGACCACTTTGATGCAGTGTGCAGCATATGGTCTGAGCACGGACAGGCTGACCCCCCACCCCTTCAACCTCTGCAGCAATCCTGGCAGCACTCATACCTCTATTTCCCAAAGACAACCTCTGGATATGACGCTGAGCACGTGCACTCAACTTCTTTGGTCAACCATGGTGAGGCTTGTTCTGAGTGGAACCTGTCCTGTTAAACTGCTGTATGGTCTTGGCCACCGTGCTGCAGCTCAGTTTCAGGGTCTTCTTTTTTTTTACAATATACTTTTATTAATGATTTTCATATAAGGTGTAACAAATATGCAACTGTTCACAATCACAATCAGTATAAAGTCTCATGGTAATGATTATATGAGATAGTTTAGATAATAAAAGAAAGGGGGGAAGGGTATGTATCTGAGGTTAGAAAGTTGGGAAAGAAAAGGGAAGTATATAGAAGAGAATGGTTGATAGAAAGGAGAGATTCTCGACAATAGATCTGGTTTTCCTTACTCTAATTTTGGGGGATGGTGTGAGATCAAGTTATTGTATATTCATAATATGCCTGTATTCATCTGAGTAACTGAAGACAATCCAGGGGATCCAAATTTTGTGGTAATAGTCCAGTTTGTCATAGGAAAGGGCCATAGATTCTCCCATAGCATAATAAAAGGTCATCTCGGTTAGTCAGTCTTTAACAGAGGGAACGTATGTTGTATTCCATGCTCTAGGAATAAGTATATTTACAGCGTTAATCATATGTCTTGCTAGAGAGTTTTAAGAGATGTTAACAAGGCAGAAGTTTGCATCTAATTCTTTATTTGAGCCTGTTAATTTTTTTGGTTAGCTCACATGCACTTTCCCAAAAAATAGAAATCTTGGGGCATTGCCACCAGATGTGTATTAAGTAGCCAACTTCATTCTTGCATCTGCAGCATAAGTGGGAAGTTTGAGGATGCCAAGTATGTAGTTTATCTGGTGTAGCGTACCAATGGGTGAGAAGTTTTTTGGAGTTAGAAGCTAATTGAACACTTGTGTGCAAGCTTTGACTTACCGGCTACTGGAAATATTTGTTTTTAGTGCTTCTTCCCATTTGTCCTTGAGGATCGTGCTCTTTTTATTGATCTCAGATTGTAGCCAAGAGTAAGCTAAAGATGTTGATTTTTCTGTCTCTGTAGCATTTAAACATCTAGATTCTAGTTGTGTTAGATCTTGGGAGCAAGCATTTTTGAATTTGGAAGAGCTTAGGAAGCTTCGGGGCTGTAAATATAGCCAGTGAGGTAGTGTCCAATCTCCACACAAGTTTTGGTTCTCGTTACCGGACCTGGTATTGAGGCAATGGCATATTTGTGGGCAGCTGTTTGGAATACACACAGTAAAGTAGTCTCGGAAGAATAACCATTTTTATAATAGCTGCTCTTCTGAACCATGAAAACCCGCCCAAGTGCCATTTTTTAAGATCTGTAATGATATTCTGGAGTAAGGGTGTGAAGTTTTGGTTAAAGCTTCAGATTCGCTGTAGTTTATTTTGAGATTAGAGATGTATCTGAAGTTTTTTAAATTTTCTAGTAGATTGGGGATTGATATGTGCGGTTGCGTTAAAAAAAATAAAAGATCATCTGCATATGCAGCAATTTTGAATTTCCTATCTGAGATTTTGATGCCTTGTATGGATGTATTTTGGTTGACAAGTCTGATAAAGGGTTCCAGGGAAATGATAAATAGTAAAGGTGAAAGGGGGCAGCCTTGTCTTGTCCCATTTCTGATCTCAGAGAGGGTGCCGTTGATTTTTAATTTTGCTAACGGGGAGGAGCATAAGGTGTAGATCCACAAAAGCATTTTATTTTGTAATCCATTGTGTCTACAAGTTGCGAACATGTAGTCTCAATTGACCCTATCGAAGGCCTTCTCTGCATCGGTATACAGGAGAAGGCTCTTGATTTTTTTAGAGTGTGCGGTGTGCATCACGTTTAAAGCTTTAACAATATCATCCATTGATTCTCTCCCTAGCATGAAACCAACTTATTCAGGGCCTATCATTTTTTGAAGAAGGGGTCTAAGTCGTGTGGCTAGAATTTTTGCTAAAAGTTTAATACCTATATTTAATAATGAAATTGGCCTGTAGCTAGCACATTCTTTGGGATCTTTATTTGTCTTTGGTATCACAGTGATATGGGCCTGTAAAAAGGAGTCTGGTATAGTTTGGTTGTTGCGTAATGTGTTTAAATTTGATAGGAGGGGATTTTTGAAGATGTCTGAGAATAATTTAGAGTATTTAGCAGTCAAGCCATCTTGGCCTGGGCTTTTAACTGGCTTTAGGTCTTTTATTGCTTGCAGCAGTTCTTTTTCTTGAATAGGGGTTTCTAGTTCTTGAATATATTCTATAGGTAAAGATGTGCTTTTTTTGAAGAACTCTTCTATGATATGGCTCCTGCCTCCATGTTATGAGGTTTGTGGGTTATTGGGAGATTATAGAGTTTTGAGTAGTATTTATGAAATTGGGAGGCTTTTTTGTCTGTCGAATATTCTAGGTCTCTATTGCCCGAACTTATACAGTGGATATTTTCTAATGTTTTGGATTCTTTCAAGGCTTTCGCTAAGTATTTCCCACTCTTATTTCCATGTTCGTAATAGAGTAGTTTCTTGAAAAACAGGAAGTGTCTTATCCTATTTACTAATATGTGTTTTAATTCCTTTCTTGCTTTCACTAGTTCTGAGGCAGAGGTTATTGATAGTGATTGTTTGTGCAGTGACTCTAATTTGGAGATAGTGGAAGTAAGGGTGTGAATTTTTTTCTCATTCTTCTTTTTGAGTTCTCCATGGATTACACATTTGTGTGTCTCCCAGGTCATTAGAGGAGAGGTCTTGTTGTTACAATTTATAAAAAAAATATGTTTTGATCGATTCTCTAATATTTTTTAGAATTTCAGTTTTAAGAAGCAGTGAGGGGTTTAATCTCCAATTGCATGGTTTGGAGGGTGTATCTGAGGGTGAAATTGTTATGGCAATGGGAGCATGGTCTGAAATAGATTGAAATCCAATTTTGGCTTCTGTTAACAGGGCTATGTCTCTTTGTGAGATGAAGATATAATCTATCCTTGTGTATTTGTTATGTGGTTTTGAATAAAATGTATAATCTTTTTCTGATGGGTTTAGGAGTCTCCAGGAGTCTACCAGCATTAATGAGTTGAGTAGGGTTTTTCTGCGTTTGATTATTTTGTATGTAATTGATGTTTGGCCATTGGAAGTATCTTGGAGAGGGTTAAGTGGGATGTTAAAGTCTTCACCAAGTATTAACATACCTGATGAAAACCCTTTTAGATTGTCTGTAATTTTTTTGGCAAAAAGAGATATGTGATCTATTGGGGAAGTACACGTTTGAATAGTTGTATTTTGGCCATTTAATGTCCCTTTTAAAAAAAGATATCTGCCTTCTGGGTCAGCTAGCTGGTATGTTACTGAAAAGTTAGAGTTTTTGCTTAAAGGATAACAACTCCTTTTGTCTTGGCTAGAGGGTTAGATGCGTGAAACATTTTCGTGAAATAATTGTTAGAGAGTTTTGGAATTTTGTTTAAATTGAAGTGAGTCTCTTGTAGGACTATTTTAGGTTTAGCCTTAGTGAGTTCACTTAACAGAGAGGATCTTTTTTCTGGGATGTTTAATTCTTTTGTGTTGTGGGAGGTAATGGTGGGGAATTTCCCCAGTTCTGAATACGACATGTCGATGGTTGTAGGTAATGAAGGGAAAAGTTTGAAAATAAGAATATGAAATCAGGAGGTAAGGGAAGATAGAGAGGAAAAAGTATCCAGAAAGAAGAAGCTAGATGTAAGAGGTTTGATGGTGTCTTGATAATATTGCATTTTGTTCCAGTACTGGATGACTTAAATCCTACTATAGAATATTAATGAGTTGTAAATCTATTTTCTGTGTGTAAGATGCGTCTATAGGTGTTTTCGGGGTTGGTGGGAGATTACAGATTGCAGAGTTTGCAATAAAAAAATCAAAAGATGATATTTATAATGATTATCTTAAACTGAACTACCGAGGGTATATTCTCGGCTCCACAGCTGGAGAAATGAAACTTTAAAACCTGCCATCAATGAACAGTCAAGTATATAAAATACAAGAGGAAACAAGGATGCTAAGAGGTCTTGTGTCACCTTTGATGGAGGATTGAAGTCAACTTTTGTCTTTGGCGAGAACTCAACAACATAATGTAAACCATTTTTAGTTATATGCAAAAACATTGTTCAAATCAATGAATTCTGTATAAGAAGTCTAGAGAAAATACCTAAAAGGGGTAAAAATGGGTTAGTAAACCTACTTTGTAAACTAAAAATAGGTAAGTCGGTTTATATCTATAAGACTCCCAGAGGCTTCTCTTTAAGGCTAATTGTTCCTTAAGTTTTAAATGTGAGGGAGTTCTGTCATTGTAATATTGATAATTCCAGGAGAGCTGTAAAAAAAAAAAAAAAAAAGGTTTCTTAAATCTACAGGAAAATTCTCTTCTTTTTCAATCATGATATGTAGAAAATTATTAAAGTTCACATTCCTTATAGTAAGCCTGTTGTCTTTGATGTAGTACTGGTGACCTCTAGTGGTTAAAGACAAAATTGTAATTTTAGTTATCTATGAGGGTAAGATGAAAAAGTTTTATGAAGATACTACAATTAAGTTCCTGTGGCTCATAGTATTAGTAGAGAAGATGTGTCTCCATATGCGACTATGAGAGATTCACATATCCATACATAAGAAAAGAAGGATATTAAGTCCAATGTCTCTAAAGATTTTGAGAAATCTTTATCAGCTTCCTGGGAGTTTAGAAAAAATGGCTAATATTCAGACAATGGTATTCTTCATCCAGCCTGATATTAGACTAACTTTTATATATGATTTCTCTTTTTTCAATGTCTGCATAAGGATCAGCTTTGCTGACAGTCTCATCTTTTCTTGAAACAGCAAGTTAATCCCGCCTCAGTGAGGCTGAATATTAATTCGTTCAGAGTCAAGAAGTTTTATGATTCAAATAGGATATAACTCAACAGTCATGAGAAAATTGATACCCGTAACTTACTGTAATCAGAAAAAGTTGCTGTAGGTTAATAAGAACCAGTATCAGAAGCTAATAGCATAACAGTAAACCAAACAGATATTCATTCCTTTTATGTTTCCTTTCAGGAAAAAAAATGTGAAATGTCAAAAAATGTCTGAAATCAGAAACCGGTGTGTTTGAGGTCCTTGTCACTTTCAGTGAGGGACCAAAACAGAAATGAGGAAGTCTACTGTTTTTTGAGGTGTTATCCTTAGATCTAATTGATCTTGCACCTGGAGTGGATGGGTGATTGTTTTGGTTTGAATACTTGCAGTATTTACCTTTCTTGTGT
This sequence comes from Glandirana rugosa, assembly GCA_018402905.1. Classification (NCBI taxonomy): domain Eukaryota; kingdom Metazoa; phylum Chordata; class Amphibia; order Anura; family Ranidae; genus Glandirana; species Glandirana rugosa. Next base: position 213,893 of record BLSH010374551.1, on the reverse strand, counting down.
CTGGTGCTTGTTGGAGAGGCGCTAGGAGAGATTGGTGTGTCATTGGTGGGTGTTGGTAGTTTAAAATCTTTGTACCAATCAGGTACGTCAATTTGGGGGAGACCTAGAATTTCACAGAAATCGTACAGTTCGTATGGATATCTTAGAAGGTATTGTTTCCCTTTGGAGATCACTTGTAAGTTAAAGGGGTATTTCCATCTGTATGATACATTGTTCTCCTTTTATACAGTGAAAGGTCCCCAAAAGAGGGTTTAATGGCAGCAAAAGTTTATAAGGACATTTAAAGATATTAACAAAATAATGATAGTGCAAAAATTATAAATTCATATTCAAAGTTTACTTTTGTCGGCTAAGCATAAAATGTTAAAAAACAGGAGCTATGGTTATGTTAGCATGGGACATGTACAGAAGCATGCACAATGGTACCAAAACAAAATACGGGAGTGAGCCATAGAGCTGCACTTGGTCCCCAATGTTTCGACCATTCAGAGGATGTGTATTGGTCTTCCTCAGGGGAAAGTGTCCCTTTATTTGCTAGTAACATATGGTTGCAACATACCAATCCCCGCAAACCAGAGCATAGTTAAAGAATTGTGTTCCTAGAGTAGGCATACTGACTCACTATGAGCTGTTCCCGTCCTCCACCAGGATATTCAGCCACTGACTAGGGGCTTGCGAGAGGTCACACTCAATGCCCTCGTAAAGAGAGGAGCTTGTGGTCAATGGCAAGAAAATATTTCTAGTGGTCAAAAAGAAAGGACCTATATTATGGGTTCTCAGGCCTAAAGATGACGCTCAGGCCAGCTGCCGTGAAACAAATTGGAAAACCGTTTCCTGCTTCAATTTTCGTTATTGTTGACCAAGAGAAAGAGCTTCTACATTTTTTTCTCTTTATCAGCATTTCCCCATATCATTGTTCTCCTTTAGAGCCTCCAGCAGGGGGACATAGAGCTCTTCTGTTACTCCTGATCCTTGAAGAGCTTTATTATGTCATCATTAAGCTCTACATGTTTGTAGATAAAGAATATCTTCTTTTAAAGTAAAGCTTGAACGACAGCATATTACGTCCCTGGGTGGTGTATCATCAGGGCCTTTTGGTCTGAGAGCTCTGTGTGCTCTCTCAAATTGAATAGGGGCATCTGTGTCTCTCTCCAGAACACTGTTAAAAATCATTTGCAGTATTGGTTTAATTTGGTCTTGTGCAATAGATTCAGCTATTCCCCTCAATCTTATGTTCGATCTTCTCCCCCTATTATCTAGATCTTCCAAATGCCTGTTTATATTGATGAGGTGATTGGAATGTGTCTCAATGACTGATTCAAGCCTGCTGATGGCTTTGTCTCTCTTCCTGCCCGCTCTCTCCTGTGAGTGTATCTGCTCTGACATGCTTCTTAGTTCAGCTTTCAGGTCAGTGATCGCTGATGTCTGCTGCAATTTAAGTCATATATGTGAGTGTGAGGGGGGCTTCTGTATGAGAGGAATCTCTTACCCATTCCTCTGATGCTGCGATAAAGCCTTCATTGCTGTCCTCCTTGTGGTGTGATGCCACCATTTTGCCTGCCTGTAATCTGCTCCTTGATGTTGTAAGGGCTTGAATAAATCGGCAATATACCAGCTCTATGTGGATTCCGGTGGAAGTTTCTGTTTGGAGTCAGGAGTCTCTCTGGTTCTGGATGACTGTTTTCTATAGCTGTGGAGCCGCTGAGAACCCGGAGCTCTCTCAGTGTGCTTCCATGCACTCCGTTGTTAGGCCACGCCCACCGGCAATCTTTTTATAGCCTAGGCCATCTTTATGTAGAGCAACAATTCTTTTTTTCAGATCCTCAGAGAGTTCTTTGCCATGAAGTGCCTTGTTGAATTTCCAGTGACCAGTATGAGAGAGTGAGAGCGATAACACCAGAATTTAACACACCCGCTCCCCATTCACACCTGAGACCTTGTAACACTAATGAGTCACATGACACTGGGGAGGGAAAATGGCTAATTGGGCCCAATTTGGATGGTTTCACTTTGGGGTGTACGCACTTTTGTTGCCAGAGGTTTAGACATTAATGGCTGTGTGTTATTTTGAGGGGACAGCACATTTACATGGTTATACAAGCTGTACACTCACTACTTTGCATTGTAGCAAAGTGTCATTTCTTCAGTGTTGTCACATGAAAAGATAGAATAAAATATTTAAAAAATGTGAGGGGTGTAGTCACTTTTATGAGATATTGTACATACATTTAACATATACAAAGTATAACTATGCAATGCACCAAAATGCATGATGGTGCATTACTGTGCATCGGGTGGTATTTAGATTGAATGGCACTGTTACACTCTAATGCATGTGCGTGAGATAATGTGCATTACTCAAGTGTTACCACAACACACCCTAGCGCCAAACTGTGTTTCAGCCCTAATGCAAGATTTTTTGGGGAGGTTTGCAAAACAAATATAGTTTTTATTACCAACACTTTGGTAACAGATATCAAATATTTTCATACATAGCAAAAACTAATTTTACTGAACTATTTGCATTTCCTATGAATGTCACAAAAAAAACTACATAATTCAATTTTGTCAGAACTTTTAATATCAAGTTTGTACAATGACTTCACCCATCCTGGTGTCTTTGTCTCTAAGTATGCAGACAGGTGCCCACACTGCCCAGGGAAGCAGTCAGAATTCTCTTCTCACTTTGGCTATTGTCTTCTGGCAGTCAGTGGTTTTGAGCTGGCAAGGGATCTGAATTATTAGTCACCTCTGTGCTCACAGGCGCTGCGCTGACAGGAGGAATGGCCGTTGAGTTTGGGTTATCAGTCTGCACAATAAGGCCCTGATAAAGGATCAAGACAATGTAATTACTTCCTTCAGCTTGATTATAGGATGTAAGGCATGGTCAAATCTGCAACAATGTAAATTAATCTGTCCAACTCTCCCAACAGAAGGAAAGGAAAAAAGTCAACCTATATACATTGCAAAGGGTTTTGGAAACTTTGCAACAGATCATTGGAAAAGCATGGCTGCTCTTCGAGTCCTGGCCAACATACTGTATTTAAACCACCTGACACCTGTTAGCAACTGGTGGTCAATGTTCTTGATATAGGCTGCAAATTATACTCAATGAATTTAATGCAAAAGAAAACTGCCAAGGACTGCACATATACAACAGGAGATAGTCAAAGACCATGTCCAGGCTACAAGAGATGTGATAGACCAACACAAAGTGGCACATAATTGTGAAGTGGAAGGAAAACGTTTTTGGTTGTAACATGACAAAATGTGGCAAATTTCAAGGGGTATAAATACTTTTTCAAGGCACTGTATATGTTATAAGTAAAATATGTTTTTTGAATGACAATAAAAATGGCCCCTTATCCTTATTTAACCCTGTAATTTTGTTTTTCTACTTCCCCCTGTTGAAGTTGTGTGATGACATGCTACATCTCCTCTGCTATAAAATAAAAAAAACATTCAACTCCTTTGCAACCTACTGCAGAATGGACACTGACCTCAGTTTTCATTCTCTGCACTGTGCCTGTGTACCAGGGTGAATGAACTCCCATGCAAGCACAGGAGTTATTTCATCCCACCTAGGCCAATCAAAATGGTCAAAGATCGACACCTGGAAGAAACTGGGGAGAAGATGCCACTGTCGGACTGTTGGAGCAGAAGTAAGTACCTGGTACTTTAGTCCCACTTTAAGTCACTTTTTTAACCAGTCCTTCTAAAATAAAAATGTTGAAATTGTTTTCTGGGATATAAAATAATATGTCACCATCCCTGAATGTACATTAGAAAGAGACCAGAAAAGCCCAATAGGACTTTTGCTAAGGGTACATCACACGAGGCATGACAACATTTTTACTCATTAAAAGCTTCCCATTTTTTATTAATCCAAAAAACTCAAACAAAAAACACGATAGCAAACTTATGGCTGATATTACATAGTCACATTGTATCCAGTGTTGCCAGCCTACCAGATTGAAATTTACTGATACAACACCCAAAATTTACTGGCACAGCCACGTTTTTTACAGGCACTTCCAAAAGTTAAAAAATTACAGTTTTAAGTGCAAATGTCAGTATTTAGGTTACAAACAAGTACAATGTGCAATTAGCACTGTGATTTAAGGTAGATATTGAGGCAAAAACATATTTTTTAATATTGTGAGGTAAGTGCGTATGGGCATGGTCGCACCATTACATTAGCACCTCATCCCGGGTTTGTAATTAGAAATCTTGGGGGAAAGAGGGGAAGGGGATGTTGGGACTATTGCGGTGCAGTCATAATTTCAAATGTGAGACAAATAGAGTTTGATTAAAAACATTGACATTTATTGATTCAAACAAATAATCTCAGAGAAGAAAAAATTCTCTGAGATTGTAGCATTCAAGAATTAAACAGATACAATGGATGCACATATACAGTGTATATATAGTGTAGCATTGACATGTAAGTTTTTACAGTGCTGAGAAGGTCCGTGTAACGTCCAACATGTTTCGCCTGTGTGGCTTCCTCAGGGACTAGCGTGAACCAACACTTGTATTAATGCTCTACTAAAGAAACAAATAGATATGGTTTGATGAATATCACAGTAAATATGCCTTGCACAAAGCACGAATTTGAGAAATTGAGAATGTATTACCTACCACCATATCTACAGTGCTCCATATAAAAGCCTTGGACGCCCGGTGCCGACGTCACACCAGGGGAGAGAACAATGCACATCCACAGACTGCCTCTACTTTGCCTAGATGGTCTTCATGATGCTATATAAAGCGAAAAAAATATATGAGAAAAATAATTCTCATATCATGTGTGAGCCTTATATGAATTTGTATTTAAGTATAAATGGAATATATAAGAGCATTTTTTGAAAGGAGGTCATACCTTTTTAAAAGGGAAGGCCCCTTTAAGGTGACCTCTGCAACGCGAAGGATATTTGTTACAGGGCTTAGATATAAGTAGAGATAGCACTAGAAAACAGATATAGTGATAAAAATGATTAGTTAATGTCGAATGCAATGCGCCTCATTAGCGGCCGGCGCTCATGACCTGCTCTCCCTGGGATTCAGCGCTTCATGTGTCCCTCCTCCCCATTGGGATCACGTGATGCCCCCAGCGCTGGGCCCCATGGGGCTTGTAGGCCAATGCGGGCTGCGTTTGGGCGCATGCGCTGTCCGCCTCCCTATCCGAGTGCGCGCCTGTGACGTCACACACGGTGCGCACTGTCTGCCTATATAAGCCAGTATAACTTCCTGGTTAGTCCCTCGTGGACGCCCGTTGAAGTTACTCACATCTATACTTAAGGTAACTCCTTACTGCATTGCAAATCTCTGTTGACTAGATATACAGGGCTCATTTTATGCCTAAAACTCTTCTTGATATGAGAGATATCAATCTAGATCATTTTCCATAGAGTTTGGTGTTGAATTTTCATGTGTCCCTCCTCCCCTTGGGATCATGGGATGTCTCCAGCGCTGGGCCCTATGTGGCTTGTAGGTCAATGCGGGCCACGTTTGGGCGCAGGCGCTATCCGCCACCTCATCCGAGTGCGCGCCTGTGACGTCACACATGGTGCGCACTGTCTGCCTATATAAGTCAGAGTTACTTCCTGGTTAGTCCCTTGTGGACGCCCGGTGAAGTTACTCACATCTACACTTAAGGTAATTCTTCATTGCATTGCAAACCTCTGTTGGACTAAATATACAGGGCTCATCATATGCCTAAAATTGATTTCGATATGAGAGATATAAATTTAGATCATTTTCCATGGAGTATGGTGTTGAACCTTCACTCTATGTCAAACGATAGAATGCACCTACTTTGTGCTTAGCGCTTGATACTGCAATTGACTTTAAAACGAATTTCGACACTAACTAATCATTTTTATCACTATATCTGTTTTCTAGTGCTATCTCTACTTATATCTAAGCCCTGTAACGAATATCCTTCGCGTTGCAGAGGTCACCTTAAAGGGGCCTTCCCTTTTAAAAAGGTATGACCTCCTTTCAAAAAATGCTCTTATATATTCCATTTATACTTAACCACTTCAGCCCCGGAAGGATTTCCAGCTTTAGGACCGGAGCCCTTTTTGCGATTCGGCGCTGCGTCGCTTTAACTGACAATTGCGCGGTCGTGCGATGTTGTATAAAATCCTTTTTCATTCTTTAAACCCAAAAAAACGTTTTAACAGCGAGAAGAAAACAAATATCGCCGCTAGTCTTTACTGCGTCGCCACTAGTTTATGGTGGTTTTCTTTCGAGACAAACACCCTTTTTTTCCTGCGTTTAAAACAAACCCATGTTGTAGCGTGCTGGCGCGTTAACAGTCAATTTCGCTGCGTCGCGGCTTAGCGTTTTTCCCGAGGCCAGGATTTCGACCTTTAGGAAGGCCCCGACTTCACCAATTCATATTTACCTTATATATTCTCGTAAAAAACTTTCCTCCAGTATGGAAAAATTTTCCCTTCCGGGGA